>CM030855.1:9592714-9837714 GCA_018105865.1 Metaphire vulgaris
ATATCTATATGCATGTAGCGTATTAATGACGGCATATTTGTTACCTACTGCTGAGGTGGGTCTATTGAAACGTTACTAAGTTGTTACAGGGTGGGTGGATCAAAAAAGGCCATTTCCAGCAGTACATAATTATGCAATGACCCTTTATTAGAGTGAAATAAAAAATTATTTTTATTTCATCTACTAAAATATTGCATCTAGTGTCTGGCATTGAAGCCTTATAAATTATGCGTGAAGATCTTCTGCAATCTTAAAGTGCCATCAACTGAGCAAAGTTCCTATTTCCTAAATGTTACAATATCTACAATATCTGTATAGATATGAAAGCTGCATACTTGCAATTGAATATGGGATTTTCTCCTGCTTTCAAGGCATCGTGAAAATGTAAGACAAGGCAGATGACAATCAAATACAGAAAATTACAAGGAGTTTGACATGCACATCATAATGGACATAATTAAGCTACTTTATAATTAAAAAATTGTATTGTTAGTTTCATTCTTTTTCCTCAGTAACTATAATCTGAAAGAAAAACTATGGACTGAAAGAAGTAAGGCAATGAAAATAATTTTTGTTCATTGCAAGCCGCTAATGCACTATCAAATTCATATATTTTCTTTCGGACTGACCAGAAATGGAAGCATGAAAGCTGCACAAGAAATTCAATTCTATAAATACTGTGTTACTGTTGAAATTATTGCAAAGAAATACAACAATTTCTGTTTGAATCACATTCATGTCAAATCCATCACTAGTTTCAAAATGATTAGATAGCTTCAAGTGATTATTAAGGAAAGAATGACACGGTCATGCTCTCCAAAATTGTTTAAGATGGTTCAGTTAAGACAACTGCAATATGAATCATAGTTAATACAAAGAATTTGCCAAGATCCAAATACAGTATAAACTTGGCTATAGGAGATTAATTTATGGATCACAAAAATTACAATGTAATCCCACTAAAATGGTCTTTGGAGTGATATATTCTTTATTTAATGTGCAAGGTATGCAGCCAGCTAAAATACACTGCAAGTGTCAATTTCTTGGTCTCAACTTATACATAAAACTTATGTCAAATTCTGCTAGTTGAATCCAAAAAAACAACTTTCGACTTACACACAAATATACACGTGTAAATACAGTATACTGTAACTAACTCGTGAGTTGATACTAAAAGAATCAATAAAATTAAATGTCATTACTGGCGATAATCATAAATAATTTCACCTTACCTTGTAACCACCAAGTGAATGAGTCCTTGAATTTGACTCTCCTGCCATTGTTGCTTGATATGTTTCACCAACACATGCAAGTCCAGGAGAATGGATGAAGCCAAGCACCTGATGCTGGTAATGCTGTTGGTGTAAGGCATGAGATGATGGAGGCTGGATAGGACTCAACTCTAGGCTGTCATTCATCAGATGATAAGATGATCGAGTATGTTTTTGTGGTGGAGTTGCCAGGGATTGATAATTACAACCTAGTTGACCAGCATGCTGCTGATAATCATTCGTAATTGACGACCGAGCTAAATGTCCAATATCTGGCTCACCGATCATCAAATGATCTGCTCGACTTGGCAAATAACTATGTAAAGATTCCGATGATCCACCTTCAAAGCTTGGATTTAATGTCAAAAGGTGTGGCGAGTGCACAACTGAATCGTCTTTGTCAGTATGACTGCGTAACCCGTTATCTGATAAAGTTTTTCCATGCTTGGCAATAGAACCAAAGCGAAAGCCAGAAATGCCTTCGGAAGTACTGCCTTCAGAATTCTGCCGAGGAAAATGGTTTTTGTGCAAACTCTCATTTCCACAAGTTGCTTTCATTTCATGTAAGATTGGTTTGAACAATGCTGCTGACTTAGTTACCGGTTGGTCTTGTAACGGAACTACAGCATTTGATGTCTTATCTTTTCCACTCTGTGCAGGTTTCCTATCAGCATTAGCTAAACTGTTTGAATTCACAACAGGTTGACCTACTTCTCCATATAGACCACTACCATCTGGCTTCAGTTGTGAAAATGCTGAATTCGGATGTTGTCGAAGTAAAGCATTATGAATGCCACCCACAGCAGCATTCGAGTCTTTCCCCATCATCCACAGTCCAGGCTGAGATGTCTTTGCACCTCCCGCCACCATAACTGGATCATCATTTGTATCCAAAACAATATACTGATGGTCATCTTCTGCCCTATCAGCTAAATCTGAATCATGAAGTCTCTCCCATTCCAGATCTTCATTTTCTGTTATTTCTTCATCATCACGAATTTCTTCATCATCAACATTGTCTTCAACCAAATACCTGTCTGCATTTTGTATTATATTCCTTCCACTCCTCATCAGGCTGCATGGTCTGGTGCTGTTTCTGACTGTCTGACCAATAATATCAAGTGGAGCTTGAGCATAATCTGGGCGCACTGATTCAGACTGATCAGCCTCAGGATTCATTTTGTATTGATCAGCTTCTGTACTCTCACACTGTGTGCTCTCAAGCTCAGCCGCATCTCCACTGTCTGAGCCATCATCAGAGCCAACTGCCAAGTGGTGCTGATTCAGCTCCAACTGGTCCATTCCAGCACCACGTGTTCGTCTACCAAGCTGTGCCATGTTGAATATCATGTCCTCAGAAGCATCACCCTGACCACTTCCACGTCTCCAAGTTCTTGACTTAGCACCAGCATTCTGAAATACTTTGCCAGAAGAAGCTGTAGTCACACCAGAATTCTGAGCAACCAAATTTATGGCACCCAAAGTATCTGGACGTTGAGTAGCATAATTTGGATCACGATCATGTAGGTTCAAACCGTCGCCTTCAAATGATTGCTCATCTTCAAAGTCTTTTTTGCAACACTGACTATCTGTTATTTCTTGTTGAGTCAAAGCAGCTACCATTGGACCATAAATGGAAGGCAAGTCTGTTGAAGATGTGCCTGATTCATCAACTTTACCATCACCATCAATCACAGGATCTGAAATTTTGCCATTTTCTACAGAAGATGGTTCAGATGCTATTATATCACCACATGCCACTGCCAAGTCAAAATCTATGCCTATCTGTCCATTTGTGGCATGGACCGTCTTCAAAACCACCTTTTCAGATGTGTCTCCATTTGTGTTATCATCCTCCCTCTCCTCATCCTCCTGCAATCCACTTCCAATTACAGGGCAGCGAGTAGGTACATCACTTGCTTCTCCATCACTAGCAACTTCTTCACTTTCATGCGCATGGATCCTAACACCTGGCTCTGATTCTTGACTTTCTTCCCTATTCATTTTTTACAATTTCACTTGAATTCTATAATATAAAGAAATGAATTAAGCTTAAAATTCAACCTAAACTCATACCTAAGTATACTTATAAGCCAAAATTCCAATACCTACAGTAACATTCAAAATAAAAGAGCTAGTATTTTGGCAGCAGTGGAAATGCATAAACAAATGTAAGCATTGACAAAAACATCAGATATTAACATTAGTCACATATCACAATAGCCTAACATTGCTACATTTTTTGTACCAAATGGCTGTAGCATAAATCAACATTAAATAAAATGCACAGGTAAAAAGTAAAAGCATACCTGCTAAACAGGTACATTTTTTGGGTATTTCTCAAACTACTTTTCAATTATATACTCTATGCTGAAGACATATACATATTCATTTCAAATGAAGACCCTAAATAACTTATCAAGGCAACTACCATATGTACTTGCTCATAAATCGATCATGTGGACAAGTCAACCCCACTTTTTAGGTCAAAAACTAAGAAATTTGCTCTGACCGACATATAAGCCGACAATAAAAATTAAGCTTACAAATTTCTTTGAATTCATAATTATGTCCAATCTACATTAAAATTGGGTGAACAGACAGCCACTCTTTCCACCAATCACAAATAATTCTGTATCCCAGAATGCTATGCACGACATGGGTCGCAGGCCGATGACAGTATTGCATGACGTTATTCATCCGAGCTGCAGGCCAATTGTTCAATAGATAAGGAATCAAGGATGCTTTGCACGACATGATTGCTGCTTAGAGCTGGATCTTGGCTGCAGGCTATGCACCTGGGTCAAAGCAGGACTTTCGAAAAACAATCTCTGCAGTCCCAGTTGTAATGCTTTACGGCCAAAAGCACCAGCTAGCAAAAGTTTTGCTGTATATCATTATTTGATAGACAAAAGGAACCTGTCACTGCATGACGGGGGCAAGCTCAGCTGAGTAATGAGGAGCCAGACGTCCAATGTCTTTTGTCAGTTTCGTTGATGATGCTCGTTAGTTTGGCTATATCTCGCTTAGAGGGAATGCTGCAAGGAACCCGAATATTTAAATGCTCTTCACCAACATGAGAATAGTCACTAGCAGATAATCCTTCAACAAACTTGGACACTCTTTCATCAGTACTAAGGACAAATATTTTTATATTATTTTGTTGACTGCTGACTTTTATGCCAGGTACACAAAGTAGCAGCAGAGGCTGCAGCTGGTATACAGTGCCGTTCATAAATCCTTGCATAATAATCATTTGGAATGTTCATAAAAGAGACAAAGTGATTGTGGAAATGGGTGCAGAATTGAATTTCCAACATAATGGTATATAATAATATGGAATTATGACATAGGATTGAAAGGACAAGTCAAGAAAAAGGACGTAAATAGCTTTTCAGGTGGGTGATGCGAGACTTATGAGCGGCACTGTATATGGTTATGGAGCAGGAATTGCCCTAGTTCTCATGCAGGAAAGATACTCTTTGGTCATTCTACAGGGTGTAAAAGTGAAAAGGGCACCCCTTTATGATATTTAATATCTTGGCTGCATGTATAGCGATTTCAATGAAATTCATAGGCCATATACCTGAGAATGTTTCTGATGTAATTGCCAAATTTCATGCTGATAGCTTTAGAGTTTGCTAAAATATGGCCAAAAACTAAAGAGACCCAAATTTTAAAATTGACAAACAGAAGATAACGTCATAGTAATCTGTATCGTTTTTAAGTCTAAAATTGCGTCATTGTCATTGCGCCAGACAAGGTCAAGGGTTACTTACGGCCAACAGATAAACACAGCAGCATTATGATTGGCTGCAGGACTGTCATGATATGCTTGGAGAAGATTTCATATTCCAGCAAGACGGAACACCTGCACACTCTGCTCTCAGGACCCAGAATTTTCTGTAGCAAAATTGTCCAGATTTCATCAAGAAAGATGACTGGCCACCCAACTCCCCAGATATCAATCCACTTGACTTCCACGTCTGGGGAATCATGCTCGACAGATATCAAAAGTATCAGCCAAAGCCACAAAACATCACGGAGTTGAAGACGGTGCTGAAGAATATCTGGGAGAGTTTGCCTGAGAACCAGATCAAGAAGTCGATACTGTCAGTGAAGAAGCGCTTGTCGGCATGTGTGAAGGCAGAGGGGGGGCATTTTGAGCACCTGCTCCCGTAGCAAAACATCTGAAATCCCCTTTAAAACGGCCCTTTTCAGGGCCAAATAAATAAATAAATAAATTTTATCACTTTATTATGACGTTATATTCCAATGTCAATTTCAAAATGTGGGTCTCTTTAGTTTTTTGGCCATATTTCAGCAAACACTAAAGATATCAGCATGAAATTTGGCAATTGCATCAAAAACATTCCCAGGTATATGGCCTATAAATTTCATTGAAATCGCTATACACGCAGCCGAGATATTAAATATCATAAAGGGGTGCCCTTTTCACTTTTACACCCTGTAGATTGAATTCAGGTAGGGGTGCCAGATACCTCATGTCCAAAGAAGGACACCAGAGGTCATAAAGGAGGATCAAGCCAGGCAAAGAAAGTAGGCCGTAATATTCACAAAGCACTCAACAACTTTAAAGCCAAAAAAATCAAAAAAAATTTGCACATGCATTAATGGAAGGCAGCATGGTGACAAGCAGTTTGGTGTTTTGCTGAAGACAATTCTGCACAGCTGCGTATCAATAACCAGCAACATACATGTAAAGCTACATGTAAGATATTTTCTGCATGTGAGCAGAATTCCACTAGCAGTCAATCACTTTCTCTTCTTTTTCCATTGAGTGTTGATGATAGTGCACAATTGCCAATTCCATGGTCGAGTAGACCAAAATTCAAGTGAGTAGATGATGAGATCAAAATGGCGGACATTTTATCATTTCAGGCCAATGCCTGCCGGACAGAGAACATGAGGCCCAAAAGGAGGACATGCCCTTCTTTTGTCAGACATCTGGCAACTCTAAATTCAGGCTAAAGTGGATAAGAAAAGATAGCATGAACAATAAATCACTCAATGGCACCACTATCATAATGCCTAGAGCATCAGCTGATGGCACACCAAATCCAAACTGAATTAGAGCCAGATCAAGCCGGAAAGGTCAGTCCGATTGGGGGGGTAGCAAGGCTTCAAATTACCTGAAAGTTGAAAAACAGTGGCCTTGGTGAACTTGTGCTGGCAGAGAGTTTTAAAGCCTGAGTCCAGCAACCGAGAAGGCACATCTCCTGTTGGTGCTCCTGCAGTATGGTGTGAAAAGAGTCGAGGCATCAACAGACCCAGTCGAGTGCTGGCGATCTTGAACAATGAGCAACCTTTTGCACAAGTAGAAATACACAAACTCGAATTCAATATATCCCTGGCCAGAATTCGAATCAAAAACTTCATGAACTACTAGTAACTGAGCTACTCGTCACGCAATCGATCTAACCACTAAGTAATTAAGTTAAATATCGTGGATTTCTATAGCGCCTTGGAAAGCAGCACAACAGTAGGTGCTTATTCTTAGGCGCTCAGCCTTTCTTAACCTTTTCCAACGGTTAGCCGTTTAAAGACTGCGGCGGAAAACCATAACGAAACGGCATTAGCCATCTTAAAACGGTGCACTATATAAGCAACTGTGTACTGCGGACTTGCACGATTTTCAAAAATCCAACGCGGCATCCGAGTTAGCTCACATCCATTCGATAGGAGGCAGCACCGTTTTCGATAATGCTGACTATATATGCAAGAGATATTGGCTGTGTAACAACCAAGGCTGGAAAATGTATAGGAAAAATCTTCAGCCAGAGGCTAGAAAGGCCATAACTACGCCAAATATAGTCCGATCTTCAAAATTTTTGCACTATTCTGTTCCAATTACACATCCCTACAACTTTCTTGCTCACAGTTGGGGGGTCACCGCTGAAAATTTTTTTTATTGAGCTTTGAAAATTTTTTGTCGGACATGGTCCGATTTTGGCGTGTAGAGGGGACCATACACCCCAATTTTGTTTTGCACGGATGGTTCGAAAGACCAATAAAAATGCTCAACAATGGTGCAAACTGCATCTTTCTAGCTTCTATATAGCCTGAAATATACGGAGTTGTTCGGTTTTTCACATTGAAAATCTGTTCGCGTAATCTTCATTTCAGCCAGCAATTGGCACTTGGGTATGAAACTTCATAATTACCCCAAATATGGTCCGATCTTCAAAATTTTTGCACCATTCTGCTCCAATTACACTCCTCTAGAACTCTATCGCTCACATTTTGGGGTTTACCGCTGAAGACGTTTTGATATTGACCTTTGATCAAAATGTGAACAAAATGTTGGGGAGGGGTCCGATTTTGGAGTGTAGAGTGGTCCCTACCCCAACTTTTTTCTTTTGGCACGGATGGATAGAAAGAGCAATAAAAATGCTCAACAACGGTGCAAACCGCATCTTTCTAGCTTCTATATAGCCTGAAATATAGTAAGTTTATAACGTATATGTTCAAGTTTTCATAGGAACGCCTTTTCCAAAAATTAATTCCCCCGTCGGGGGATGACTTAAAAAATTTAATTCCCCTTTAAAAGGTTAAAACAGCTATGGGGAAGGTATATGACCAGCCAGGCAATAGTCAACATCTGAAGGGCGGTGAGGCTAGGTTGTTACAGCTACGGAGGAAATGATTTTAGAAAAAGGAAGAATTTAAGCTTAGACCTGAAGACTTGAGGAGATAATGCATGAATTATAGGAAATGAGGATTCAGATTTTATTGTTTGAAAATGTCCAAGTCTGCAGAAGGAAGCTGGGATCGAGTTCCAAAGTTCAGGTAAGGCATATGAGAAGGCATGGTTCCAAATTTTCAGGGAGGACTGATTCAGTGGGCATGACAGAGTTAGGTAAGATGATGAACGTGTGGGTCGAGGAGGCTGAGGGGTTAATAATGATCGAAGATAGACAGGCTTTGATTAAGGTTGTTAACGATTAACCGGTCCTAAGAGCAAGGACCGGTCCTTTTAACTTTGACCAGTTAACCGTAATTTCAATTTGAAAACATCAAAACGCTTTGTTGTAGCCGCGCAGAACACAAGCATAGGCGCCAGCGGCATCAAAGCGCTTTGATGTAGCCGTGCAGGATGCCGGCATAGGCACAGGTGGCATCAAAGCGCTTTGATGTTGGCACGACACCAGACTGCCGCTAACAAGTGGTTAACTGGATAACCAGTCTTTTTTTGAACGGTTAGCCAGTCCTTCAAAACCAGCGGTCTTAACAACCTTAGTTTTGATGACTGAAGTGTGCTATATGTAAGTGTTATTATCTTATATTGGATACGTTTAGTTATTTTAAGCCAATGTAATGATTTTTAGTATGGGTGAAATATGGGAGAATTTAGATGACTTAGTAACAACTTGAGCTAGTGCATTTTGTATTGATTGCAATTTGTTGATGGAGGCTTTGGGAAGGTCATAGTAGAGGGAGTTACAGTAATCTAATTTGGAGTGGACTATTGAGGTGGCAATTGTGAAGGCAGTTTTGGTATTGAGGCAAGGACATAGGCAACAAAGGTCACGAATATGAACATTAGCAGGCTTTTGAAAGTTGGGAAATTCGTGATTCAAAGTTTAGAAAAGAATCAAATTTGAATCCAAGATTTCTTGCAGCTGGAACAGGGGTTATTGAGGTGTCAGGAGCCAAAACTAGCTTAGGATTGCCAATTTTTTTGAATTGTTGAGGTAGTCCATTTAAAAGAAACTCTGTCTTAAGATGGGTTGAGAGCGAGGAGATTAGATGACATGACATCCATGCAGAGATTGATGAGAATGCAGATTCGAGCTCAACAATAGATGCATTAAATGAAGGAGGTGAGAAGGAAAGGAATAGCTGATTGTCATCGGCATAGAGTTGGTGATTTATATTGAGGGAATTAATTAAAGATGAGAGCAGTGTGGTGTAAAGGCTGAACAGTACAGGTCAAAGAACAGATCCTTGAGGCACTCCAAAATCTACACTGTGAGATAGAGAAATTTTGCCAAGACAAGACACTTGAAAAGACCGAGATTTAAGGTAAGATGCAAACCAGTTGTGAGCCTTTTCAGATATGCCAAACCAGAAAGAGAGTCGCTCGAGCATAATTTTGTGATCTATGGTATCAAATGCAACAGAGAGATCAAAGAAACAAAGGCCAGTAACTTGTCGGAGACCAATTGCAGTTAAGAGTCTGTCATGAATGTAGGCGAGGACAGTTTCAGTTGAGTGATGTTTAGTGTAGGCAGACTGATGAGCATTATATAGCAAGTTACTTGAAAGGTGTTTGGTCAGTCTAGAAAGCACAATTTTCTCAGTAAGTTTTGATAGAAGAGAAAGATTTGAGATGGGGCGATAGTTATTAAGATCTTCTCTGACGAGATCAGGTTTTTTAGGAGAGGAGTGACAAAAGAGTTTTTGAATGAGGATAGGAAAGTACCTGAGGTAAGAGAGAGGTTAATGATTCTAGTTATGATAGGCATAAGCACGATGGCACATTGTTTGAGTAAAGAGGTAGGTATGGGATCTAGGTCGCATTGTTTGTTTGGAAAGGATAATAGAAGTTTGGATACCTCTTCTTCAGTTATAGGAGTGAAGCTGGATAAATTGCATGGAGGTTGTGGGGAAGGAGGGTAATGAGGAGAGGTGGTTTGAGTAATGGTGAAAGACTATTGACACTGCGAATAGTGAAAGACTATAGACACTGCGATTCTTGGAAGATTTTTTCAGAGAAGAAAATAGGGTAGACGTGGGTGCGAACGGCATAATGTATCAGTACACGAGCTAAGGCCGAAGTATTACTATATCATTGAGCTGACCGCAGCACTCAAACCAAAGCACAGACATGCAAATAAAAGCACACAAGTCTTATAGCGCAATTACACTTCATAGAACACGTGAAGCGCATTTACACCTTATCGAACACGAAGACTGAACATAATTAAAAAACTAAAATAGAATAAATAGAAATTTAGGATGAAAGGAAGACAGAATATATATATATTCAATGTTCTATTTTGTATTGTCTCTATGGAGCCTTGAACGGAACTTCTTCTGTGTTTACCACCTACTTTCGGTTACGCCGTTCGAACCCACGTCTACCGAAATTAGCAAAAGATTCAGCAAGTTCTGACAGAGAAATGGATTGAGAGAGAGGTGTTGAGTTTTTGAGATCATTTACAGTTTTCTAGAGCTTTCGTTGGTTAGAGCTGTTTGTTGAAATGACGTTAGAATAATATTTCATTTTGGCAGATATAAGGAGATTATGGTAGCGGTTAGTAAATGTTACTGTTTAGAATCAAATTGCAAATTCAATATCAGCAACACCTGGTGGTTGTCACGTACAGCTATCCTTCAAACACTGCCGTACGGTTGTCGGTTCGACGATGGAATACGGTTACGTAGGACCGTAGGTTAATTTTTAAAATGCCTACTATTTGACAAAACTTCAGAGTCAAAAGAATTGCAATTCAAAAATAGGCTACCTTCAATCTACAAACTACGCGTTTCACGCAATATCGGCACAGAATAGCGATTTTTGGTCCAAAGGAAGCGCAGGAACTTGAGATTTTATCGAAATTTCACAAATGACGAGTGAAATTGAGCCCGTCAACACTGACCACCGCCATACATTACATACAGCGATGATTTCGTACGATTAATTTCTAGAACTGTGTGGGCAATTCTTATAAGAGATCAATCAAAACGCACAAATAACTTGAATTTCAATCGAAATAATACTGTTATTTTGACTACGATTATCCGATGTTACATTACACGCCAACAAACATTAAACACTAGCCCGATTGCTTTTCATACATTACGCGTGAATGATTATGCGCCGCTATTTTTAATGCAATACCACACAATTTTCGTCATTGCTAGATCAGCTTATTCGCAAATGCCAAAATCAACAGGAAATACGGGTGCTAGGGGTGTAAAAATATTTCTGTGCGGAGGGAAGTTGGAATCGAGTTCCAGTTTCTGGTGCGGTGTATGGAAAAGAGTAGTTACAGATAGTGAACGACGAACTGATTTAACGGATGTTTTGCTGAATGCAGTGAATTGCTGTTATTACCTTGAATTGGGTAGCCTACGTTCAGTTATTTTAAACCAAAGAAAGTCTAGTAGATTCCAGAAGAAAGTGAAAGATTTGAAATTTTATTATTGTCGGTAATAGGGTTGTTGAACATTCTTTTAGCAGAGAAGTCGGAAAAGTCACTGGTATCAGCGACGTATAAAATGTCTTCCACGATTCCATCACATTTATAGTAGGGCCTACGCTAAATATTCTATGGCAAAATAATATGCATACAACAAATGAAGAAGTGTTCCAATGTACAGGAGAGGAATCCATATCCATAAACATACGAAGCAGACGTCTCCACTACTTTGGGCATGCTGCGAGAGCTGGCTTCCAATTAAAGAAAGGATAGACTTTAAAATCTGCCTTCAGGTATACAAAACACTTTACTACAAGGAACCCAGTTACCTTCTTTCAAAACTTTCTGTACAAGCAAACAAATACTCGACCAGATCCGCGTCTGCAATAGTCCTCACCATCCCCCATACTCGGACAGTTCTTGGTTCTCGTGCTTTCTCAGTGGCTGCCCCAAAACTCTGGAACTCATTGCCTCAGCATGTTCGCATTGCAAATTCACTACAAATTTTTAGAGCAAGATTAAAAACCCATCTTTTTGACCGGGCTTAGTATGATTTAAAGTGGCTTAGGAGGCATTACTGCCTGTGTGAAAGCCACTAGGGGGCACTAACGGGGCTTGAACTCGCTCCGTCAGCCTGACGCTCCAGCACGTAACCCACTCTGCCATCTTCCGCCCCTAAAAAACTTAGTATGGGCTTATCCACCATAGACTGTCACCCGTTTGTCCGGCCGGATACCCTGGATTTGACCTGGATCCCTGCAAAGAAAACGACGTCTTGGCGACCGCCTCACGACGTCGTGAACTCGGCCCGCCGACGTCTTGCGCGGACGTCGTGCAGACGTAGAAACGTGAACTCCAGAAGACGGCCTGACGACGTCGTGATACGACGTCCGTCTCAGACGTAGTTAATTGCGACGTCTGTGCGACCTCAATTTCGTCGTTAAATGGACCTGCATGGCCTATATATATGCCTATAGGTATAGTCTAATTAAATACCCTGGCTCGGCCTATAGCATATGTAGGGGTCTACTAGAAGTAACGGTGCTAGCCTGCTAGGACAAAATGTCAGCGGACAAAATGTCAGCGGACAAAATGTCATGGGGACAAATTGTCAGCGGACAAAATGCCACCCTAACCCTAAACCGTGACATTTTGTTCGCTAACATTTTGTCCCCATGACATTTTGTCTGTGACATTTTGTCCGCGGACATTTTGTCCGGCACAGAAGTAACATGTTCAATCCCATGCATGGATTATCGATATTAATTTTATCAACTAAACAGGCAGTGATCGATCGAGCCAGTGCGTGGCAAAGAAAATCATGCAGATAGTCACATATAAAAGAATTAATATATATAAATCTCTGTCATGCAACATATGCATATGTCAAGTTTTTGAGCAGCTCTAGCGGTACACCGCGATGAATTAAGCGTGGGATGAGGTGGCTGTTGCCATCTGACGAATGCAAGTCCAGTCAGTGCAGTATTGGACATTCGCCAGATGGCAGCAGACGCAGCACCACATAATACAATAAGAGAGAAACAATAAATCATGAAATGCACATTTTTCGTAAACAATGTCAATCAATCAATCAATTTATTTCTCACATTACAACAATGTCGTTTGGAGCAATGTAATACTTTATATTGCACCGGCCATTTCCAAATATGGCGACTGGCATTCATACCGGACCTAGGGCCTATATCGTTTAATTACTGAGATTATAATCGATCTCTAGCTGTGCCTGTTCTGCTCCATTAAAAGCCACCAATTTAAACTCTCCAGTGTCAGAAATTAATGTTTCAAATAGCATATTTCTTGAATGAAGCAGACATCGATCGCCATGTATAGAATCTATTAAACATGTTTCTATGTAATCAATAATTAGTTTAGTTTAAGCGATATTCCAATATCTCAAATTCCTTGTACAGTTTCACATCTCAATCCTCCTGCTGGAGCTAATGACCGACTACAGTATTCCAGTATCCACGTTTTGATATTGATTTGATGCAGCGTTATTGTATCATAGGACTCGACGTTCACTCATCAGAATTATCAGATCCATCGAACAATGGCGTCAACGTGCTGGTTGACGTCTTTCTAGGCTGTAAACGAACAAAGCAATGTCCTGCATTTATTTCAGACAAGTCAGCTTGCATGTAATAATTTTAGTTACTACTTTGCAACTAAAAGCGAATTAGGGGATATAGATTATGAGTTATTATTATATTGCTATATTAGTATATATTTATTAATTATTATTATTTTATATTATTATTATTTATTATTATTATATATTTAATTATTAGTAAAACCTGTTCCAGGACAGAGAACATAATGATGATATTTAGTAATTATTATTATTATTACTTGACCTGCCCAGACTACTTAGCTAAGCTGGTGCATAAGGCAGGGTCGGGGACAGGTCGTTCGAACTTAAGATCTGACCAAGGAATAAGACTCGTGGTGCCCACCCCCCAGCTAAGACCGCTAAGTTCGGGGACAGACCCCTTTCAATGGGTAATCCCATAGCGTGGAATTCCCTCCTGGTAGATGTCAGGTCAGAAATCTCCCCAGACCGTTTTCCTCAAAACTGAAAACACACCTTTTAGTACATCTTATGGAACTTTTCTGTAAATTCCTCTCGCCTACTGCCTGGGCTTTAAGATAGCGCTATATAAGTTGTCATCCTAATAATAATAATAATAATAATAATAATAATAATAATAATAATAATAATAATAATAATTAAAATTATTATTATATCATAAGCACCCGCTCAAAAGGAACCAATCATCGTCAACCAAATGAATAGAATTTACATAAATAAATTTACCTATAGGCCTATAGTGTATGCATACAAAATTTACAAAAGATACAGTGGCGCTGTAGCCTAAATTTGTTGGCTGTTAGGCCTATATTAAATTCTGATGGTTGCAAAATAAAATAGCAAAATTATAGGTACTTAATTATGGAAAAACCAATTCCGGGACGTCTCATTGTCCCGGAAAGGACCTGTCTGGGACGTGGGACATTTTATTCGATTCCGGGACTGTCCCGGCCAATCCGGGACACCTGGTCATCCTAGCCCCACTCGGTCGCACTTCTGTCGTTTCAGACATATCGTCCATCGTCTGTAAACTTAGTATTCATAATATATTTATAAAAATAATTACAAACCACAGGCCTGCGTTAGAACTAAATTTAATTCAAAAGCATGCATATAGCCCTATGAGTCACCAGAAATAGCATGGCGAAGCTTTCCGAAACTTAGATAGTAGATACTAGATGTTATATTAGTTTTTAAACAGATTTATGGGCTTATTCTGAATCTTTGTCGGCTATATTTTCTTAACAGTTTGAGTTTCAGTAGAATCCTGCCTCTTGGGCCTATATAGAAATCCCGGTTACATGTAAGTTTAGGCGCCGGTCCCTTCCAAAATAATGTTAATAGATACAAAAGAGACATGTGCAGTTGTGCAGTGATACATCGAACTCGCTCATTTCGAAATCTAGCTACATCGGGTGCCTTGCGCTTCGATTTAACTGGATTATAATGTAAATATTTGACTTTGGTCGACAGCGGTTTGTTTATACGGTATTCGGCTATTAACATGACACCTCTGCCCCTACACCTCTTCCCAGAGGTGGTGCTGGCCATCACTAAAACAGACTGATGTTAAAGCTATTCGTTTAGAATTCTAAAGGGGAGAATTAACCTTTGGAAATTGAAACTTGAACACTATCACTGACTCCACAAAAATTAGAATGGACCGTAATGAAAACGAAAGAGATGACAGATAGGCTATAGGCCTACAGTACAGTAGAAACTTTAATTCAGAGGCGGGTCTAGGGGTACGGGGTGCAGATGTCCCCGTGGGCCGAGGTGGGGGGGGGCGCCAAAATTGGTTTAAGGTAAGGAGTTCCGCTTGCTACGGGCGATGACCTTTTTGCTTGTCAGGGTGTTCGCGAAGTTGAATGAAGAATGAAGGGGCGCCAAGAAATATAATAAATTTGATTTTTATGTGACCAAGAGACCACTGCGTGACTGCACCTTTCGAAGTCAATATAGGCATAAACAGTGATAAACTGCACATGCATGTGTTGCTGCGTATGCAGCGTAGTTACTTGGCTACTGGAGTACTGTACTGTACTGTACCTGGATTGTGGATGCAGTGACCACATTACATTAGTGCCCTCAAGTGATTGAAAGGAAGCTGCACACAATTTCGCGCTGCCATCTAGGGATTGTTTTTAAAACATTGATTGCTTGCTAATTATAAATGGCATACAGTGTATATTGATCATCATCATCATCATCATTTCCTCTTTCCTTCATTAGTTGAAGATGAGGTGACGTCATGAATCAGGCATTTCCAGGTAGTTCTTTCTTTTGATGCTTTGATTGCTGTTGTTATAGCCATTCCAGTCCATTCTTCTATGTCGTCCACCCATCTTCTGTTCGGCCGACCTCTTTTTCTTTTTCCTGGCATGATACCTTGTTGTATTGTTTGCTGTAGGCTATCTTTGTTGATTCTTTGTATATGACCAAAATAACTCAGTTTTCGTCTTTGGCAGATGTTAAAGAGTTTTCGTTTGGTATTTGCTTTTTTCATGACTTCTTCATTTGTTTGTATATTGATATGGCCTTTAAATTGAAAATGTGAAGACTATATCTAGATATATATAGCTGTCAGTCGCTATAAAGGCAGTTATAAAGTGAAAAGTGATCAATATAGCCCATTCGAAAAAAATTAATTTTTATTTAAATTTTTATTTATTTCGGATGCGTGCATGCGTAGGGCTATATATGCAGGCCTAGGGCCTTAGGCCTATGTACGCGGTTATATAGGCCCTACGATTAATATATATAATTATTATGTTGGATATAATTATAAGGCCTATATATATATATATATATATATATATATATATATATATATATATATATATATATAAACTATATTGCATGCATGCTATATGCATGGTCCGACACGTCGGTCTGCAGCCTACCGACGTCGTAATAAGGTCGGCTGCAGACGCAGACGAAGCAGACCAGAATGGGCTGGTCGGACAGGGCCCACCGACGTCGGCTCTTTGCAGGGATCTTTAGTGATTTGGATTTGGTGTGCCATCGGTTGATGCTTCTGTGCATTATGAAAGTGGCGCTATAGAAGTTTAAGATTAGATTAGATTAGCCCCAAACGTGGACCATGAGAGAGCTCTACAGGAAGAAATTAAAGACCCCCAAAATCGTGGAAAAGACTAGTTGGTCGCTCAAGAACTACCTGGACCAGAACAATTCGATCTGACTTGGCTCCGTGTAACGTTGGACTTTTCACTACCTGGAAAACGGCTCAAAACAGAGATTCTGTTTAGTGGAAAAGGCTACGCTCCGTCAGTGAGCTTGCCGCTGATGATGAAAATAATATGCTACGTCAGAGCGTCATTGCAATCGAGCGACTCTAGAACTATGATACGTCCGTTTGGTATGAAAGATGGCGGAATATTATGCATGTATCTGTGTATGATATGGACATTGATGAATAAATATTTATTTTGGAAAATGTTCTTTGCTCTCCCATGAAATTCTTTTGGATGCTGCAATAAATTGCAAAACAATTTCGTAAAACGTGTTTCAGATTGGGCGTAGACGGTTATTGTAGACTCAATAATGATGTCTTCTCAACGACTGTCTTCGGAGGTATTACGATCCAAGCTATTGAACGATGGCAAAAGTGTTCTCTTTGTGGGAAAATTGAAATATTGCGCAGATATAATAATTATGTTTGTAGACCTTAACAATAGAGAAACTACGAGAATCGACCATAAACGCTGAAATAAGCCTGTTTTGCCGCTGTAACTTTGTACTTAAAATTAATGTTGCGCATTTTTGCGCTATTGGCGCCTATATATACATACTTTAATACACTATAATTTTATTTCCAGTATTAAGCAAATGCATTTAAAACATACAGGTATTTATTTTTACCACTTTCATGGTGATCAACTGTTGCAATCAATTTCAGTATATCGAAAAGAGTCTATATGCATTTTTAGTTCAAAACTACAGTGTACTAAGCTAAGTTAAATTTGATGCAATTTGTATTAACTGAATATAGTGCTTTATATATGATATAATTCTGATACTATATCTGATTGCAATGATGATTTTTCCATTGTGGAAACTTGCGTTTTTCAGTTTAAATTTGTGAAAAGTAATATCCCGTAAAATGTATGACTGATTTTGTTTAAATTTGCATATTTTGTGTAGAATAGATGTTATTTAATGTGAATAAAATTGTATAAATTTTTTGAAAAAAATTGTTGAAGTTATATTGGTTTCTAAAAGGGTGCCAATCTCTATATGTGTGTGTGTGGTAATTTGTATTATTGTGCAGTTGGGTGGCATGGCCATTTTGCATGGTACATCCAGTCTTAAATCTTTTGCAGGTGAAGCACCAGAAATGTTGTTCATGGCTAGCGGGTGAAGCCCCAGAAATGTCGTTTTCATGTAGTTAGGGTTCGGGGTAAGGTTATGGTTAAGGGATAAGGTTAGGTTAATGTGAGGACTAGGAGGCGATTATGTGGCCCCTGAATGTTTCTCTGGTACATGTGCTCAATCATACTGCAGTATTGGGTCTTCTCCATGAATGTTTCTTTGGTACATATGCTCACTCATGCTGCACTGTTGGGTCTTCTCATTGGAGACTTCTTCAGAAAGTACCACACTCTCACTGTCTATAAGGTGATTAATACTTTCTAAGATGCAGTTTTTAAATCTGTTCAGCTGACTGCCTGATATTCCCTGCACTTGGCAGATTCTATAAATAGCAATTTTAAGTAATTCTTCATATCAGGCTTTTATTTTTGCAAAGTACTTATGATACCCAAATGGCTTAAACTGGTTGATTGGTGTGATGGTTTTTTGTATTTTATTGATTTTCAGGTGATAAATTGATTGGTGCCTAGAGGTGACTGTCTTCAGCGTGTTTACATGGACTGGACATGGGTCTGGAGATGAGCCATGGCCTGGTACTTGCCATCTCGCACACTCTTCTACTGCTCTATTTTCTTATCATCACTACTATGCTTGACAGAAGGCTTGTCATATGTGCTGGTAAATACAAGTTTAAACTTATGTTATATCCTAGTTTGAGGTTGTCTTTTGACATTCACTAAAATTGGGCTGATTATTTAGATGGATACTTCATAGCCTTGATCTTCCTTAGCCATCACCCATCCATGCACTAGTCAAAGTTGCAGTGCTTCAGGTCAGGTCAGGTCAGGTCTTAGTCCTCCAGCTGTGTCCAGTGGCGGCTCCACTGGGGGGCCAGGGGGGCCCGTGCCCCCTATTGAGAGCCTGGCCCCCCAGTGGCCCCCCCAGTTGGGATCCTATACTTAATGCTACATACATTAAACAACAAATGGTTGGCCCCCCCATAATTAGAAGTTGCCACCCCAACGCCCCCCACTTGCCAAATCCTAGAGCCGCCACTGGCTGTGTCCAGCTCTTGACTTCTCCATGACATCTCTCCAAAATTCTCTGTCTTTTGCTATTTCTTCCAAAGTCATTCGGTGTCTTCCGTCAGTTTTTCCATAAAGGTTCAGCCCTGCCATGTGCAGATCCTCTTCCAATCCGTCCACCCATCGTCTTTTCGGTCTTTTTTAGATCTTCTTCCCTCTGGTTTGTAGTTGAAATTCGTTTTGGGTTTCTTATTTCTTCCATTCTGAGTATATGTCTAGTCCATTTCATTCTTCTCTTTCTGATGACTTCCATGATGCTCAGTTGCTTCTTCATTTGTTATAATTTTAAGTTCTTTGTATCCAATCCTTAGCATTCTTCTAAGCTATTTATTTTCTGTTGCTATTAATTTTTTCTCCAGTTCTTTTTTATGGTCCAAGATTCACATCCATAAATTAGTATTGGTATTACACAAGTGTTGAGAATTCTTAGTTTTGTTTTCATCCCAATGTCATGTCTTTTGAAAATTTTGGTATGTAGCCTGTTGAAGGTTGATCCTGCCATTGCTATTCTTCGTTTAATCTCCAAGTCCGAGCCTCCTTTTGCTTCCAATTCACTTTCCAAGTAAACGAAATTCTTCACTATTTCAATTTCTTTTCCGTTGTGTGATACTATTGGCCATTCCCCAACTGTTTTTGTAATTGGCATAATTTTTGTTTTATTAGTGTTTATTTTTAGTCCAAATGTTCCACTCTCCGTTATTCAGGCCAATGTTAACTCTACAATCCTTGAGAGGCATTCTGCTATTAGACTTGTATCATCAGCATATTCTGCATCATCTATGTTTCCTGGCTTGAGAGATGTTCCCAACTCATTCGTGTTTTCAATCCGTCTCATGATGTAATCTAATATCAGTGTTGTATGAAGTACTCAGTTTGAGTACTCAAGTAAAAGTAAAAGTATTATGTCATTTATTTACTTAAGTAAAAGTAAAAAGTACCTATGAAAATAGTTACTCAAGTAAAAGTAAAAAAGTACTCTCCAAAAAGTTACTTTTTAAGTAAAAAGTAAAAAGTACCGTGATAGACGGAATCGTCAACAGCTCCACATTATCATGTTAAATCACATTTTTATTAGGGCCTAATCTTTTAAACAACATGCAGTAGCCTCAACAGTCAACAGTCAACACGTACATATATTCACATTCCAGCCCCATTAATGCGCTGCAGATCACTCGTGAATTTGTTGAAGCCTCTGACTTACTTCATTCATGGATGCACTCAAATCGTCTTGTACTTAATCCAGCTAAAACTCAGCTCATCTGGTTTGGTTCTCGAGGTCAGCTCTTAAAAATTGATCATATGTCTGTGCAGTCTGCCTTCCCCGGCCTCTCTTTCTCCTCCTCTGTCCGTGATCTTGGTATAATTCTTGACTCTGAGTTAACCTTTATGGATCATATTAACTCACTTTGTCGCAGTTGCTTCTATCATCTCCGCCAGCTTAGAGTGATTCGACGTACACTAGACATGCCATCTGCTTCTACTTTGATTCATGCATTTATTTGCTCAAGGCTTGACTACTGTGGTTCACTTTTCGCTGGTCTTCCATCGGTGCGACTTGATAAACTCCAGATGGTTCTTCGTTCAGCAGCCAGGGTGATTGCTGGTGTCACAAGACGTGATCACATTAGTGATTATATGACGTCTATTTTACACTGGCTGCCTTATCCTGCTCGAGTTTCGTTTCGTATGTTGAGAGCGGTTGCACTCTCTCTTTATGGTGCCACTTCATCTTACCTTTCAGAGCTACTCCATCCCCTTAGCTCTATCCCTGGTCGGCCATGTCTTCGGTCCACAACCAATGGTCTTCTCAGTGTGCCCCAAGCACGAACTTCCATGTTCCTGAAGCGAGGTTTTGAATCAGTTGGCCCTATCCTTTGGAATGCTCTTGACGCCAGTATGCATGGCTTAGCAACTCCTAATTCTATGGCCCTCTTTTTGAAACGACTTAAAACTTATCTCTTTGTCAATATACAGTAATTTGCTGTGGGAGCGCTTCTGAGTGATCTTTCAGAAGAGGCGCTATACAAATATTTTGTTACATTACATTTGTTACATATCTGGGCTGAAAATGTGGTTTTAAAAACCTAGGTTTTTAGGGTTTGAAAAAACAACTGAAAAAGTCAAACTTTAGGCTTTTAGGGTTTTGTTCTATAAAAAGAAAAATGAAACTCATATTTAATGTCCTTAAAGTTTTTTACTCTCTGCAGACAGAGAAACATATGTGTGGCACGAATTTAGAGAAGGTTTATACTTTATGGGCTTTGACATGTGAGAAGAGTATAGCAAATGGTTAACCTAAAAATCTAAATTTTATCTGTATAAACCTAGTTTTTTTCAGCCTTGACACATAGGACCTATGCACCATTAACTTCTACATTAGCAGCGTCAAAAGTAGCCAGAGCTTGTTGTTCATTCAAACAACCTTGGTTTGGGACTAAGTAAGTACGGGAAGCTGGGAATAATTAAACATCGTGTTTGAACAGCAACACAAGTAAATGCAACGAAAGTTTGCGATGAGAAATTTTACTTGTAACGAGAGAGACGTGAAAGACATAATGTAACGAAGTAAAAGTACTAATATTTGAATAAAAACTTACTTCGTTACAAGTAAAAAGTACTCTGCAAATTGTGTACTTCGTTACAGTGCAAAGTACTCAGAATTGTACTTAAGTATTGTAACGCGTTACTTCTACTTCGTTACCGAGCAACACTGTCTAATATAATGTTGAAGAGTGTTGGTGATAGAATATATCCTTGTCTAAATCCTGTTTTAATTTTGAACCACTCGGTTTCTTCTCCATCAATTCTGATACATGCTAAAACTGTGCTGTATAAATTTTCAAATAGCCTTATTATTTTGGCATGAATGCCATATTTCCCCAAGAGTTTCCATGCCCCTTCTCTCCAGATTGAGTCATAAGCTTGGGTAAAATCAATGAAGCACATAACCAAATCTTCATTAAATTCTAGTTTTTTTCTCAATGAGTTGTCAAAGGATGAAGATTTGGTCAGATCATCCTCTTCCTTTCCTGAATCCACACTGGTTTTCCCTGAGAGTTTCATCCACTGTGTCATTTATTCTGTTTAACTTGACTCTTGTGAAAACTTTCCCTGGTACACTTAAGAGGCTGATTCCTCTGGCGTTGTTGCATTCCTTTCTGTCTCCTTTCTTGTGTATTGGTATTATAATTGCTTTTCTCCAATCTAATGGTGTTTTCTCGGTTTTCCATACTGCTGTTATGACCTGATGTAGCCATCTCATTGTATACAAACCAGTGTTTTGGAGCATTTCTGCTGTGATATTGCAGAGTCCTGGGGCTTTGTTTTTTCTCATCTGCAGTGCTTAGCTTCTGTGATCTATGGTTAAGCTAGTTGAGGTCACCATTATGGAAAATTTGCTTGCTGTCCCAGTTTTTGTGTTTGTTAATCCCATGATGGCAGTATTTGTGTGCTTTAAATTAATGCAGGGTGCTGAAGTTTTAGACTGTCCTCTGCTGTCATCATCTTCACTTTCTGCCTGCATGGTGGCGGCAGTTAGATATGAAACAATTCCACTTTGCTCGATCTTGTGTTAGTCTGCTTTCTTCTAAAATTGACATGTTCTTTGTTTCAAGATCCTCTTTGATGTTATCCATCTATCTTTTTCTTGGTCTTCCTCGCCCTGTGTCTCCTTCTATTTTGTGTGACTGTAGTGCTTTATCTTCTTTCTTTCCTTCTGTCATTCCCTATTGGGTTGGACGATAGGTGTGAATGAGTTATTATTATTATTATTATTATTATTATTACTATTATTATTATTATTATTACTATTACATATTATTATTATTATTATTATTACTATTACTATTATTATTATTATTACTATTATTATTATTATTATTACTATTACTATTATTATTATTATTATTATTATATTTATATTATTATTATATTTATATTATTATTACCAGACAATTTCTTCAGTGCAATAGACAAGACTAAGGTCCAAGACAAGAGCGCTTAACAAGTGGAGTCAAACCCTATCTTAAATAAGTATGTTTTTAGTTTTTTGCAGAAAGATTCAGCTGAGTTCCTTCCACTTCTGTCTTTCTCTTGCTGTCCTGGTCATTTGGATGAAGTTCATTTGCATTTCTTCTGCATCTTCTTTTAAGTGTCTTAAAAGTGTCATTAAAGTGTCTTAAAAGTGTCATTGTTTATCCATGCTTTTCTTGGTCTTCCTTTTCCCTTAAACATAGTCATATAGTGCTTTCTTTTGTAGTCTTTCTTCCTTCATTATTTCAACATGACCAAAGCATTTCAGTCTTTGTTTCTGTATTGATTCAAGTATGGTTTTTTTTGCTCTATCTTTCCTCTGATAATTTTGTTTCTTATGCTTTGTCTTCTGCTTACTCCTGCTATTCATGCTATATACTCCTGCTATTCATATTCAGACAGATGGAATGAACTGAACGAGAGGGGACTGGATGGAACTGGAAGAGAGGATAGTAATGGCTACAACAGTGAATGCTTTCAAAATAAACCTCAGTAGTTTAGGATATTAGATTGGACGGGAACAACAGTGGTTCTCACACAGGGCAGTCCCTACTGAACCACTTTAAACCTTGTTATATTATATATTATATTATTATTCCTCTTAACCAGTTCATTTCTGCAGTCATTAATCTTCTTTCGTCTTTCTTTTTTCTAGTCCAGCATTCTGAGCCATATAATAGTATTGGTTTGATCAGTGTATTATATAGCTTTAGTTTTGTTTTCAATGGATATGGAGAATAATATGGAACTGATGGCATCAGATTCAGGTCTGTAGATGACCAGTTTACCATGAAAGGACTCGGTGGAAGCACGCACGCACACAGCTTCAAAGGTCGATGCACAATTGATTCATTGATTTTCATAATCGAAAGATGAATGCCTGATCTGAAGCTGATGATTCCATCATGATTTGAACCGAGAGTATTTTCATTCAAATGTGGCCTAGCATTCTCACAGACTTTGTATCTATCGGCCTATAGTCTATGGACACAGATGGATTCGGCATTGTCCAAACTTTCAACCAAACAGATAACACCCAATTAATGTTTGTTATGCAATTCAATAACATCATCATCAAGGACATCTTACAATGTTGGAATGTTTATAAATCCAAAGTCAGTGCTTGCATGTTTGTGACATTAATTTTGATTCATATCAGTTGTCTTTGAGCATACAGATTTCTTGATGGCAGTCTTTCAGTCCTTTCAGTAGATGGCTACTGGCAATGACTGGAATTGGAACTATTATTATTATTATTATTCGATTTATGAAGCGCCGTAACATGGCCATCGGCCAAAACCAAAAGCGCTGTACAATCAACACACAGCTAATAACTGCGATCTGGTGAACAAGTATGTTTTTAGTTCTTTGGCGAACGTTTCAGGAGAAATAGTCCCGCCAGCGAATCGGGGCGCATTCCACAGAAGTGGGTTGCCGTGAGTCATGGAGCGCCGCCAAACTTCCGAGTCCTGGCAAAAGCGGTGGCGACTGCTGGATCTCAGCTGGAGACGCACCCGGTCGTCGTTTGTTTCCGTGCCAGGCAACCAGGGTCCGGCGCGGAAAGTCAGCCAACACCGCTTGTAGACTATGCGCAGGCTCGTGCCGCCTCAGGCCGAAAATAATCCGCGCAGAGGCATTGATGACCGCCTGAGTCTGCTAAGCTGGTTCCCAGGAAGTCCGAGAAGGACACTGTTACAGTAATCCAGTCTCGAAAGTACGAGTATTATTATTCAGGACGATTTATTCGACGCCGTATGCATAGCTAAGGCTAAAGTCAAAGGCGTCTAACAACCAAAAGAAACTTTAAACAGGTGTGTCTTCATGTTCTTCAAAAACGCTCCTGGCGAAGTCTCCATGGTGACCACCCTTGGCAGGGTGTTCCACAGGATTGGGTTGCCTCTCCTCTGAACTAGTCTTGTGTCATGGTCAGAGCAGGTGGCAAGCACCTTTGACTAATTGTAAAGAAATGATGACCTTGACCTGAGGCATAGTCCAGATTGACAACCACATATGCGTCATTTGCATCCAAGCTCCAGTTCACTGTCCCTGTTGAGAGTCGGCAAAGACTCCCAAATTTAGCCTTTGTGATGGAAGATGGTCACGAGAGAGTACAATAATCCACACACCATTTATCCAGTTGTTTGACAAGAAAATAGTGTATTTAAGAAAACCCCAACATTGACAATGCTTGATGACACTATGGTTCAAACGTTAATGGTTGATGGCCATCTTAAGCAGTATCATGGAGCACTGTATGAATACTTTATTTACCAAAATTTGATTGATGATTGAGATAATGTATTGATAGTGTTTAGAATAATGCTAAGAGTCTACTATTTGCAAAATATTTTATTTTAACAAATGATGATGGAATTTCTAAAACAGTAAAAACCCAGCAGGATTTTAAAACAGCAACCACACATGGTGCCACCTATTGAACTTGAACACTTTGCCTTCACCTTCAGATTTTTGCAAGGTTAGAATAAGTTAATGGTCTTTTGTATATGTTTCGTAGTCCAAAAAACCTATGAAATCACCAAAGCTATAATATTTAATTGCTTTGTCTATTTCTAATTTTCAGCATTGCTGTTGCTTGTAGCACAACCTGGACAAAGCTCTTGCGACTTGAGCAACTGTCTTGACTTGTTTCAAGAAGCCCAGGAGTCTCTTCAAATCCGTTATGACTATCCAGTTCCTCGTAATCATACTCTATCACCAGATGACATTCATGTACGTTGCATTGCTCTTCGCACTTTCTTCCACTGCCTGCATAATCTTTCCAGCCAGTGCCATGGTGACCTTGGCTTTCATAGTTCCAAAAAGGTTATAGAGCGTCAAATGAAACAGTTGAATTGCACTACTTCAGGCCCCGTTTTTGAGCCACAACACTTTCCTCATCCAAAAGAGCATTTCCCTCCAGCAATCTGCTCATTTTCTGGAAGTTTGGCTATTCGCTACTGTAGCATTTTTGGTGATCCACATCTAAGAACATTTGATGGTTTTCACCAGACGTGTCGGATTAATGGAGCTTGGCCTCTGGTGGACAATGAATATTTTTCTGTCCAGGTTACCAGTGAGTCTGTTGGACATGGGGCAGCTACTGCTGTCACTAAAGTGAGTGTAGTATTTTTTATACCAGCATATTTCTAGTAACAAATGAAACTCCAGTATCAATTAAGAAGATGCTGACATAAACTTGAACAAAGTATATAATGTTAACATATTGGAGAATCTGTCTTCAATCTCACCATTGTACTGTACACTGTGTTGACTAAAATATAGAAATAATTTTATGATATTGGAGTAAAAGGTCCCATATCAGCTATCTACATATTAACCTAAATTTTATTGCTGTATATTACATTATGTCTAAATGCGGTGACATAGGTTTGACGTCAGAAATTTAAAATTCAAAAGTTTAGAAATAGCGTGCAGCTGCCACTGTCGAGTTGTTAAAAAAAGCGACACCGGACTTCATTCTACCTGATCTGTGGCCACCAAATTCCCCAGATCTGAATCCTATGGACTGCAGTGTTTGGGGAATACTCCAAGAAAGGGTGAACAGAACACACATTGCTGACTTTGGAGAAATGAACCGATTGTTGGTCGAATGGGTAAACTTGGATCACAGGGTCATTGTGGCGGCAATACAGTGATGACTTCAACTTTCAGCATATGCAAAATCCAATGGTGGGCACTTTGAACATAAATCCTGATACAAATGTCAGCTTGATGACATTATTTGATAGGACGCTTGAGAGCAGATTCATAACATTGAAAGTCGAGTTCCACTGGCTCGAAATAATTTGCCACTGATGCATTATGCAAGTTGGTTTATTAAAAATGAAGCTCATATTGACTTAAGTAATTGGATCCTGATTCAAAAACTACAGAAATTTTTAAAATTGGTTCAGAATTAGTAAGGCTGTGCTGATGCATGCATTGTCTTGGGTTTTTTTTAGTGGACACAGTGTGTATTCTGCTCCCAGTGTCGTGTGGTAACATTATATGGGTGCCATAAGCACAGGCCGTAAAACATAATAAAATATATCTTGAATGTTTTCACTATCCTTACATGCTAGACATTGAATTAATACATGGCAATGTTTTATGACCCAAGTCACTGACTGATTTCAAGAACTCAACCTTCAAGACCAGAACTAAGAACTTGTAACTTGTCCTGAAGGCCTCCTTGACCCATGTAACTCTTTTACACATGCTAAATCAGTCATCCCTGAAAATCTGCAACCGTGCCTGTTCATACGTCGCACCAGAACTTTGGAACTTGATTCAAGCTTCCCTCCACTGCTTTCCATACTGTCAAACAATAAATTCTCTATCCTCATTTCCATTAATTCCTGCATTATTTCCTGATTATTATTATTATTATTATTATTATTATTATTATTATTATTATTATTAAAGACTATTTATAGAGCGTAGTAAGCATAGTGAAGGCCAAAGTCAAGAGCACTTAACAAGGGACACTGTACGAAGTGTTAAGCATATGCGTCTTAAGGCACTTGATAAACAGTTTAGGGGAGGTCACAATTGTCACATTCTTTGGTAAAGAGCACAGGCTCGGATTAACCCTCCGGAAGGATTTGCCACCAAAGACAGCTATCTTGGAGGGAGGAGGAACCATCAGTTGATGATGGTAGCTTGAGTGAAGCCGCGATTGCTGGTCGACCTTCGTAGACTTGATGATCAGGCCTGATAAGTAGCTGGGGCCAGAAGGGGTCGTACAGTTCCAGAAATGTTAGCCAACAACGCTTGAAGGCTATGTGCTTCTGTATCCAGAGCCAGTGAAGATTATTGCGTAGAAACGGTGCCACATGCAAGTTCCAACTTGAGCCAAAGATCAGATGAGCTGAGACGTTTAGCACCGACTGAAGACGATTTAGTTGGTTGACAAGAAGTCCGAGCAGAACGCTGTTACAATAATCTACTCGTGCTAAGACAAGGGTACAGACGAGGTTGATGACTGCAGGTGATCTGACGTTGTCCAAATGTCAGACAAGCAAGAGTGACTCGTCAAAAAGAACTCCAAGGAGGCACAGTTCTGTGCTCGGATTGACCTCAACATGACTGATCGGAAGCATATTCCGACATATGAGTACCTCCTCCGAGAAGTGCTTAACCACAGGGCCGCTGAGAGGGGGCAGGGGACAAATGCACAGGGGCCCGGCAGTCTGGAGTGGGCCTGGGCCAATGATAAAGATGTATTATTAATAATAATAATAACACAAGAAAAGGTTAGCACGTGACGTGCACAGTGCTAACGGCGTGGCAAGTATAAATGGGGCCTGGGCGCTGAGGCCATCATAAATTCATAAATACCATGAAAAACAGTGACAAGCAAAAAACGTCATCTCCAATTTTTCTGACTTGTCAGGGACCCATCGGCCCTTCTGCACAGGGCCCCGGAATTTCTCTCGGCAGGCCTGCTTAACCAAAGGAGTTCAGTCTTCCTGGGTTCAGCGAGAGTCGGTTTTCATCAGTCCACCTCCAGACTAAGGAGATACAGTCCGTGATACGAGACCGCAAACGTTTAACCTCAGTCGGAGGGCAGGAGGCATACACCTGGATGTCGTCGGCATAGGCGTGATAGGCAATCCTGCACATTTCGATGATATGGCCAATGGCCATCATAAATTCCCGTTAACTGAAACTGAAATATCCGTTAACTGAAATACAGTGACAAAACAAAAAACTGAAACGAAAAATCATCTCCAATTTTCTGACTTGTCAGTGGGACCAGGCTGGCTATTGATCTATCGGCCCTTCCTGCAACAGGGCGCCACGCCCCTTCCGAAGTGACAGTAGTTATTTGGCTCGACGCAGGCCTGCTTAACCAAAGGAGTTCAGTCTTTGCTGATTGACCTACTTTAGCAGAGATCGGGACTCGATGCAAGTTCCAACTTTATTGTATTGTTTTGTTTGTCGCTGGTGACGGTCTAGTTTCTTGCGCATTGATGTTTCAGTTGTATAGTCCAACTAATCAAATATTATAGTAACATTTTAACAATGACCTTTAAGGTAACCAGTGGCGTCAAAAAGAGAGTGTGATTTGGGAATATTTTCAGTATGATAAGATTGCCGACAAAAGTAAATGTCTTGTTACTGTCTAACAACTCTCCCTGTGGAAAGTTAATTGCGGGCAGAAATGTTAAAAGTCATCTAGAGAGTTGTCACAATGCTGCATTTGCTGAGTATCGGAAAGAAGCCAAAAGAAAATGAATGATTAATGTAAGCAATTTATTTACTGAAGTTATGTATGTAACTGGTATGATGCTCTGTTAGAAATTAACCCATTCACAAATAACTTTGTTTCTAAACTCAAACTTCACATGTGTAATGTAGAGACTTTCAGGCTGTGGCCCTATACCTTGAATAAAAATGATATGAAATGTCAAATAAACGCTGTGCTGTAATGCTATTGTTGCTACAGTATTTAAATGTAGGGCTTTCATCCTATGTGATTAGAAATCGACTAAAAACTGGAACTGAAAAATACCTGCAACTGAAACTGAAAAATATACAAAACTGAAACGGAAACTGAAAAATAGTTTTGCAAAAACGGAACTGAAACTGGAACTGAAATATAATGAGCAACTGGAATCACACTGAGTACATAGAGTATAAACAATAGTGGACCGAGTACAGATCCTTATGGCACTCCACTAAGGACACGGCGTGAAGCCGACATGTGTCCCTTCCAGCTTACAGACAGAAATCTGTTTGGCCAAGTAGTTCCGAATCCAAGAAAGAGCTGGCACTTTTAGTCCATAAGAAGATTCAAGTAAGCGAATAAGGATGTCATGGTCCAACATGTTGAAATCAGCCGAGAGATCCAGGAGGCAGAGAAGGGCCAGTTGTCCGTTGGTGACTGCTTATACAATGTTGTTGTAAATATGCAGGACACAGAAATTTCAGTGGAATAGCCCTTCCGATAGACCAGCTGTTCTCAACCTGTGGGTCGCGACCCCCATGGGGGTCGAATGACGATTTTCCAGGGGTCGCCCGAGACCTTCAGAAATATAGGGTTGTGTCTTGAATTGTTATTGCTCAAAATTTACTCATTGGTAGTTACTAGTTGTTTTACTATAATTGTCATTCACGAGGATAGACATTGGAGACAATTGAATAATAATGATTTCGAACATTTAAATTATTCTTTTTTAGCAGTTTGCATTATGAACGAAAATAATTTTTCGGTTGGGGTCGCCACTTCATGGGGAATTGAATTAAAATGGTCACGACACTATAAAGGTTGAGAACCGCTGCGATAGACGGACTGGTCTTTGGGCATTAGTCCATTCATCTGATGTTTTCAGACATAAGCTTAAATACTTCCTATTTCTGAAATAACAAGATATGGGAGCAAGAAGAGATACCAGCAGAATGGAAATGATCTATTATGCCATAGCAGTAAGATCTTCTCACTCATCATCCTACAAAGATTAAAAAGAAAAACTTAAGACATACTAACAGAGGCTCAAAGTGGATTCCGAATCAACAGGAGCACAATTGACCAGATATTTACACTAAGACAAATATCAGAAAAATATGAAGAATTTGGCAAAGAGCTATACATCTGTTATGCCGATTTTCAGAAGGCATTTGACAGCGTATGGAGAAAAGGTCTTTGGAGAACCATGAGATTTTATGGTTACCCAGAGAAGGTAATCAAAATCCTGGAAAACATGTACAAAGACACTTTTGCAGCAGTCAGAATAAACGGTGACTGAAGTAACTGGTTCCAAACTATAGTAGGAGTATTACAAGGGAGTGTCCTATCACCGCTACTGTTCAACATATTCCTGGAAGTTATTATGGCAACGGCATTAGACGAAGAAGAAACTGGAGTAAACATAGGAGGAACATGGATGAGTAACCTAAGATTTTCTGACGACATTGGACTTATGGCTGAAATCCATCTCAAACTGCAGGACATGGTCAACAGAGTTCACAAGGAAAGCACAAACATAGGTATGAAAATTAACACAGACAAGACAGAAATTCAGTTCATTGGAAGAAATATTAAGCAATTCGACATAAAAATTGAAAACCAACAATTAAAGCAAACAAATAACTTTGTTTACTTGGGAGGAAACTTCAGTACAACAGAAGGTTCCCAGACAGATGTATCACGACGAATTGGCATAGCAAAAAATGCCTTCCATGCTCTATATAACAATAATATGGACAGCGAAAGACATTTCAAAGTATGCAAAAATGAAAATATATGAGGTTCTGGTCTTAAGTTGCCTTCTATACAATTCTGAAACTTGGACATCCAAACGAACCACTGATCAAAGGTTACACGTCTTCGAGATGGCCTGCCTCAGGAAAATATTAGGGGTGACTTGAAGGGACAAAATAAGAAATGATATCATAAAGAAACACTTAAACCACGACGTGGACATTCTCACAAGGGTCAAACAGCATCACCTACGATACTTTGGACATGTAGTCAGAATGGACAACAATAGATATCCAAAGATAGCATTGTACGGGAAAGTTCATTGACAAAGAATCAGAGGAAAACCGAAAAATAGATGGATCAACAATGTTAAAGAAGACTGTGAAACAATTGGATTAACTTTATATGAAGCACATAGGACTGCTCTAGATAGAGACAAATGGAGATCTATTGTTAATGGGCTGCCTACGCATGTGCAAGTATTGCCAGGGCATAAATGATGATGATGATGATTTCTAAAATAATTTCATCCATAGCTATTATAACTTAGCCTCATAGTTCAATGATGTTACCACTATTCTATCTTCCCGTGTATAGTCTCTATAATAAGTAAAGGTTTTAAATGTTCATCAGATAATGCTGATCTGCAGCAGGATTTAACTTAGGCCTACTTCACCTATGAAATTGTTTTCTCACACAAATAATATAGTCCCAAAACCACAAATGAATTCATGAGCAAACTTTTAAAATAAATAAATTGATCACATTTAAGGCTTTTGTAGAATTTGATCAAATTTGATTTGGTAACCATAGTCTAGTGGCAAGGGAGTGGAGAGGTAGTACCTTTCACTGTACGAAAGTACAGGCACTGGTCTTTACCACTCCCAGGGCAAAAGGATGTGCAATATGGATTCATTACTGGACCCATAGCATCTCCTGTTGTCAGGACCATTGTTTTGAAATGTTGTGTATTTATGTTTTATTGGTTATGAAAAAGCATTTGATAGTGTTGAGCACAAAACCCTATTTAGAGTCTTGGAAAATTCAGGAATAGATGGTAAAGACTTAAGACTGTTGCAGGATTTATATTGGAAAGAGGAAGCTGCAATCAGGATAAACAGAACCATAGGAAAATGGACTAAGATACGGAAAGGGGCAAGACAAAGGTGTGGATTGTCACCAGACTTGTTCAACCTATATGGAGAGGAAATCATAAAAGTAATCAAAGATCTAAAAGGTGTCAAACTTGGAGGACGAAATGTGAATAATCTTAGGTTTGCAGATGATGCCACTTTAATTAATTACTGACTCAGAGGAAAAACTGCAGGAACAATGCAAAAGGAAAGGCTAAAGGATTAATATAAAAAAGACTTTCTGCATGGTAATTACCAAGAGCAAAGTAACACCCACATGCAGTATAAGACTAAATGGCAATGAAATCAGACAAGTGGCACAGTTCAAATACTTAGGCAGTATGATAACCAGTGACGGGAAATGTGAAAAAAAACAACATCTAGAATAGGAATGGCCAGGGTTTAATCTAGGCTGTTTCCGGGGGGGAAATTGCCCTTCCCCCCAGAAATTTCAATTCACCTCAGAAATTTTGGCATACTACATCAACTAACAGCAGCCCCCTAGCTGACTTCCCCCGGCTTTGTCAGTTCCCTCCCCCAGAGCCCAGAGTCTAGATTAAACACTGGGAATGGCCAAGGCAGCATTCTGGGAACTCAAAACGATACTTACAAATAGGCATATTTCACGAGACACGATTAAGAGTGCTCAGAGGCCACGTTTGGTCAGTTCTCTTGTATGGAGGAGAGACATGGACTATATCCAAGGCCATGCAGAAGAAATTGGAAGCCACAGAAATGTGTTTTTTTACGAAGGATGCTGAAGATTTCATGGATGGAAAAGAAAACCAATGAAGAGATCTTAAATGAATTTGGAATAAAAAGAAGTTTGATGGTAACCATTAAAAAAGGCAGCTTTCTTTCTTTGGACACATAATGAGGAAGGAAGGCCTGGAGCATTTGACAATAATTAATCAGAAAAATGGAAGGGATAAGAGCAAGAGTAAGGCAGAGAAACACCTATGTAGACTGCCTATGAGAAGGAATTGAGGGAGTAAAGAACAATATTGAATTAATAAGAGGTTGTCAAGATCGAACAAAGTGGAAATCTATAGTTGCTAGTGTAGAAATACACAGCACCTAAAGAAGAAGAACCATAGTCTAGATGTCTAAAGTAGGGACCTGTGAATCATGAATTTTTGCTCGAATCGAAGCTTGCATCGGCTGGTAAAGTTTGAATTCATATCAAATCGAATCTGTGAATGATGCTTATATGAACTTTCATAGCATATTTGAATTCAATAGGAGCAGATGTATGAATAATTTGGGGCTACAAGTTCAATGCATATGCAGCTTTATAACTTTTATTGATAAAGGCCTCATTTCAAAATATTTATGAAATTAAGGGCTCAACTCAAAATATTTATGAAATTCAACCAACTGTATTGAATCCAATACAGCTTTCTCCATTTACAAGCAAAGCAGAAAGGCCTTACAATTGAGGCAACAAGTTAGAGGCATAAGAAAATATTTGACTGGAATAAACAGGAACTATGCAAAACTTAAGAGCTCCATTACTTCTTGGTCTTTTGGCCCACTTCTATAATCTTAAGTGTGACCATCAAAATGACAGATCTATGCTTTTTATGCAGGGTCCAAATAAGAGTTTCTGCATTAGTTCTCGAGCGGTTGTGGCAAAGGTCTGTTGCTATTTGTCTGCCAAGTGTATTAACCCTTTCTGATGGACAATTAGTTGTTTGTAATAATGGACTTATATAGCGCCTCTTTATTTATACTCTGTGGCGCTCCCAGCTTTACAGTATTTGCAATTTAAAATGAGAAAACTGACGTTTTAATTTATTTAAACCTATATGACCATTTTAGTGAGGCAAAAGGTTAGAAAATATTCAAATCGCTCAGTTTTGAATCCAATCGGATCAGCTCCTTGATCCATTTTAAAATCGAATATCAAAGCTTCATGGGCCCCTAGTCTAAAGAATAAGAATATTGTTGACATGCACTGCATGTAGTAGTAGTAGTAGTAGTAGTAGTAGTAGTAGTAGACTTCTTTAGCGCCATTGTAGTAGTACATCTGCACCAGTCGATGGTCGCTTCAGTGAATAATCGTAGTCGTGAATCATTGTCCGTGGTGAATCGAGGTTGTAATCCAAAGGTCAGTCCGTACTTCCAGATTCCAGGTTAAGGCGGATATGCAGTCAGGAATAGATGTGTTTTAAGTCTAGACCTGAAGGTAGTAAGAAATGGTATTGGTAGTGTGAAATGGTGGAAAACTGGCTTTATTTTCAGACACTGTCTAGTGATAATTAAAATCTATGTCTCTATGACACAGACGTGCAGGCCAGATTACAGACCTTGGCTGGCCGTATCCAGCTCATGGGCCATACTTTGGAGACCCCTGTTTTAGAGCGTTGATTGTAAAGTCCAACAACATTGTATAACAATATTGCATCGTCTTGTTTAACAACAATGAATTTTTGTGCTTGTGTTCAAATAGGTGACAGTTGTAGTGAAAAGACATGATGATTGTGCTCACGAGCATTATGTTACCTATCAGGCGATGTCTCCTGATCTGCCAGCAAGTTTTGATGATGGTCAGACATCATTTGGTCCATCTGACAGCGTTCGACTAACTGAGGTTGTTCCTAACCGACATATTGAAATACGGTTGCATTATATCAACACACTTCTTGTGCTTCGCCAAGATGGACGATTTCTATCAGTTGGAATTCTTATGCCAGAAGACCTTGCTAATAAGTCAGATAGAGAACGGTCCAATGCCCTTCAGCTGTGCTCACTTGGCTGCTCATCAAGTGAGCAAATCCACGTTGCTCAGTTATTTCGCGATGCCAAGAGGCTTGTGTCGTCATCCCCGCCTCCTCAGTCTTCATCTTTGTGGCATCATGCCTTTGACATCAGTATAGCAGAACAGTTATGTCAAGGCCTGACAGACAATTTCTTGGACAGTTGCGTATTTGACCTACTTACCACAGGAGATTTGAACTCAACCGAACCTGCCTTCCATGCTTACTATGATGCCATACGATTATATCCAGAGATTCATAATGAATTGCCAAACAGAACTCATCTTCCAAGAGGGATACCGGAAGTCACCAATGCTCCTCGGTTTGCGGCCGCTGCAAGTACTGGCTATGACTGCTACCTCCTACTTATTATGTTCAGCACTTTTAATTTTCTTGTCAATTCGCAAACTTTCCTATTGTACTTTTGCAATATTTACAGTTGTTGCTGTCATTTTTAGCCTGACCTACATCCTTTATATGTTTTAAATAATTTTATTGTTGTTATCATTGTTGTCATATCAATTAACCTAACCTATTAAATGTAATTATCATAGGAGCACAGATTATGCAATTGAGCATTTTAGACTGTAGAAGGCCACAATGGCAGAGGTCATCTGTTTGAAAAACTGTGTTTTGCTGTTTTACATATGTATTCTCTGATGATCTCTTATGAGTTGTTGATATTAGTCCCATAAAACACAGGCATCTCTTCTTGTGTGTATGATGTTAATGCAATGGAAATAAAGCTACTGTGTTGTGAAATCTAATGGTAGCAATGTACTGTTGTTGGTGAAAGCATTCTAATATAAACTACAAATTTACTTATGATAACTTGTAATTTATTTCTATATTGAATAATTTGAACCTAAAAACATTGCAAATGAAACTCTGTTCATTTGGTATTTTATTGACTATATGAAGTTTAAAGAATGGTAAATTTGCATGTCAGATGTGTCTCTTCCCTACCTGTTCTATCATCAATACTGGCAGACTGGTGAACCAGCTAGTGTGTTTGTTACCTAGCCTACTTTTAGAATGAAATAAAATTCCTGTTTTCTTTGTGGCAAGCAGGTACAGATTTAAATAATATTTTGTTTGGTCAAAAGATGGAAACAAGTATTCCAGGCATTAAAACTGTTGACCTGCATGTACAAATCATGTGATTTGTAGCAGTGATAACTGTTTGAAACATAGGTCTGCAATTCTGAGGGTAAATTCTGTCAATATTTCATTCAGTTTGCAATGATGTGGCTTTAGTTTAGGACAGTGGTGGGCAAACTTTTTCCTTTAAGGGTTGCATGAGACCAAATACTACATTAAACAGGTTGCACAAACAAAAAGCCAAAAGGTTTATTATATATTAAGATGCTGGCACACATCATTATGATAGGTACGTTTAGTATCATTTGTTTAGTCTATAGCAGAGTAGCATTATGTTATTGAATATTTGCTGCTCAAATATCAAATATTTAATAACCATTGATAAGATTTTAAAATACAAGTGCCATGTTTTCATAAAATAATTTCAAACTTTCTCTAAATAATTTCAAATTATTTCACTTTCTGCCGCTTGTATGCATATTTCTAAATGATGTCGTGGACCGCTTGGAATCCAGTGGCAGCCCCCTGGGCCGGTTTGCCCACCCCTGATTTAGGGTGAAGTTATTAGCAGGTTGATTGCACACCAGGTCGTAGATGCTAAAATTTGTCTTTATAGCCGTCTTCAGTGTTCTCTGCCATTTAGGTTCAAAATAGTTACTTGAAGATTGAATCCTAAAACTAGTATGTTGGAAATTGTATTTCTTCCTTATCTGAGCAACTAATTTCTGACTGGTTTTGTGGGTATTTTCTTTAAATCCTTATGGGCTTAATAAATTGGTGTGCTAGAGCGGTTTCTATTCCCAAAAGCTGATTGATTTATTGAATATGCTGTATTTAATTTCCTGAGTTGATAAAATGTGCTTTAACAGCTCTCAGGCTATGGGTAATGTTGAAATGACATGGAACATTTTAAAGGATTATATATAAATTTATAGTGAATGTGGGTGCTTCACAAAGCCTTGGCCCTGTCATATACCATATGCATTTGTTGTCAGCTTATTGTTCTATAAGGGGTGTATAGATAAGTATGTATAGATGCAATAGTTTAAAAAATTCTTACCATGCTTTGTTATACCTGTGAAGGATATTATTTTCACATATCAGTATGCATATTATAGCATTGCATTACTATTAATATGAAATAAGTATTCTAAAGGAAGGCTGCATTCAAAGCTATGCCCTAACAAATATTTTTCTTTCCTTTATGTTCTGCATCAGTTCATTGAATAGCCATTCAATTCGAAGCCAAGTTTAATCTGCTTTGTGATTAAATTTTAAGGCATAAATTCATACTTTTATTATCAGTCCTCAGTGAAATTAGAATACCATAAGACTGAAGGAAATAGCTGATGTTGAGTAATTAATTGCATGGACCTTAAATGCAATGGTAGATACCAGTCAGCCAAATAGATGCAAAACAATGATTTATTGGGATATTTTGTTTATTTGTAATTTATTTCAAATAAATCAGTTACTTTATGCATGGTACTCATTCACATTAGATTTGAAACCAAATATAGCATTTTGCCTTACTAGGAATCTGGCTATTTCTTAATTGTAATTACAAATATAAAGCATATTAGTCTGATTTTGTACTTTTTTGTTTAAAAGCCAGTTGTAAAAGACAATTGTAATAAATTACTTTTTGTGGAAGTTCTTTAAGTCTGTATTCTGTACAAAATAGGTCTTTGTATGTCTTGGCTAGAACGACCGTACAATGAGAATCACTGCCAAGGTACATATTCAGACAAAACACTTCATTTTTGTGCACTGCTGTTTTGAATGCAAGCCCTTGCTTGTGATAATCACAAGGAAGCACTTCTTTTTATATCACTTCCAGGGTTTTCATGTCTCTTATGGCACTATTCCTGAAACTGATGTACCATAAGTTAGTCCTGGTATGTGCATTTGGAATAAAAACCTTGGACGAATTTATGAACTGCTTTAGATGCTATATTGTTATAGATTATGTACATTGAAAGTAAAACAGCATTTTCTCTGGTTTTACTGTACTTAAAACACTTAATAATCTATTCATGATTGCAGTCATGTTATATAATGAATGAAATATTTTAGATGTAGGGACAGGTTTCTAAACATCAGATTATAAAAGTACAAAACCTATGAAATGAAAGTTACTTCTTCTAGGCATGGGTTGTTAACTTTTATACTAAGGTGCCAAATTGCAAATTCTACCAAAGCATGCATTCAATCCCATCAGATTTTCGAACAGTATAATAGATTTTTATGCATTTGACTTGACAAATTGTAACATCAAAATAAACTTTCTTTACAAATGTTTGAAACTTTGGAGGATGTTTGTCTGCCAGAAAAGGTGTTTTGTCTTATGTCCTGCACTTGCATAGACTGCTGGTACATGAATCCATGAAAGATGAAGAAATGCAAGCATATGATTGACTAGAGTTTTGAATATAAAGGTAGTTAATGACAAAGTATTAAACCAGTTTCATCCATTACACTGCATGGTAATGTAGCCTGTTGTATTCTGAGAAGTATTTTATTGTGTTTTTCTTTTCCTTACAAATCTGAATCCATGACTTTTTCACATTTGATTTCACACAAGTTTATTTGTAAAGTACCAGATGAGAATAGTATACAGTGGTCAAATTGAATCACTTTCACTGGCCTGTAGACAGCAATCTATACTATTTTGCAAGTCTTTCAGAATTTTGATTTTGTAGTTGCTGTTGGAGTTTAGACAACAATAACCAGTTTGTATATTTTCCAGGTATCTTGGGTCATTTATGATGTTCTTGCTGTGGATCCCATAACATAATATAATCCTATTGGGCATCCTACTAAGTCAGCTTTAAGGTGTTAGAAATATTATTATAATTGTTGATATTTGGGTATTCCATTGATTTTTACTTTTTAGTTTAGTATATTTTGACTACAGGATTTTCTTGCCTGATTTATTTTCAAGTGCATTTGGTTGTGTGTTAATTTATCAGCCACAATTTTTCAATTTCTATAGTTTGATCATGTGTGTGTGTGCATGTGTTCTCTGCCCTAAGGCAAGTCCAATTGGCTTTTTGCCTCCAGGATGATATGAGCAAGGTGGTTTCCCATTGCATTCCTGGCTGATTATAATGAGTGAACAACTTGGTAAAGGTTGCTACACAGTAGCTAGAATTGTATCCAAACTGCATGGCAAGGCAAGGTAATGCAAGAATCCTATCACTAATCCACACACACATTTTATATATATTATATATATATATATATATATATATATATATATATATATATATATATATATATATATATATATATAGTATAACATGCATGTGAACCACTGACAGTTATTCACATCTCATATTAACATTTTATATCTTACTAGACAACATGTTATATATATATTATATATAATATTTTTTGTTCGATATTTTTTAATCATTATATTAATCTATTAATATTATATTTTAATAAAATATTTTTCCAATTTTCCACAAATTTTTGACATGCATGTTTTGAAACCATAGATTTAAATTAAAATCTGAACGTTTTCCGAGTTATTCATCTCTAAAAACTATTAATAATTAATCCAACTATTAACATTTTAAAAAAGAAAATATAAAAATATTAAATTTTAATCGAAAATTTAATCTTTAATCGACAACATGTTAATATTATATATATATATATATATATATATATATATATATATATATATATATATATATAACATATACCATGTTTTTAATATATATATAAAACATGTTTTTTAATATGAGATAGTGAGTGTATGTTTGTGGAACAAATACCCTGACCTGCAGGCCACATTTGACCTGCCAAGATTTTTCACATGGTCCACATGGCCCTATCCTATAAAAATTTGACACATGCTGCTGAGACTACCATTTGATATGCATTCTGTATTGGTTTGTAAATGTGTGCCCACACAATTTCTTCATGTACACATCACTTATACTCAAGCAGGTTGTAGATTTACTGGTGGTCTGAGTGCAAATGAAAGTGATGGATTGTTTGAATTGGATAGGGAATTGGCACAAGCACAACCAGTCTTCTTCCTAGTTTCCAACGTATATGTTGATTTGTTGTTCCTTATTCTCGCACAGTCATTGGCACTAGTTGTTTCTCAGTGTGCACCCCTGAGCTCTGGAATTCACTACCAACATCACTTCGCATAACTAACAACTTATCTTTCAGATCTGGCCTTAAAACACATCTGTTTGACTTGGCTTATCCCCCTTAGATTGCTCTCCCGTGGTTTCGGACTGATCTTCTGGCTTGACCTGGCTCTAATGCTATTTGGATATGGTGCGCCATCGGCTGATGCCCTGGGCATTATGATATTGGCGCTATAGAAGTTGATTGATTGATTGATTGATTGATTGATTGATTGATTGATCTCAATGAAATATGACCATGGTGTGTGTCCATTTGCTGTACTAGCTTTCACAAAGACAGTCATTGTTTTCCTTTACTCAGTTCTTTCACTGGCATACCCCTTATTCCTTAAACTCAGTTGCTGCACTGCATGGAGCTTTTGTAAGCCAGTGTAACCTTTCAAGGATTGCTTCTGCAATAAGGAAAGTCATTAAAGTCTTAGATGCCACTTAACAAGTAAGCATTTGAAAAATCTGCTTTTGATGATTACATGCATATTTTGTGTATTTTGTAAGAAAATGCAGCATGTTTGGCATTATTGTTCATTGACACATAGTTCTTACACCACACTTTGTCTGGATTCTAGAATTGTAGCTACTTTAATGTGGTAACTGTAAGATTAACAAGTGTTGTTCTTTAAATCTCTAATAGTTAATCACATATTTTTACCATTGTTCAGTTGTTAAGGAAGCAGTCTAACTAAAACAAAAAATTGTACCTCTTTCAGAAGGTGCTTCAAATCAAACTACCATATCAATGACACTTTTTTCCCAGTCAGAATTTTTGATGGGCCCACATACAGAAATGTTTGCAAATATTGGTCCTTCATATGATTAGAATAATTCTTGGCTCTTGCACTTAACTAGGTGCAAGATAATGCAAGAACTATTGAATCATTACACTAGTCTCTCACGCCAGGAAAATTATCGCGAAAATAATTCAACAGAATCCAGGCAAAAACAGAACAGATTGCAGTAAAGCAAGTGGACTTTTGACCAGGTAGGGACAAGAGACCAAGAAACAAATCTCCATATTTTAATGTGCAAGGCAAAAGAATACAACCAGCCACCTTACCTTAGTTTGTAGACTTTACCAAAGCTTTAGACAATGTGATACACGAGAAACTGGTGGACCATGCTATACAGTACATGGGATACCCTAGTCATCTGGTCTCATTGCTTGCTAACCTGTACAAAAAAGAGTGCAAGTTAAGGTGGCAGTGGCCAGTAGCATCATTTCACACTATTCTTGGGGGCAAGATAATTTTTGGCAACTTTTTTGGAAAATTTGGGACAATTTTTGGGCAAATTTGTAAATTTTTTGTCAAGTTTTGGGTGATTTTTGCACATGTCACATTTATTTATTTAATACCTTATACATTATTTCTTCATTTCCTTGGGGAGGGCCACAGCCTCTCAAATGATGCCCCTGGCAGTGGCGCCCACAGAAATTTTTCCAGGGAGCAAGACACAAAGGCCACGGTTAATCATGGGCGTCCGCAGAAATTTTCCAGGAGGGTGCAATTGCACCCCACTCCGGACGCCCATGTGGTTAATATAGTTTTCAAGGCATTCAATTACCGTGTGAAAATATTGTTTAAATGCCAAAATATAGCTAGCTACAAAAGATGCACAGTTTCTAGGAGGACATTGCTCCCAATGTGTGGCCGCCCTATGTAAGTAATCCGTAATCATCCATAGAAGTATGAATCCATGTCACCAATGCATGGAGGCAGCAAAAAAGGGAAACCAAATGTTGGGAATGATGAAAAGGACAATAATGAGTCCAGAAAGATATAATCATAAAACTTTATAAGTCATTAGTAAGACCTCATCTGGAATACTGTGTTCAGGCTTGGAATCCATTCTTGAAAAAACATATAGAGCTTTTAGAAAAGTGCAAAGACGAGCAACGAAGATGGTCAATGGGTGTCGTAATTTAAGCTACGAAAAAAGACTTCAATATTGTGGACTGACAACATTAGAAAGGAGAAGAGAGATGGGGATTTGATAGAAACATACAAAATAATGACTGGGAAAGTAGATGTGCCATACGATCGATTCTTTACATTGGCACACTATAGCAACACAAGAGGCCACAGATGCAAATTGTTTAAGCAGTGGGGGGTCCAAGAAAGAAAATTTTTTGTAGTGCAAGGGTTGTGGACAAATGGAACAGTTTGGATGAGGCGGCAGTGACAGTTGAAACAGTAAACGGATTCAAAGGCTATCTTGATAAACTAGGTTATTGAATGCAGATGGTTACGTCAGTGGTTTTCACACAGGCTTACTTAGCCTCCTTAACCACTTAAAATCACATTATTATTATTATTATTATTATTATTATTATTATTATTAAGGTGGCCAACACAAAAGTGGTTTTGTGCATTGAAAGAAGTACGACAGGCATGGATTTTATTTCCATATTTGTTCAATATATGCGGTGTTTCATTAAATTGGGACTCCTTTTATAGTGGACATAAAATGTATGTCTTAGGGTTCGTCCATAAATGACGTAACGCGATTTTGACACTTTTTTGACCCACTCACCCCTATGTAACGCGACGTAACAAAAAGCCAGACCCCCTAAAATATGGCGTAACAACGAATGGGCCGATCCCCCGTTTCGTCTCTCGAAAAGTCTTGATAAGCAAACAAAAGGTCATTCACCCTTATATTTTTCTCTCTTCAAACTGACTGACAAGCAAAAAAGGTCATCCTTGTATTTTCCCTTTCCAAATACCATGACAAGCAAAAAATGGTCGTCGCTTAAATTTTTGTTGCGTTACGTCACATTTACGGAACCCCCTCCCCTCGTTACGCTTCGTAACAAATGCCCGGACCCCTATAGGCGCGTTACGTCATTTATGGACGACCCCTTAGGGCTTAGGTGCTTGTTCTCGTATTCAATTAAAGCGATTTTCACTCGTTGCAGTTTCTTGCAGGAGAATTTCAGCCGAAGAAGTAACGTTCAGGCCAAAAGATTGCGTTTCTGTACTTGACCTAGACCAAGTCTCTTTCATCAATGGAAGTCAGAACTTCCGCTAGGTCATCATCAGATTCACCTCTGGTCGACAACTGTGATTTCAAAAGAAGCAGATCGATATTTCATCGGTGGACTGATGTCTTCACTATTGGATCCCTCAGCACTTGAAACAAATTCAATGTTGCTTGATTTGCTTTCACCAGTCAAGGCACGTTTATCAATAGCATCGTCACTGACTGTGGACAAAGCACGTGGCCTGTTGCTTTATTCTAAGAATTAGCTTTCTTTCTAGACTTCTTGCCAAACTCTGCAGTAAAAGTTTCTCCATTGCAGTTCTCCTCGTTTTTATTTTGGTTATAACTTTTCCAGATGCAGCCCAGCCGGCACAATCGCAAGCGAGTTCGGCGATTGCACGAATTTTTTCAATTTTTAACTCTCCGTCTTAAAAGCTTCCAGGTACCGGTAAAAGAAACGGTAGCGAGGGAAAGTTTAACATCTTCACGGCAGTATGAATAACAGAAGGCCTAACTCGTCGGTTCTCCCACGAACATTGAATGCATGGAGCAAATCTGACCCATTTACCGTAAGTAATAAGTACTGTAGGGCCGATCGCGACTCCCATCGCCTTTTGACGGACGCGTCTTGGAATAAACAGCACAACATTCGAGGAACGTAAGAATCCGAAAGGATTCGAGATTGTCTGGTTCTTTTCCATCTCTAGTCCAGCGTACATGACCTGACCCAGCTCTTCTGACATGCGCAGTTATGCAGTTGTGTTTTATTTCTCGTGTAAATGAATTTGTTTTTGTAGTTTTAGTCGTCGAGAGATTTAGGCGAATAGTTGGTCGACAGCGCTTGTAGTCTTCATATTAACGTGGGGCATCGTCCCACTATGTGAATAGACGAAGGGTTGCAGATAGATTCCATGACATGGACACCTTGTACATTGCTCCAGCCAACGAAACTATCTGAAGCAGAATAGTTATTGAAGGAAGGCTAAGCCGCTGGCCCCTGGAATATCTTACAGTTGCCTTTTCGTCGAATTTTCGTCTCGTTATCCCTTTAAAGTGTTTAAAGTGGTTGAATGAACCCAAGTGACAGTTTAAAGCACGTTTCGGCGACCGACAGAGCGCCTTGTTGGGGCTGCTACTTCGTTGAAAGTCTTAGTAATTTAGCTTTTGGATGTTTGTGGAATAAATATCAGTTGGCTAGATTAATCAAGCAGGCGTGCCGAATGTTTTTATGAAGCATTGCGTGGACGTATAAACCTTTAAACCCGATTAAAACAATGGGAAAAGTTAAGTGTTTTGATATAATGTTTTCCGAAAACAAGACTGTGTACCATCCAGGTGATCAGGTCTCTGGCCAATGTATACTGGAGCTGAAAGGCGATATGAAGATGCGGGCATTGAGGATGTTCATGCGAGGAGTGGCAAAAGTGCACTGGACAGAATCAAGGAGCACAGGTACTCGTTTGGGAGCATACACTGAACATTACAATGCAGAAGTTGAATATTTCTTTAAGAGACAACTCCTTTTTGGAGGAGGTGAGCATTTAATGTTTAGATTTAGTTTCTATTTCAATTACTTAGTTCCATTTTGTCAGCCTACTTGGCATTGTACGACTGTTTCCCATTAAGACACTGAAGTTAGGCTCTCTGAATGCAGCTTATGCTTGGATGGGTGCAGAAGCAGATCTAACGGGGGTCAGATGGGTCAGCTGACCCCCCTGGCCTGACTTTTTAAGTAAAGTGGCCTGTTTTCTGAAATTAATGTAATGTGTTTTTCATAAATAATCAGTGTCGGATTAATCTAAACGCCAAATAAAATTTCATGCAGAATGCATTTGCTATCTTTTGATGACGTGACAGCAGAATTAGGTCTGATTGATTGATGTTAGCAGTGCAGCAGTCGACCGCCTATAGGGCTACTTATATCAAATCTCTGGTTTCAGTCTTGTGAAGCTATTGCAAACAACGTGTTTAAATATGCATCAAACGTTCACATTTTTATAATACTTAACAGATAACCTATACAAAGTTTTCTACAATTCTGGACAAAAGTTTTAGACTCTGTAAATAAGTTGTCAGAATATATGCAAAAACAGTTCAATAGACTTGATAACTGCGGAAAGTTTGATCAAATCTTGCCACTGTAGAATACTATAAATGAAATGAGGGACGATGTCATTTTTGATAATCTTGAACGTGTTGCTATCGAGCTTTCTAACAAATGTGAAGGGTCTGAAATATTTGCTGAGAAACGACCTCAACAGAAAAAGATATTTTGTGATGAATTGGCCCGTGATATGATTCTTAAAGAAACAATGTTAAGATTTAAAATTGATTCATTTCACACTTTGTTAGATATCTTTTCAAATCACTAGAAGAACGTTTCAAAGACTTCACATTGGTTTTGCAGTTATTTAAAGTTTTAAACCCGAAATATTTTGTTCAGAAATCTTTTAATGAATGTGAAGAAGCGTTATCCGAGTTGGCAGATATGTATGAATCAGACACAAACAGAAAACGGATTTGCTATCCGAGTTTAAATCGTTTTGTCAATTGTACAAGCAGATGCTGAAAGATGCCATCATTTCAAAAGTTCATTAAATCGGTGATGTTTTGTATTTTATTGGAATTCGTGAAACAAGAGGGATTTTTCCAGACTTAACAAACTTTTGCAGAATATAAATGTTTGCCTATCAGCAGTGCATCTGCTGAATGGAGATTTAGCATACTAAAGCAAATAAAAAGCTGGACATGCTCAACTATGAATGAAATCTGACAGCTGGACTTTTCATTGCTAAATATTGAAAAGGAATTTTCTGAAAATTTAGAATTTCAGTAGTGTAGTTGACACTTTTGCTAAAATGAAGAATAGATGTAGGGTTCCAGTTAAGGCCTAGTGTAGTAGGCTTATAGGGGCCTATGCACAATTAATCAGTGCCAATACCCATAAATAATTGCTGTATTATTCAATGTTTTGTATTTAAGTGTTTGAAAAGTATAAATTTACTTAAAATTAAATCATTGAAAATGTTCATGGAGTTCTACTTTCACAACTTCCAGAGTTCATAGTGATTTCAATTATTTCATGTAAAGTATAGGCCTACTGTAACGTTATTAAGTACTGGTGGCTTTGGCCTGAATTTCTGAAGTTTGACCTCCCCTCGGTCCAAAATCCTGGATCCGCCACTGGATGGGTGGGTGCCCTGGGATCAAGTCATAGTTTAGGCGGCCAACCCAGCCATTAATGAATAGCTAATGCATAGAATAAATGAGTAGCAGCTAAGGTTGTTAAGACCGCTGGTTTTGAAGGACCGGTTAACTGTTCAAAAAAAGACCGGTTAACTGCTCGTTAGCGGCAGTCTAGTGTCGTGCCAACATCAAAGCGCTTTGATGCCACTGGTGCCTATGCCGGTGTCCTGTGCGGCTACATCAAAGCGCTTTGATGCCGCCGGCACCTATGTCGGCGTCCTGCGCAGCTACAACAAAGCGTTTTGATGTTTTCAAATTGAAATTACGGTTAACCGGTCAAAGTTAAAAGGATCGGTCCTTGCTCTTATGACGGGTTAACCATTAACAACCTTAGTAGCAGCATAAAGCTGCAAAGGTAAAACGTGAGTCTAGAGAAAGCTATGCGAGATTAATGCCGTAAGCCACCTGCTTTGCTGTTTGCCTAGCACACAGAGATCAGTGCCAGATCCTTGACAGTAACATAGCACCAAACCGCAGGACCTCTGGCTCAATCTTACTCCAGGGTCCAGGCTCTGAGCCATGAGGGCCTTTTTATTGCTGCTGCGCCACTGCTTCAGGTCATTCTGCCACTTTATGTTAATAAAGTATATGAGGCTACTCATTTTTATAATAAGAGATATTCATAGAATCCGAGATCTTGTGCCTAAATATACCCTCATCCATCTTGCCAATGCTCTTGTCACCAGCCAGCTTGACTATTGTAATTCCAGCCTACTTGACTATTGTAATTCCAGCCAACTTGACTACTGTAATTTCTTGTACAATGGTATTGCCAAATCTAATATGCAAAAGCTCTAAAGGATTCAGAATGCTATGGTTAGGGCCATCACTAAAACCCCCAAGCATGACCACATCAAACCTGTTCTTAGACTTTATACTCAATACCTGTCAAACAGAGAATTGCCCTCAGAACTGGTCTATTGCTGCACAAACATTACAGACTGGCCAACCCCAGTACCTAAATTCCATGTTAAATGACCCAAAACATTGCCATTCAATAAGATTTACTGACTCATTGTTAAATGTACCCAGAACTAGAACTAAAACTGGCAAGAGAGTTTTTCTGTCGCAGGTCCAAGGTTTTGGAACTCACTTCCTTTTTTGTCTGATCTTCCAATGAATTATGAAACTTTCAAATCAAGACTCAAAACCCATCTCTTTCAGATAGCTTTTCCTTCATTGATTGCCTTGTTGTCTCCTACAGACCGATATCTGGATTGACCTGGTCTGTTATGGTTCAGATTTAGAATACCATCAATTGATGCCCAAGAGTATTAGAAATGGTGCTATACAAGTGCATAATTATTTATTATTCTTATTGTTGTTGTATTTTGCAGTCATAATGATTGCAATACTAGTACTAAGAGATTATATCTATGATGCCGATATGTTATCATCTGGCATGTTGTGCCGCTTAATTACTGTTTCTGGGCTATGTAGGTCTTGTTTATGCTGTGAAACTAACTTTTTCATGGTTAAATGTGAGAGTGCACTGATTTATACTCGGATTTTCGAGGAAGTTTACCGATTTTGTGCGATTAATTGTGATTAACCCAACTACCGCTCATTATTTTTCGTTTAACGGACTTAAAGATGGCATCTTCACAGCCTATGATGCCATTTATGCAGAGTCCCTGACTTCAGTAGAATGCATCATCTTGTCCCAAATTCGTTACTTTGGTTAGCAGCTACGTGATTTCCGTTTAACAAATCCAATCATTTCACAATCTGTTCGTAAGACATTGTTCAAACTTCACATTTGGCGACCATGTCACCTAGAGTCATCTGTGTCATGCCTAGACGAGTCTCAGGCCACTCGTGGAGCGCGTGTGAAGAAGTGTTTCCGACTGAGAACATGGAATGTGCGTTCTATAAGGAACAAGTATACGGTGGTCATGAATGAAATCGTCTCCTAAGAACTCGACATCCTTATCATCACCGAATCATGGCATGAACGGTCAGCTGATGTTGCAGTTTGTAATGCTGCGCCACCAGGCTACACTTTTCAAAGCCAAACACGATCTGCTTCTCGAGGCACAAGTGGTCAGAACCGTGATTCAAGAGGGAGTGGTATCGTAGTATACCACCGTGCTGCTTATAAAGCAAAACAGGTCTCCATCAATGTTACCACAACTACCTTTGAGTCAATGTGCCTGGCATTTTATACACCAGATGGCCCTTGCACCATTCTTTCCATCTATTGGCCAGGTTCACAACCTGTCACAACTGAATTTTTCAATGAACTGGAACGTTGCTTTGAGCAATTAGCCATATTCAATTTGCTTGTGATAGTGGCTGGAGATTTTAATATCTATAATATTAAGATCCTTATCTGTATGTCTCTCTGTTACCTTCAAGCGTTCTGATTGGTTGACTATTGGTAGACGGTTTAATCCTTACGTTGCAATGCGTTGGTGGGCGAGCGTTTGACGAAGCGTACGTTTTAATTGTTCTGTCAACGTCGCGATGCCTTGGTGGGCGAGAAGCGTATGTTCAATTGTTCATTGCAACGTCATAAGTGTACAACGTCGCGAGGTTGGAGGGCGAGCGTTTGACGAAGCGTACGTTTAATTGTTCTGTCAATGTCGCGATGCGTTGGTGGGCGATGTTCGAAGACGACGTTACTATTGGTAACCAAACAGTTTAGTCGGAGAAGCATTTGACGAAGCGTACGTTCAGTTGTTCATTGCAGTGTCATAATGTGTCACGATGCGTTGGTGGGCGTAGCTTGAGGAAGGGGAGGCCATTCGCAATGGGCAAGAGTTATCAGTGGAGTGCCTCAGGGCTCAGTGCTTGGGCTGTTGCTTTTTCTAATATATATAAATGATATCGATGAAGGATTACTGTCAAAAATTTCAAAGTTTGCCGATGATACAAAGATATGCAGAAATATAGACTCGGAGGATGATGCAAAAATTTTACAAGAAGATCTAAGGAAATTGTTTCAGTGGTCTGTGGACTGGCAGATGCTTTTCAATATTGATAAATGTTCTGTAATGCATGTTGGGAAGTCTAATAATGGTAATGAATATTCTTTAGGGGGTAAGGTTCTAACCACAACAGAAAAAGAAAGAGACTTGGGGATAATCATCCATAGAAGTATGAATCCATCTCACCAATGCATGGAGGTAGCAAAAAGGGAAACCAAATGTTGGGAATGGTGAAAAGGACAATAGTGAGCCGTGACAAAGAGATACTCATTAAACTTTATAAGTCATTAGTAAGGCCTCATCTAGAAATACTGTGTTCAGGCTTGGAATCCATTCTTGATAAAAGATATAGAACTTTTAGAAAAAGTGCAAAGATGAGCAACGAAGATGGTCAATGGGTGCCATAATTTAAGCTACGAAAAAAGACTTCAATATTGTGGACTGACAACATTAGAAAGGAGAAGAGAGATGGGGGATTTGATAGAAACATACAAAATAATGACTGGGAAAGTAGATGTGCCATATGATCGATTCTTTACATTGACACACTATAGCAGCACAAGAGGCCACAAGTGCAAATTATTTAAGCAGAGGGTTGGTCCAAGAAAGAAAAATTTTTTTAGTGTAAGGGTTGTGGACAAATGGAACAGTTTGGACGAGGTGGGAGTGACAGTTGAAACAGTAAACGGATTCAAAGGCTATCTAGATAAACTAGGTTATTGAATGCAGATGGTTACATCAGTGGTTTTCACACAGGCTTACTTAGCCTCCTAAACCACTTAAAATCACATTATTATTATAAGTTGCACAATTTTAACGTACACAAAAAATACGTGTACAGTGTCACAAATGGTCACAGTTGCGTGATTTTAACGTACATAGGCCTAATTATTACGTGGCGCAGAGCTTGGCTAGGTGGCATATGTACATCATTGAAATGTTGTTCAGCATGAATTCAATGATTGGGTATTAGGTATAGGTATTGGATTAGTATTATCCTGCACTGCGAGCGAAGCGAGCATCTTTCTAGTTCACATGAAAAGACCTTCTTTGCCAGATGTTAAAACTCTCAATACTCTTCTTCATCTATTTGGGCTTGTACAACTGGTCAATGAGTCAACTCAGATCAGTGGAGGATGTTTGGATCTCATTATCACTCATGAGGATGTTCCTGCATCCGATATTCAAATATGTACACCTGCAATATCAGATCATGGCCTTGTCTCGGCGTCCTTTCTGTTTCCTTCCAGAGCAGGCCTGTCTACATCCTCAGGAATGTGTGTAACTGGAAAAAGTTCAGCGGTGGAGCATTCTGCCAAGGCCTTCAATCAAGCCCTTTGTGCCAAAACTTAGAAGACCTTGCCTGTGCTTCTGTGAGTACACTGTTTGAACTATATGACTCAACAACAAGACGGTTACCCGGCACTTGATGCTCTCCTTCCAGTACGCATGGTTAAGATTCGTCATCAACCTCTGTCACCATGGTTTGACGCAGAATGCAGAACATTTCGACGTCGTGTTAGGAAGTGTGAGTGGAAATTCAGATGAACAAAGAACCCGGATGACCGTCATGAGACTGTACTTATGATCAGGGACATGCATAAGTTTTTTCATGACAAAGAAAGAAACTACAGGAAGTGTCAAATTTCACGTAATGCTCGCTCCTCTCGTAGACTCTGGAAAACATTCAATGATTTTCTCAGTCGTATAAAGACTTTGAATTCACAACTGAATGCGGATTTATCGTTTACTGCAAATCACTTCGTGGATTATCTGATGTCTAAAGTTCGCTGTGTTAGGGATGCTACTGCTGGTTCGCAGCTGCCAGAGTTTACACCTGCAGATGTTGTCTACAGGATTTTGATCAAGTTACCTTGGATGTTCTTCGATGTGTTATCCTCTCTATGCCTACGAAAACCTGTGAACTCAATCCAATTCCGACTTTTATTGTGCACGACTATATTGACTGTTTTTTGCCTTTTTTAATGTTGCTCTGCAATAGGTCTCTTAAAGAAGGCTGCCTACCTTCATTGCAGAAACTGGCAATAGTTAAACCTAGGCTTAATCAAAATGGCCTTGACGAGTCTGAAATGTCAAACTATTGCCCTCTCTCAAACCTCAGTTTCTTATCTAAGATCCTTGAGAAGGTTTTCACTCTTCTCTTCAGCTGCTTCCATATCTTGAGGCTAATGACTTGCTGCCGAAATACCAGCTGGTTTCCGTGCTTCACACTCCACTGAAACGCTTCTCTTGCATCTTCTCTCAGATCTCTATGGGGCCATCAATCGGTCAGAAGTCACTCTTCTTGCCATATTTGATGTCAAGTGCTGCTTTTGACACTGTTGACCACGATATTCTTCTACAGCGCCTCTCTGTCTCATTTGCCGCATGATTGCATCACTTGGTTCTAACTCTCCCATGAAGTGTCAGTCACACGTGGAGTCCCTCAGGGTTCGGTCCTTGGGCCGCTTCTGTATATACCATATATTGCTGATGTTGAACGTTTGTTTGCACCTTATAATTTTAAAACGCATGTATGTACGCTGATGATTTTCGGGCCTATTCACATTCCAGCCTCACTATGCACTGCAGATTACTCGTGAATTTGTTGAAGCCTCTGACTTACTTCGTTCATGGATGCACTCAAATTTGCTTTAACTTAATCCAGCTAAAACTCAGCTCATCTGCTTTGGTACTCGAGGTCAGCTCTCAAAAATTGATCATCTGTCTATGCAGTCTGCCGTTCCAGACCTCTCTTTCTCCTGTTCTGTCCGTGATCTTGGTATAATTCTTGACTCTGAGTTTTAACCTTTATGGATCATATTAACTCACTTTGTTGCAGTTGCTTCTTTCATCTCTGCCACCTTAGAGTGATTCGACGTACGCTAGACATGCCATCTGCTTCTGCTTTGATTCATGCATTTATTTGCTCAAGGCTTGACTACTGTGGTTCGCTTTTTGCTGGTCTTCCATCGGTGCGACTTGATAAACTCCAGATGGTTCTTCGTTCGGCAGCCAGGGTGATTGCTGGTGTCACAAGACGTGATCACATTAGTGAATATATGATGTCTGTTCTGCACTGGCTGCCTTATCCTGCTCGAGTTGAGTTTCCTGTGTTGAGAGCGGTTGCATTCTATGGTGCCACTCCATCTTACCTTTCAGAGCTACTCCATCCTCTTAGCTCTATCCCTGGTCAGCCATGTCTTTGGTCCACAAGCAATGGTCTTCTCAGTGTGCCCCAAGCACGAACCTCCTTGTTCCTGAAACAAAGTTTTGAATCAGTTGGCCCTATCCTTTGGAATGCTCTTGACGCCAGTATGCATGGCTTAGCAACTTTTAATTCTATGGCCCTCTTTTTGAAACGACTTAAAACTTATCTCTTTGTCAATATACAGTAATTTGCTGTGGGAGCGCTTCTGAGTGATTCTTCAGAAGAGGCGCTATACAAATATTTTGTTACATTACATTACTGTCATTACATAATAAAATCTTATTATACTTTTAAAGTGAACTTGTTGCTATATCCATGACGGATCTTTAAAGTCAATCATGTCATGGGTATATTGTAACTATCAACCAGGTATGACCATAGGTTGCTATATAAAGTTATACAGTGACGGGATAATGTGAGGTGCAGGGCATAGAACTTATGAAATCTAGCAAAACACATTACTAAATGATACAGTGTTAGACTCCATTTATTTGGTGAGAGCCAGGTATCGTATTTGATCCCATTACTGCTTTAGCAAATTATTATAGAGATTAATACCGTATATAGTATACTCGCGATAAAGTCGAGCAATTTAAGGCTAATTCACAGGCCTTGTATCCTGACCTCGACTTATACGCGAGGCACCAACTGTCGGACAAAGTTTTCACACAGAGGATGTCGAAAATAATCAATTGCGCTAAAACTTTGTGTAATTAATCACTTTCAACATACGCTACGGCATCTAAATAAAAGTTAGCATCAGCGATTTTTAAGATTTGTAATTTATAGGTGCCACATAAATATTAATTTTATATATATATATATATATATTGGCGCTACATAAATATTGCAATACTTTTTTAATAAAATTTTTCATATTGTCAAGAATGAGCGAATAGTAGGTTTAAAGTTTTCTTAATCATCAGGAATCAATCTGTGAATGTAAAAATCGTTCAGTTTCTCAATAGTTCAAAGCTAAAACACAGTTTTTAAATCAAAACGATAGTGCCGCGCGTCCAGCTCGTGTCCGCCATTGTTCCAACTCTCACAATCACCTCAAGAGGGTGCACGGCGGTGACGTCACTTCGAGACTTATAACTGGGTCAATGATTTTAGACTCCTTCAAATCCAAAAAAATTAGGGGTCGACTTATACTCGGATCGACTTTATCACGAATATTTACGGTATTCAATGCTATTCATATTATATGGGAAGTATGTAAGACCAATTGGAGCATGTAAAATCCATTTCCACTTGCAGGTTGTGTGTAGAGTGAAGAAATACTGTTAATTTGTGACTACTACTCCTAGGAAATTCTAAAGTTAACATTGGTTTTACTTATAACATATGATCTTTCTGTGAGTAATTAGACAGCAGAAATAGACCACTTTATATTATTGGTATTCACATAGTTATTGGCAGATCTTCCACATAAGATTCTCAACTTATCTACATAGGAGTTATTAACTTATTAGTTGTTTTCTATCTTTTGACATTTTATAGATCATTCTGACATGAGGGAAACATTGGCTGAAGGACGATACGAATTTAGCTTTAATTTTGAGCTCCCACTTGAGTAAGTAATTTCTTCTGTTTATCAAATACACTAATTTTCATTTACTTACATTTCAGTATGTCACACTTGTTACATGGTCAGTGTGGTACTCTTGCCCTCTTCACAGTGACAGTTACAAATTTGAAACATAAGGAAAATGTTTGTTTTGCACTTGACTTGTGCAGAAGCTAAGAACGGATGGCGGGTAATTATTCAGTGAAATAAGTATAAAAATAATAATAATCAGGGACTGATTAGGGTGGCATATTTTACAAGTACTGCTAGGACATCTAACAATTGAAAATACAGTAAATATGAAATAGCATAAATTGCTGTTCTGGATAACTGTGAACAAACAATGCAGTCTTTAGTTCTTGTTTGAATGCTTCTAGTATCTTTGCCATAGTTACTGATGAAGGCTGACTATTCCAGACTTTGGCAGCGACCACCGGAAACATGTGGTTGCCAATGGTGACTTGGTATGTTGATGGAACTGCGAGAGTACAAGTGAATGCTGATTGCAGGTGACGAAGAGAGTTGATGTCAGATATCTTGCGGAAGCCAGCTGACAGATCCGATGCTGCTAGACCATGAAGGCACCAATAGTCAAGAACAGACAATTTGTATTGAATCTGCTGTGGAACTCGAAGCCAGTAAGTTCGTAAAGAAGCGGTACATGGTGTGATCTTCTTGCTCAATAAACGAGATGTGTTGCTCTATTGAGCTCAGCCTAAAGTCTTTCAGTAAAGCCAAAGGTATGTTACAAAAGTGTAGGCATAGCATGACAAGAAAAATCACTAAAGTCTTCAGAACAGTAGGTGGAATTGAGCTTTGAATGCTTCATATTCTTCTGAGAATTGAGAAACATAAGGATACAACAATTCTAGCACGAATAGATTACTGCAATAGTGTCTTTCTCGGTCTTCCAGAAAATCGGCTACATTGTTTACAGTCTATAGTGAATATCTCTGTTCGAACGATCTTTGGCATTAAATGGTGTGATCATGTCACCCCTTTCCTAAGAGACAGACTGCACTGGTTGCGAGTCCCTGAACGCATCATCTATAAGAGATGTCTGATCACGTATAGAGCACTAAATGATCGCTCCTGTCCTGAATATCTGGCATAATTGGTTCGGCGCCACACTACATCTGCTGGCAGTCAGCAGCTTCACTCTAGAGGCCGGGTCTCTTTGATTATTCCACCTCCATCGCAAACAAAGATGCTAGAGAAAGATCGGTCACCGAGGCAATCCAATCTTATGGAACGCCCTTCCAGACTTTGTCACTAACTCGATAACCAATAAATAGTTCGTAAAGAATCTAAAGACACATTTGTTCAATGCATCATTTGACTGCTAACCTTATGTTGTAAAGCACTCTTGGTTTAGGCTTAGGCCTTGTTATAGGGCTATATAAATTGTCAGATAATAATAATAATATTATTATAGGAACGGAGCGTTCCTAAAGAATATTAAGACGCATCTGTTCAGAGTTTCTTTTTGTTGTTAGGTGCCTTTGACTTTAGCCTTAGTTATGCCTACGGCGCCGAATAAATTGTCCAGTATAAATAAATAAATAAATAAATAATAATAATAATAATAATAATGGTTATATAGTATATACCAACAGTGGCCAAACTGCGGCTCGCGAGCCGCATTTGGCTCTTCTGTGTTCAAATTGCAGCTCTCGGAAAATTTAAAAAATCACAAAAATTTTATGGTAGTAAATTTTTCCAGACCTACCTGGCTGAAAATAATTTTTGGCTTGATTTTTTTTTTTGACTTGGGCAAAATTTTATTTTTAAAATTTATGTGAAGCGTATGGTGACTGATTGGTTGGTGATATTAAAATTCTTGATCCTACTTCTTTTCTAATCCGTTAAACATCCGCGTGTTTAAGTACTGAATATTACAGTATTGCTTTTCTTTTAAAATCCTACTAAAGTTACTAAGACTTTTTAAATAAAATTTTTAATTTAATAAACATGGCAACAAGTTCCAAGAAACAGAGGTATGAAGAAGAAAATAGAAGTTTGCTACCAGAATGGGAAGACGACTTTGCATTTATTGATAAAGGCGGTAAATCAATTTGCCTCATTTTCCAGCTTAAGAAAGCTAGTTGTCGACTTATATCCATTTTCGGAACAACCTACTGCTGTGAATCTTTGTATTCCACAATGACGTTCATCAAATCAAAACATCAAGTAACCAACATCTGACCAAACTTCTTCGCACCACAACTACAAGCTACCAACCAGATCTAAAGAAACTTGCCTGTTCAAAGGCTTCTCAGCAGAAACACAACAATTAATGTTCACCATCATTATGAATTTTATATGGGATTGAATTTTATTAATAAATTTCATATATTAAAGTTATTAAACTTTAAATAATTAATCTAGAATGATAATAATTTCTTAAAATAGATGAATAAAATAATTTTCCATTGCGAGTTGGGTCACGACCCATAGTGAGTCAATGCGGCTCTCAAGATTTGGAAATTTTTTGCAAAAATGGCTCTTGGTTACTACAGGTCTGGCCACCCCTGGTATATGCACTTGTGGAACAGTGACAGAACACTATGAAATTGCCATTCGGCTACACAAAAAATGACAGGAGGTCTAGCTGACTATCAACCCATCAATGGCAGAATCAGCATGGCCCAATTTTGCCCAATGCCTGTAGATCTCACAGTCATTCAGTGCTACGCCCCAACATTCTTTCTTTTAGGTGCCATGCATTGCTGCGTCGGCAGCCATGGACTTCCACTTTTCTCGATCTCTAGTGCTCCTCAGGAATTCGATGTTATTTTCCAACCCCATTTCCTCTCTCATTCTGTATGTATATTTAATCTTTGTTTTCCTCTTGATCTTTTACCCTCCACCGTGCCTGTCACTGCCAAGTTCTCTAATCCTTCTTTCCTCATCACGTGCCCAAAAAATTTCGTCTGTCTTAACTTGATGGCAGTCATCAGTGTTTGTCTCTCTTCCATCATCTGTAGTATTTCTTCATTAGTTCTCTTGCCCCAACATTAGTTAAATCAAATGAAAAAATCAAAAAGTTTTATGATGAGCTTAAAAATGATATCAACAATACCAAAGAAAAGTATTCTGGTGATAACGGGAGGTTTCAATGTCCAAGTAGAAGAAGGTGCAATTGAAGCAGAGACTGTCGGGCAATTTGGTTATGGAACCCAGAACAACAGAGATCAGATGATTGTGGATTTCTGTTTGGAAAATCAATTGCTGATAACCAACACCACCGTCCAGCAGCACAACAGGAGAAGATGCAATTGGACAAGCCCTGACGGAGGAATCGGAAGTCACATTGACTACCGGTACATATTAGTGCCGAAAACATGAAAACAAAGTCTCAACAACACTCACACACTGCCAGAGGCTGACTGCGACAGTGATTATAACCTGTTACAAACAACATTCAAATTTCATTTAAATAAATAGTGGTTATAAAGGCAGATTCAAGATTAGAGAAAAATTGATTCACAACATCAGCTACAGATATGATATTGTACCAATAACAAAGTCAGTAGAATACCTTTATGAGCTAGTATAAAGAATATAACATACTGGAACTGAATACAGCATGTGCTTAAACACCACTTAAACAAAAGTGTTGTCTAATATGGAAAACTGTCAGGCAATAGTCATAGCAAACGGACAGGTGCTAGAGCAAGTTTCCAGCTTCAAATAACTCAAAAGCTTGACCCAGGAAGATGTAAGATGCAGAGATGATATCAAAATAAGATTGGCCATGGTTTTTGAAACTAAAATACAACGATTGCAGTCAGTTCAAAATGCAGCTGCACGCCTCATAACTAAGATGAGACGGTGGCAGCATATTACACCGTTCTTAGAGATCTTCATTGGCTGCCTGTTAGCAGTGGCATAGCGTGCCAATGGCTAGTATGGCTTTAGCCATGGGTGGCACACACGAAGGGGTGGCAATTTTCAAAGCGACAAACTTTTTTTTTGCCTGTTAGGAAAGTTGGTAAACTTTAGTAGGAGTGGCAAATTTCAAATTTTAGAACAAGTGACGACCTTTTTTGCTTGTCAGTTTAGTTTAGTTTAAATGACAAATGATCTTGGGTATCCGTTAGCATGACTCATGACTCATCATGAGCTACAAAGTCCTCGGGAATGCAGCAGTACCACCGCTGATTGAGCTACTCTCCAAGTGTCATTCTGCCCTGCTTGGTGATGTTGCTCGTCTTGAGGATGATGCTCCTGCATACCAAATCCTTCACTATCACATCAATCTGTCGCCTGGTTGTCATCCTGATCCCTCCTGGAAGTGTCCTCAAGGTTGGCCAAGGAAGAGATGGGTAGACTAGTTGCGACGGGACAGCAACACCCCTCCCACGTCTCTCTGGCGACATGCTGTTCTTAGGGGACATGGACATGGCTTAGAGACAAGGCAATGCAATGGCCCATTGCTGGCTATGCAAACTAACTAACTTGTTTGGCTGAGAGTCATGGGCACTAAATAAAGAGAAGGAAAACCGAATTCAAGCATTAAAATACATGCTTGAAAAATATACAAAGGATCCATAATACAGATTTCATATCACATGAGACACTGCACAAAATGGCTGGAATAGACCAAAAATTTCTTACACATAATGAGTGAAGAAAATTAAGATATTTTGGGCATATCACATGAAAAACAGGTGACTATTGAAAGCTCAATAATAATGGGCCTAACAAAGGAACAAGAAGGCAAGGCAGACCCAGAACCAGCTGGATAGACAACTTCATGAAATGGATCAACTTGAAAGGAACATCACTAATGGAGGCAGCTAAAGAAAGACAACTGGTAAATTATTGTTCAACATTACAGCCAACTGTCACATAGTGAAGACATGACTTGACAGTGATGGAATCAATATTAAGAATGTTTTGTCACTCAGTATGTAATATTCAATCCTTTAATTCAGGTTGCTTTGTGAAGTCAGTCAGTCAGTCAGTCAGTAATTCTATCAGTTTTCCTTCATATTTTGTCATTTATGGGACCTCACAACAAACTTGAATGTAGCCTTGTTCTGTTTGTTGCTATTTGTGTTATTATGTCATACCAAATATTTTCTACATCATTCATTAATTAATTAGAATTATATTCCCCTTAGACAATACAGTGGCTGAATGGCATCTGGTAGAGATTGAAAGAGAACCTGATGTGCTGAGCTAGAACCATGCCTTCTCAGATTCAAATTTGACTCTTTCTAAATTTTGAAACTCGCATCTTTCCCAAACATGCTTTGCTCTAATTGACGGCCTACATCACCTATGTCATTGTCTCGATACTAAAACTGCCTCTCCATTTCACAAATTGGACTGCTGCAATTCCCTGTACTATAAGCTTTCTGAAGGTGTATTAGTAAATTGCAATCTATTCAAAATGAACTGGCTTGTGCAATAACCAAGCCACTAAAATTCTGCCATATTGCATCATAATTATCATTTCCTCTTTCCTTCAGTAGTTGAAGATGAAGTGACATTCATCATGAATCAAGCATTTCCAGACAGTTCTTACTTTATTAGTTCTTTATTTATATGCTTTTGTTGCTGTTGTATTCATTCCAGTCTATTCTTCTATAGCATTGATCCATCTTCTTTTTGACCTACCTCTCATTCTCTTATTTGACACAGTTGAATTATTTGTTGCAGATTATCTTTTGTGTTTCTTTGTATGTGACCGATATAAGTCAATTAGCATTTTTGGCAAATATGAAAGAATTTTTGCTTGGTTTTGGCTCTTTTTAGAACTTCTTTTATTAACTGAAATCATTACATTGGCTAAAAATGACAGCATAATCTAGTACAAAATAATGACAATTACATACAGCTCACTTCATTTATAAAAGCGGTCTGCCTTCATAAACTAATAATTCCTCAACATCCTGAACTCGACAATCGTAATCACATCTAAGGTTTTTTGTCCATTAAACCAGTTGTCTCTCAAAATCCTACTGAACTTTTCATGCGCTGTGCCAGAACTGTGGAACTCAATTCCAGCATCCCTCTGCTGTTTAATACATGATCAGACAACAAGCTGTGAATCTTATTTCCCTTAATCAATGCAATTATCTCCTCAATTCTTTAATTCTACAAAACCTAAAACCTTCCTGTTCCAAAAATTAATTATTTGATCCATAACTGTAACAATCCAGCATCACTGCCCCCTGGACCACATGGAAATGCCAACCCTTGCCTGACTTGCCATTACACCTCGCCTTCAAAGTTTAACTCTTTACCACCAGTTTTTGGTAACATAAAGTCAACTGGATGCAATATTACGCTATGACTGATAATGGGGTTAATTAAGCACCAAAAATAAGCGGCTACTACAGTACTACTTTCAAAAATGCTATATAAATTCATGAGATTTTACTTTTAATAGAGGCTCAAAATGGCTAAATGAATTGCTTTCACACTTTAGCATTTAAGCACTGACATATGAGCAGAATGCTGCTGCCAAATCATACTTACTGAGAGCAACAGGGCTGATGTTTTGATTTACTGGAATTTGAGGTTTAAGCTTCCTTTAAATGTCTCTAATGGAAGTAGGAAAGTTTGGAGCAGGAGTAATCTGCTCCCCACTGCTTTTATGATATATCAGACACAGCAAAGATTTAGAATATTTTTCATAACAGTTGATTGTTAAGTTGATTATTAATTAAATGTGAGGGTTATGTTAGAGTATGAGTTGTATCGAATTATATACAGTATTTTAAAAGTACACTTTATGAATTGTTGTTTTTAGGGGAATATCAACTTCTTTTGAGGGTAAGCATGGTAGTGTGAGATACTGGCTGAAGGCTGAAATGGACAAACCTTGGTCTTTTAATCATAAGACTAAGAAAGCATTCACAGTTATAAGTCCTATTGATATCAACAAGCCTGAATACCAGGCAAGAAATACATCATTTGTAATTTGAGTTGAATGCATGACATTTTAAATAAATGCTTTCTTATATTTGAAATTGCTTTTATAATTTAATATAACTACAGAATCATCACTTTCGTTTGAATTCACTCACAGAACAATCAAGTGGACGGACAAGAAAACAAACGAAGTACTACAGATGGTGGACGAACAAGTAATTGAGGGAAGAATATCAGGAAGAAAGACAAGAGGAAGACCAAGGAGGATGCTACTGGACTGGATGATGAAAACAGATACACAGCGTCGCAAGACCTATGCAGAAGTCAAGGAGGAAGCAAGACGCAGAGAGGATTGGAAACAATGGAGCCCTGAACCTGTCCCAGAACACAGAACATGATGATGATGATGATGATGATGATGATGATGATGATGATGATGATGATGATGATGGTGGTGGTGGTGGTGGTGGTGGTGGTGGTGGTGGTGGTGGTGGTGGTGGTGGTGGTGGTGGTGGTGGTGGTGGTGGTGGTGGTGGTGGTGGTGGTGGTGGTGGTGGTGGTGGTGGTGGGTGGTGGTGGTGGTGGTGGTGGTGGTGGTGGGTGGTGGTGGTGGATGATGATGATGATGATGATGATGATGATGATGATGATGATGATGATGATGATTGATTTGGCCCATTTTCTACTCTTTCAAACTGCAGCACAGATCTTGTGAGCAAGCTCAAAGTCATCTCAATCCCTTACTTCAATAATTCAGCTGTGCAATTTGCAATTTTTAAAACATCTTGTTCTATCTCCTTTAGAAGTGTTAATACTCATTCTATGGAATGAGTAAGAGATAAAATTTACACTTACAATTAATGTTAATAAATGAAATGTCTCTAAGAGACAATTAATCCATTTACTGCCCATTAAAATTTTCAGATCCATTGCCATGGCACTCATTTATTTTTGAGAGAAATGCTTTTTTAAATATTTTTAAATACTCCAGGTATTTCAACTTTGAAGTTAAAGAAACATAAAAAATTGATATGAAGGTCAGATTTAGCATCCATTTATGATTTAGTGTAGGTGCAGTGGTGCCAGTGGAGTCCAATCTCGTGGGTTGATTGCATTGTCTATCACACCAAGGAAAATCAGATAGATCATTGTCTGTGATTTTGCTGCCATTCAAGCCTTCTAAATAACCCAGACTCAACTCTAACTCTCTGTTGCTGTCAACTGCAGATGGTTTATTGCTGCTTTCTAAGAGATTTTGCCAACTTTACTTGTATCATATTTTTTGCTGCCATTTTGGATAGGTGAATGTTAGCGTTGAATACAGACACACAGGGCCATGTTTGAAAGCTATTGAGGTTTCTAGCTCTAACTGAGTAAATATTTTTGAAAAACTCCATCTGGCAGATAAATGGATACTAAATTATTAAATTATATATATATATATATATATAATCATCATGTTCTCTGTCCTGGGACAGGTTCAGGGCTCCATTGTTTCCATTCCTCTCTGCATCTTGCTTCTTCTTTGATTTCTGCATGTGACACTGTGCATCTGTTTTCATCATCCAGTCCAACAGCATCCTCCTTGGTCTTCCTTTTGTCTTTCTTCCCGATATTCTTCTCTCGATTACTGTTCTGAGTAATGATTCTCCTCTTAGTACGTGTCCAATCCTGTTCCTCTGTCTTTTTTTGATGGTACTGATTATCGATCTTTGTTTGTCCACCAACTGTAGTACTTCATCTTTTGTTTTCTTGTCCGTCCACTTGATGTTTTCCATTCTTCTCCATATCCACATTTTGAATGCTTCCAGCTTTTGTATGTCCTTCTTCTGGACAGTCCAGGTTTCTGAGGCATATAAAGTGACACTCCATATCAACGTTTTTATCAGTCTCTTCTTTAGTTCTCTATTTAGCTCTTCTCTTACCAGTTCCCCTCTGTCCAAAAAGGCTTGTTTTCCCATCGCTATTCTTCTCTTTATCTCCTCCTGGCATCTGGAATGTTCTGTTATTAGGCTCCCAAGGTAGCAGAATTGTGTAACCTGTTCCAGTTCTGTTCCATCAACCATTATGGTGAATCTAGGTGGATTTTTTGCTCTTTGTTATTACCATGAGTTTTGTTTTTAGAGTGTTTATTTTCATGCCATATTCTTTTGATGTTGTATTTAGTTTGTCCATTATTCTTTGTAGTTCTCTTTTACTCCCTGTTAGCATCGCTTGATCGTCTGCAAAACGTATGGCTTGTATCAGTTTCCCTCCAATGTTTATTCCCACTCTTTCTTTTCTAGTGCCTCTCTTATTAGTTCCTCAATGTAGATTATTATTATTATTACGAACATTTATAAAGCGCAAGTTCGCGGTGCAGCAAATGCGCTGATGTCAGCCAGTGTTAGCTATTAAACAAGAGAGTCATCAGCTTCTTTCTGAATGAAAGTAGTGACTGTTCAGAGCGAGCGATGCGAAGTGGTGTCGGGAGGGAGTTCCAGAAGGTTGGTCCAGCGATAGCCAGGCTGAGGTCTTCGTATTTTGTCTGCATCCGAGGGGCAACTACAGTGCCGGTTGCGGCAGAGCATAAGCCCTTGCGGCCGGAATGCTCGGCGATCGGATGGAACATTTTGCTCAGGTACGTTGGTGCCAGGTTGTGCTGGGCCTTGAATGCAATCGTCCCCACCTTGAATTTCATGTGCTGACGGACTGGAAGTTGTCTGTTGTCTGTCAATGAGCACTCCCAAGTTGTTAACCACGGTGGTGCATTCGACGAGAAGGCGCATGCCATGACCGAGACCTTTGTAGCTGCTGAACTTCTGAGCTGGGTCTTGATGTTGAATAGTAGCAATGATAGTGGACAACCTTGTCGTGATCCCCTCTCGTAGAGCAGGCGAGATGTGGTTGAACTTCTCTGTCTGTGTCACCAGGCGCACCGCTGCGTTCTGGACGCTTTGAAGTCTTTGCAGCAGGTAGTTGCTAACACCGTAGAGGACACTGTTGCAGTAGTCCAACCTGCTGTTAATAAAGGCCTGAGCTAGCGTCCTGCTCGCTTCAGGGGTCAACGACTTCCTGACTGCTCGCAGTTGGTGCAACTGGAAGAATGACTTTTTGCTAACAGCAGTGATGTGGTCGGCCATTGACAGTTGTCTGTCAATGAGCACTCCCAAGTTGTTAACCACGGTGGTGCATTCGATGGTGGTGCTAGGAAGGCGCATCGCCATGACCGAGACCTTTTGTAGTTGCTGACGCGACCCTAGCCAGATGAGCTGGGTCTTGATGTTGAATAGTAGCAATGATAGTGGACAACCTTGTCGTGATCCCCTTCCAATTTCTCCAGTCTCCGAGTTATCATTTCCAATCCATTTGTATTGCTTGTTCCATGTATAAATTCCTAATCAGCCTTCTGTCCCTCCAATCAATTCCTAGTCTTTTCAATGCTTTAAATAATTTAGGCTATTGCATTTGGTCAAATGCCTTTTCGTAATCAACAAAACATACATATACATCTTTTCCACATTCAATGTTTCTTTCACCTGTGACCCTCGTGATGGCCTCATCACACTGATGGCATCTCTCGTGCCTCTTCCTCTCCGGATTCCAAATTGATCCTCTTCTAGATGATTTAAAGCCTCTACTTTTGCTTCAATTCGCTCTTTCGTCACTTTTAACAGGACCTTTGATGCATGGCAAATGAGGCTTATTGTTCAGAAGTCTTGACAATTTTTTGCATTTGCTTTCTTTTCTATCGGTATCATTATAGATTCTTTGAAGTCTTTTGGCCATTTCCCAGATTTATAAATTTCTTGGCATATCTCTACTAATAATCTTTTGTTGCTTCTTCTCCCAGACATTTAAGCATCTCTGCCAGTACTTCATCAACTCCGACAGCCTTGTTGTTTTCAGTTCTTTTATTGCTTTTATTATTTCTTCTTTTAGTAGTTCAGGTCCTTTATCTTCTAATTCTTCTTGTGGTTCTAATGGAATTTCTTCAGGTCTTCCTTCTTTGTTATATATATAATTCTTCGATATATTGCTTCCATCTTTTCATGACTTCTTAATTCGTCAATAAAATGCCATCTTTATCATTGCTTACCTCATTTGATCTTCCTCTTGTTCCTTTCTTGCTGTTTCTTCACTTTGTCATATACTAAGTCATGTCTTCCTTGTTGTTGTAGTTCTTCTAGTTCTATGTATTGTTGTTTCCACCATTCCTCTCGGGCTTTGTGTGTTTCTCTTCTCAGTTCGTTGTTTAGTCTTTTATATTCTTTTCTGACCGGATCCAACCTTTGTTGTGTCCATTTCCTTCTTTCATCCATTTTCTCAATCATTTCCATTGTGATCCAAGGCTTTCTAGGTCTTTTTCAGTTGTGTGTGTGTGTGTGTATATATATATATATATATATATATATATATATATATATATATATATATATATATATATATATTGCTCAAGTCTGAATTGGGATTGTCAATTATGTTGAAGATGCATTTGTTTAACAGCTCGTTTTTGTAAAATACTCTTGACTTTGCTTCAGTAGCCATATTTACTGCACTTAAGAAATTGTCTTGAAATAATTATAATAATTATCTGTTGGCATGCAAAGTACAGCCGAGTCTGACTCAGGCAAGCTGCTTAAGGAAAGGTAAAGGTAATATAACCTGAGTGCCATTCAGGCAAGCCGGTAAAGGGGTTAGAAGTAGAAGCATTAAAGTGATGAATTGTTTTTAGATGCCTGTTGAGAACAACATGGAGAAGATTCTCTGTTGTTGGCTTTGTACTTCTGGACCAATTTCAGTCAGTGCAAGAACTGATAGGCGAGGCTACTGTCCAGGTGAGTTACTCTCATAAGTGAGTCAATCTGCTTTCTTTTTTCATTATCATCTCAGTGGACTTATTCTCAGTGGCTTTCTTATAGAATGTTTAATAACTTTTGCTGAACATATACTTAATATTAGGGCTGTCAGTCAAAGTCAAGTCAGATTCCTTCCGGAGCATCACGGACTCATAGGAGGCACTGATCTCCGTTGCTATAGCCCTCAGCCAGGCGTGCAATGCCACAGATATAGGGCTAGTGCATCATGTAGCGTACCTGTTTGACTTATTGCAGCCTCTTACCATTGCTCCTCATTTTACCATCGCCCTCTAATAAGTTAGGCTGAGTCAACTTTAGGGCTTCTGTGGGTCTTGAACCCATGACCACCTGCTCTATTGTCACACGTTGTTACCACTCTACTAACTTCCCACCCTTCATTAACAGTGCACCAGATTTTAATTTAGGCAGGAGCTGGATATACAAAGTGAAATCTGGTCAGAGCCGTGTTGAACTGCAAAACTTGACTGGCACCATAGTGGTACATTGCTAAATTGACTGTTCAACTGAGCACTAATTCCACTAATAAATTATTGTATTTGTTATTTGACTTATTTTTTATCATATAAAGTATTCATTACTCATTAATAAATAAATAAAGAAAGACTTGTTAAAACTTATAACTTCCCTTAGTACTTATTGGCAGTAACTAGTACTACACAGCTAATGAATTTATTTATTCAGGCTGATTTATTAAGCACAGTAGCGGGGCTAGAGCCCACAATAAGAGCGCTTCACACATACTAATTATGGGTAGCTCAATCCAAATAAGTGAGTTTTTAGGTTCTTGGTAAAAGGTCCAGCAATGTCTGTGCTAGTCACATTTGCCTGCAGAGTATTCCACAGCATAGGATTCTCTCATGTAAATGACCTTTCCCTATCTGAACAGTCTTGGACAGTGGAGGAATGAGGAGTTTTTGCCTGATGACTGGACCTCAGGTGCAATCTACGATCATTTATAATCGTGAATTACTTAACAGCTTACAAATAAGTTTTTTAAAACATCTGAAGTTCTAAATTACAATTATTAATTTGGTACATACTTTAAAATCAAATTAGATGACAGTAACACTCCATAAGTTCAGTGACAGTTCACATTATTATTTGGTAAGTATGAGCTTATTAAGTAAATAAGTAACAATGTAAGACTGAAACACATTTAACAACAGATACCACTGCATAGTTTTGTAGCTCCGTAGATCATGCGAGTAGATGCATTTAGGACCATCTGCAGGCGGCTCAGTTGTACATCTGGAAGGCCCAGGAGGATAATATCTTTGAGAGAATGAAGGCTCAGACGAGTTGAGTCACTGCCATCCCTGGCAGATACTGACAAATTGCCCTGATCCACCGAAGCTGGTGGAAGCAAGTACGATTCACATTACTGATGTGATGAGTACACCAAGAAGGCACACTTCAGTAGCCAGGACAATGAGAGCGTCATCTATTAGGAACGGTGCCTGGCTGATCAAGTGCCTCCTCCTGGGGGTCACATTCCACAGGAATTCAGTCTTGCCAGAGTTTAATCCTAAGCAGTTAACTTCCGTCCATTGTTTAATCTTGGTTGTGCAGTCGCTAACACAGACGCTTAGTTGATCCATGTCCATAGGAGGCATGATGAGTATATCTGTACATTGTCAGCAAAGGAGTGCAACGCCTGCCCAAACGACTTGATAATTTTTCTAATGCCAGCGACATAGAGGACAAACAGAAGGGGAACGAGTACTGACCCCTGCAGCATGCCACTGTGGACTGGGCGAGGAGTAGACATTGCATCATTCCGGCTAACTGACTGCAATTTATTGGTGAGATATCTCACAGACAGGAAAGAACATCACACTTAATTCCAAAGGTGAGTTTGAGACATCAGATGATGATTTCATTGTCGACAGTGTCGAACGCTGCTGAGAGATCGAGTAGACAGAAGAGGGACACCTGTCCATTTGATGTTGCATCAACTATGCAGTTATAGATTTGAAGAATGGTCGTCTCTGTGGAGTGACCCTTTCGATAGGCTGACTGTTCCTTCGGCATCAGCCCATTATTCAACAGGTATCCGACCATTTGTGTATTGACAATTTTCTCTAACACTTAGGAAAGGAACAGGAGGTTAGAGACTGGGCTGTAGTTAGCAACCTCCGCCGGGTTGGCAATTGGCCTCTTAAGATGCGGGTGCTTCCATGACAACGGGAAATCCCGGTTCTTAGGGATGTGGGCACAAGTATCGTCAGGAATGGAGCCAGCATGTCTATGACTTGTTTAAGGAGCCGTACCGGGAGAGGGTCTGATTTACACTGTTTATTCAATGATGACCGAATAGTTGCTGTGCCCTCTGCAGTCGAGTTAGGAGGGAACTCTGAGAGAGAGGATCTTGTGAGCTCTGTGTATCCTGCAGGCCCAGCGTCAGACATTCTGTTCCGAATTGCAGTTATTTTATCGTCGAGGTATTGGTGAAAGTCATCCGCAGAGAAGCCGGTGGATAGACAAGGGCTCTCGTCAGCATTCCCAAGGAGTTTGTCAAGTTCTACACATCTGTTTGGGGTCCAGCTTGGTTGAGTCAAGCATGCTTCTCCAGTATTGGTGACCTTTAGACCTTACTAGATGCCTGCTTGCCTGGAGAGATCAATGCAAGTGTGCATATGCCTCCACCACATTACTCATCCCCTTCTCATTCCTCTTCCGGTAGAGCCTCTCCACTGTCTCTAGTCGTGGAGCAGAGCGTTGTGCCTGCTTGCACTCCTGGATGAAGTAGGGCCAATGAGGTCTATTACGAACAGACATCTCACAGATTAAACAAAAGCTCTTACAGTGAATGTTATAACTAATAATGTTAAGCTTTGATAATGAATATTCATATATTTCTAAATCTAAATTTTAGATCTTAGGGTGAAACTATAAAGAAAATTCCCCTGTGTAGGCAGTACAAATCCAGCCAAATTCTGGCTGGGTTTTGGCAGAAGCTGGATTTTTGAAAATGGCTGGATTTTGGCTTTGATAGAGTTGGAATTCGGTACAGCTCTACTAAATATGAATTTTGCTTATTGCTATTTTTACTCAACAGGATCCAACTTTTTCTCTTCAGTGAGACAGACCTTGTTTGTCATTATACCCCCAAGGAGAAATGAGTATGATTGCATTACTGACAGACAATTAAGAAGTTGATTTATACCACATTAAAAACTCTGAGATTGTTATCCTGTAACAAATTTAATAGTTGAAATAAATTCTCTCCAGCTCTACATGGCACAGACCATTGGCACTTCAACATTCTACCATCCATTTACTTCTAGAGATGTGAAAATTTAGTTGATTAACTAATTTTATATGGAAAATGTTGCAGGTGAATCAATTGCCATATCAGCAGAATTTGAAAACCATTCATCTCGAACTGTTATCCCCTATGCAACCCTACATCAGACTCAAATGTTCTTTGCAAATGGTAAAACACGTATACGAGGAACAAAATTCACTGTCCTCACAGGTCAGCAACTTCTGCTTTAAATCATTTGTCTTCCTTCTTCTGATTCTATCACCTTGTGTTTTGTGTACGTTAGTTTCATCGGGGTTGTTAACAATACTGCTAAAAGGTACTGCCAATACCAATACAGTATGAAAAAAGTATTGTCATTACCAATGCTAAACTGAAAAATGTATTGCCTAAATCCATACCGATAATTTTGTCCATAACAAATAATTTTATTTCAAGTGCAGTCATAATCACTTAGATACAGAATTCATATTGGCTACTTTTATTGACCAAATATTAACAAAACAATGCAAAATAAGACCAAAAAACATGCAGACTTGACAATCTCACTGAGTTTACTGAGCTGTGTGCCAACAGACAGTCTCTACTCTCTTGTGTCTACTTTCTACTAATAGTCTAATACTAATTGCAAATAATAACTAAGTTGTACTTGCAACCATTACAAAATTGCTAAATCTGACTGAATGACTGAGTTGAATATAAGTGTTCACTGTGTTAATGTTCACCAATCATCACGTAGCAGCACATAAGAAAACCATCATTTCAAAATGATCATTGCTCAGCCTAGAACGTGAAGGTTGTCACAAAGAATTGTCATAAATCATAGAAGGCATACATACCAGTATAGTATGTTTCTTAATTCTTACAAGTTTTCTTATTACTAAAAATTATTTATTTAGCTAAAAACAAGTGTCACCTAGCGAATGGATAGATACTAAAGCGATTTATTGCATAAGACGAGTCTGAAACGCTGCGCCCAGTCGCCAAACCACTACAAAACTTATTTACGAGTCACGCTCGTCGTGCCTGAATAACAAAAGATAGCGGTGGATGAGTCAGGCTCGTCGCACCCGTTTAACGGTTAACAAACGGTTTGGCCGAAACCGTCGGAATTTTAACAAACGGTTCTGCCGAATCGGACCAAGCTGGTTCCTTCACAGCCCTGGTGTCAGCAGTTCAATGTTGTTGTATGGCCGTCGGCTCTAGTGGAGCTCACATCAGAGAGAGAGTGTAAGAGACAGGGGAGGGAGAGAAAGAGAGACAGACAAAGGAAGGGAGAGGGAAAGAGATTAAGGGAGGGAGGGAGAGAACTTTATTCAGTCATCTTGGGAAATGCCTATGATAAACAGTAGTCTATTTCCACTGCTTGTTCATAAACATGTTAAGAAATTTGCTTGGTGATAGTGAGTTGTTAGCACCACAACATCAATTAACTGCTGCAACTGCAAATTAACATAGATTTATCACCCAGCAAATTTGTTAATTTGTTAATTAAATAAGTAATGACGTCATCAACTTCCGGTTACTTTAAATGCGTAGAGTTCATTTCTGAGTGTGACTACCAAATTTCATAGCCGTATCACCAAGCAGTCTCCCAAAAGTATGCTATTCGAATTCCGGAAAGCTGAGGTTGACGTGTGAACGTTGTATAGCTCTATACACCTTATTGGAACGGTCTAAAATGACAGGATGTCCCTCTTGACAGTCGCTAGACAAGTGTTGGGCTCATGTTGTCGGATAGTGCATGAAGTCCACCTCACCCACCTTCTAGTGGTGGGAGACGTAAGTAGCTGTAATGGGATGCCCAACCACTGGTTGAGTGGAACATTGCAGTGAAACGTACGGGTGAGGATTGGCACCCAACTGTGGATTAAACAGTGTGGGGAAGGCAACGGGAAACCACCCCACTATCTTTTCCCAAGTATACTCCATATGATGACACAACTCAATATTGAACAAGCTAACGATGTCAACGGGACTCCACAGATGCTGGGGAGTGTCACGTCTGGCAATGGAGGGAGCAAGGCCCCCAGAGTCGTCAACCAGCAAAAACCTTGCTCACAAAACGAACATCTCTGAAGGTGGGAACGTGGAATGTGCATACTATGCTCAAGCAAGGAAAACTCGCCAACATCATTCGAGAAATGAAAAGAGAGAGCCTTGACCTTGGGATTATGTGAAACGAGTTGGAAAATGGGAGGAGACTTCAATAGTGCTCAAGGGAACCAGGGTGATATATACAGGAGGAGAAAAGAGCCAAAGAGGTGTTGGGATACTATTAAATGCAAAACTAGCAGAAACAGTCAAGAAGATAGAAAGACACGAAGATCGAATACTGGTGGCGACGTTTGAGGCAGAGCCGGCAGTCATAGAATTTGTACAGGTCTGCATGCCAACAACCGACTGTCCAGGTGGAGAATTATAAAACATATACGAGTCACTGGAAAACATAAATGGAAATGAAAAAGGAACAAGCTACTTGATAACGATAGGAGATTGGAATGCTGTAGTAGAGGAAGGAAGGCAAGAAAAAAATGTTGGAAACTTTGGCCTTGGTATCCAAAATGATAGAGGAACAAAACTTATAGAATTCTGCAACAGGCAGAAGCTTTTAGTGACAAACACATGGTTCAAACACAGCAAAAGAAGAAAGTACACATGGAGAACACCTGGAAATGGGAAGCAATACCAGTTAGACTAAAATCATGGTAAGAGAAAGATACTGAAACAGTGTGAAGAACTCCCACTCATACCCAGGAGCAGACGCGGACACTGGCCGCAACCTAGTGGCAATGAAAGCAACCATCAGGCTTAAATTCCTAAGACGTAAAAATGAAATACACCCAAGTTGGGACTTGGAGCATTTAAAGCAGAAGAAACAGATATTTGCGGACAGTGTGGAGGAACGTCTAAAAACAAACTTGCAACATGGTACAACCAATGAAAACTGGAATGCATTGAAAGATGCAATATTCATGAATGCAAAGAAAGAACGGATACAAGAACATTAACCATGCCAGGAAACCCTGGGTCACAACAGAGATGATAGCAAAGATGGATGAAAGAAGAAAGCGGAAAAGGCAGAATACAGAAGATGCAATAAAGGAGTACAAAAGACTAAACAATGAACTCTGGCAAGAAACTGAGAAAGCCAAAGAAAAGTGGTGGGCAGAGCAATGTGGAGAACTGGAGGAACTGCAATGCCAGGGAAAACATGACAAAGTGTATGCAAAGGTAAAATCACTCAACAAGAAAAGAGGAAGGGCAAGCACAGCAGTGAAAGACAAGAATGGTATTCTCATAACCGAACCCGAAAAAGTAAGAACAAGATAACAAGATGGAAGGAATACATAGAAGGTCTGTACTGTGCGCAAGAGAAGCCACAGACACTTGATGAAGATGAAGCAGAGATTGCAATGGATTATATTGATAGTTTTGAAGATCCTTACAAAACGAGTAGAAGGAAAGGCAGAAGCAGTGAAGGGGATCAGTGGGATCATGTGACTCCATTACTAAAAGAAAGGCTACACTGGCTGAAGATCTCGGAGCGTATAGTTTATAAACGTTGTATGTTGACATTCCGTGCACTGAACAATCCTCTCTGCCCGGAGTATATTTCTGCGCTCATACAGCGGCCGATGCCGACAGACTGTCAGAAACAGCTGCGATCAAACAAGCGACTTCGCCTTTATGAACATCCTCTGTCCAAGACGGTGATGCTGGGGAAAGATCCATGACCCATGGCAACCCTCTTCTCTGGAATGCTCTTCCCGCCTAAGTGACATCGATTACATCCTTTGAGGCGTTTGCGACTGCCCTCAAGACGCACTTATTTTGCACATCTTATGAACATTTGTAAACCGCTCTTGATTTCAGCTCTAGCTATGTTATAGCATTTAATAAATTATCTAAGGAATAGAATAGAATAGAATAGAATAGAATAGAATAGAATAGAATAGAATAGAATAAAATAGAAGAACAGTATGGATTCAGAAAAGGCAAAGATACCAGAGCTGCAATAGGAATTCTTAGAACACTGGGAGAAAGAAGCATAGAAAGGGGCCTTGAAATCTACATATGCTTTGTGGACTATGAAAAGGCATTTGATTAAGTAGACTGGATAAAACTGATGAGGGCACTCAGAAGAATGGGAATAGACTACAGAGACAGAAAACTCATTGGAAATCTGTACATGAATCAGTCAATATCTGTCAATGTGTGAATGGAAAAGACTCTGAACCGGGAACTCTGGGAAGGGGGTGAGACAGGGATGCCCTCTCTCATCGTTGCTGTTCAATATCTACACAGAAGAACTCATAAGAGAAGCCTCTGAGAACATAGAAGATGGAGTAGTGGTGGGTGGAAAAAGGATAAGGGACATAAGATTTGCTGATGACCAGGCAATTATGGCAAACACCAACCATGGATTTCAGAGGTTGATGGACTCTCTTAACACAACATCAAAGGATTACGGAATGAAAATCTATTTAAAGAAGACAAAGACAATGAAAATCAGCAGACACGGTGGAGAAATGAAAATAATCATTGCTGGAGTGGAAATAGAACAGGTAGAAGAATTCTGCTATCTTGGAAGCCTGCTTGATACAAATGCCAAGTGTCATAAAGAAATAAGGAGAAGAATTGCCATGGGGAAAGAAGCCTTTGCAAACAGAAGAGAACTACTGAGAAGGAATTTTAACCGAAATCTGAAAAAACGATTGGTCAAAACACTGATCTGGCCAGTGACACTTTATGGGTCAGAAACTTGGACGCTCAGAAAGGAAGACATAAAGAGACTAGAGCCATTTGAAATGTGGATCTGGTGAAGAATGGAAAAAATCAGCTGGGCGGGCAAAATAACAAACGAAGAAGTATGGAAGAGGATAGAAGAGAAGAAAAGCCTAATTAACACTATTTGTACAAGACAAAAAAGTGGATAGGCCATGTTCTGAGAGAAGAATCAAACCTACTAAGAGTATTATTAGAAGGAAAGATGAATGGGTAAGCACAGAAGACCAAGGACATTGATGCTGGAGTGGATGCTTAACACTACGGAAAAAACAAGTATTCAGTCCTAAAGATAAAAGCTCAAGATAGAGAGGAGTGGTGATGCTGGAGTATGGAACCTGTCTTTGGACAGAGCACCTGAAGTAGAAGAAGAGGATCACCAAGCAAACTCCAGTTGCAGCAGTTAATAGATGCTATGGTGTTAAAAACTCAATGGACCCGAGTTTGCATACCCGAGCATGGCTGACGTCAGTCCTGTCAATTTAAGGGGTCTATGATAAAGACTCACATTTCTCTGCCCAATGAAAAAACAACTTGTATTTATGTAATATCGAGAAAAGTGGAAGTCCTTGGTTGCTGATGCAGCAATGCATGGCACCTGAGAAGAAGAAGATTTGTTTAACCTCATATATCACTTTGTGACAAGAGATAATTATTTTTTTAATATTTTGGATCAATGGACCTTTTATATTATTTCATTTAGTTTTGGGGTTTTAAGTTTAATAAGTTCTTTTAGGTCTTCCAATATCTCCTGGTAGCCAGGCATCATGGGATGCCCAGTTGGTTAAGATTCCAGCTGTCTCTCCTAGTATCACGAACTGCTGTGTGATAAAAGTGGAGTACTATGTCAAGGTTTGCTTAAACAAAACTTTATTGTAAAGAGCAGTCAAATTACAGAAAATACACTGAAATTTATTTACACTAATTGTAAAGCTTTATTTTTTTATTCAATTTTAATTAATTATTATTGGAAATGAATGAAACTCGAAAATACTGAAGTCATGATAGAAAATGAAATTCAAATATAATTAGAATGTCATAAGTACATTATCAGTTTTTAAAATGATGCTTGTGTTCAATATAACAGGTAGCCCTTCATATACCTGGAGCTTATAATTTGTCGATGCATCTGCCAATCATCGTAGGCACGGTGCCTTATAGACGTCCTCCATATCTATTGTCTAATGCTAGACTGTACTCTGAGGAATATTTTGGAGGTACCCAGTTTCTTCCAGTTATACCGCCGCCATACCGTGAAAATCCTACTCCTCCTCCTCCACTTGATGGTAGGACAATTTTTTGTTTAGTGAATATGTCAAGGTATAATTTTATATTCCAATATATTTTAATGATAAGGCTGTGAGTTAGTAATAATTTGACATGCATTGAACTGTGAGCTACAAAGACAGGTTCATATATATTTCCCAAAGTGAAAAGTATGTACCATATTATCTTGGGTTTAATATGCACCCATGTTATAATATGTACCTTTAGTTTTGAGAGAAATCATAATGTAAAAATCTTAATACCTATATATAATATGCACCTGAAATTTTGCTTGGGAATATAATCTTCTTGCTGTATCAAAGAACTTAAAACTTATTACACAAAGTTAGTAAGAGCAAATTGTTAGATAGCCTTTTTTATTGCCCTGTTGCAATTTTAGTCCACATAAAAGAGACAGTGGGTGACTTTGCCGCTTGATGTTAGGGGCTATCCATTAATTACATCAGCAAAATAGGGGAGGGGTTTGAAAAAGTTTGACAGTTGTTGACAGGGGGAGGGATGGTCAAGAGAAGTTGACGTCAACAATTTCATTTTTTACAAATGATAAAAAATAGGAAATTTCATGGAATACTATTTATTATAATGGAAAAAAGCCTGACAAGCGAAAAACAAGGTCATCATCACCACATTATGACGCTTGATGAGCAAAAAGAAAGGAAAAAATGGTCATCGCCGCAAAAATAATAACCTTCTGACAGTGATGTGAAGCCTTGGTCTTGGTCTTGGCCTCGAGGCCGGATTTCGAAGCCTTGGTCTTGGTCTTGAGGTCTAATGTCTTGGTCTTGGTCTTGGTCTTGGCCTCGTGGGTTAGTGCCTTGGACTTGGCCTTGGTCTTGGAAGCAAGTGCCTTGGTCACATCACAAGGCACTGAAGGCAGCTATAGTTTGTCATTACAACATGCGTACACTGTGCAGTACAACCACTTTAGTCAGTCTGCGATTCTGAGACTCCAAGTCTCATAGTCATGAACAGCTGCAGTCAGTACAGTGACAAAAAAGGATGATGCATCTTATCTAGCGGCTAGCCCATAGTTAGAATAATCTATGCTCAGCCATTGCTACTTCCGGAAGTTCCAGTTGCGTTCCTGTTGTGAATAATCAATTTAATATAGTAGTTATCTACTAGTTGGCTAGTTGTTCCAATGGCTTCAATGGCTTCAAGTTCCATTTCGTAAGTAATTACATGTAAATATACATTTGACGATTATGACGTTAAGGAACATACTGGTAAACACACTGCCAAGTGTAAGTTGTGTCAAGCGTCAATAACAGAAGATTGGAACAACATCAGGATTTGCAATGTCAATGTTAGGTTTCGTAATGACCACCGCATCCTCATTATGTACAGGGCGTGATTTGTAGGGGGAAGGGGGAATCTCCCCCCCACTGCCCAACTACAGCCCCCTACGCTACATCTCCCACAGCTACATCCCCCCCACTGCTGCATTTCCCCAACAACTACATCCCCAAGCTCGACTTGTCCCCTCTCACTGCTCCAGGTCACAAATCACACCCTGATTATGTAGCCCTTAAAATAGTGTTAGTTAACTGCACAGCCGTGGGTTTCTGTCTAAACCGGTACTTGCAATAAATTGCAATAAATGATTATAAATAGTGGTTCTCACACAGGGCAGTCCCTACTGAACCACTTTAAACCTTGTTTTATTATATTATATATTATTATAAATCCCACTTTTCCTTCCTACATTTTTGACTATTGCGCACCAGTTCAATAGTTTACCAGTAGATTTTATAATTGATGAATTCTTCAATTGCTTTAGACTGTTTTACGGCTAGTAGTTTATATGTTTCGTAGGCACTTGAAAGCTAAACACAATGAACGCTACTTGGCGTACGAATCATCAAAGCACAAATTAACCAGTGGTGGACCTGGTGGCAATGGTGGCATACCTAAAATTGCATCTTTATTTGAATTATTTCCAAAATCAGATGGCTGTGGTGTTAGCTCTTTCACATGGTACAATAGTATAACAATTGTCAGCGCTACTGTAGTGTACATAGGCCTAATTCATATTTATATTACATTACGAGTGTGACCCTGTGTGACCCTGCCGATAGTTAAAATGGATCAAAGCCTTGGCCTTGGCCTTGAGTGAAATGTCTTGGCCTTGGCCTTGGTCTTGTAGGTCACTGCCTTGGTCTTGGCCTTGGGGCTCAGGGTCTTGAGGGCTAGCGTCTTGGTCTTGGCCTTGTACTGGACTGCCTTGGCCACATCACTGCCTTCTAAACTTTTTAGGGAGACCCATCACTGATCTTAGTGGGGGGTGGTCAAAAGTTTTTGACATAATTATAGGGGGGTCACTGAAAGTTGACAGCTGTTGACAAGTGGAGGGGATCAAAAATTGTTGACATAATTAATGGACAGCCCCTTTCACATCTTGAGGGCAGTGAAACAGACTACAGGCATTTGTATCTTTTCAAATCTTGTACTTTTAAAGGTATTTATATTTTTAAAAGTATTGTATTTATTAAGGTCTACAGCTTCCTGGATTTTTATTTTTGATCAGTCTGGTTGCTAGCTGTTACTGGAAATGGGAAAGCCTGAGTTCAAAGAGAATGCTTTAATTAATTATACTCAAAGTAAAATCACAATTTTCTTCAAGTAATTTTAAGCTTATGTATGTTTATTGACATAACATTATATGTACTTAGAATTTATTCTTCTGTATAATATGCACCCAGATCTCTGGTTTTTAATTTTTTAAAGTGTATATTATATGCAAGAGAATATGGTAACTGCTTTATTTGATTCAACTGGACTTTGTTTTGATGCAGTTAAATAGTGAATTTTACTGGCTGTTCATTGCTTAAACTTCAGCCATGGTTTCGTTTGTGGCCATTTGGTCTGTAAGACTTTATAATCAATTACTCTTTAAGATCCTCCAATGTATGCGGAGAGTTTGACGGGTGCTGTGGATATCCGAGATGAAGATGATGACCAGCCGGGTGCAATTGGTGACTACATGTTTACACCAATGTATACATATGTATATGAATATCGATACAGATGCCCTCCAGCTTATTCAGAGGTTTGTCTTTCACATGGCTAAAATATTAATTCTTTATATAGGTGGTTGTTATTATTTTGAGCAGAAATATTTGTGATAACTGACTGTGCACTTAGTTTTGCCTTTTAAAAGCCTGACATCACTTCCTCACTATTTGATATATGTTTATACTTGTGTACATTTTCCTAAGGTTTCTGATTAACCCTTTCGCTACAGCTAGCGGTTTTCCATCACACATCAGTTTGCAAAGCAACTATTTAAACAACTATATATAACATTGTTTTAGTACACACACACACATATATACAATATATTATAATATTTCTGTATATAATAATATATTGTTGTAGTACGTGCTAATATATATATATATATATATATTAGGGTGCCCATCAAAACTGAAGTTCTTAATTTCTATTGTGGTACCCTCCCATTTTGTTATGTGTTGTGAAAGAAGTTCCCTGTAATTTTTTCAGATTTTTAAAATCAAATTTAAAGGTTGCTCAATGGCTCTAAAGTTATCAGATTTGTATATTGAGGACAATTTTTACACATGGAAATTCCATATAAGTTCTTCGACAGTTTAATGCATACTTTTAATACTGTGAGGCACCAAGTTAACAATTAAGTTGCTGCAAATATTCTTAATAACTAGAAGATTCAATTGCCTCCAAGAAAATTATCCATTCCCATTCCATTAAGCCAATGCATCTCAAGTCTCTAGTGCGGACTGTGGAACATCAACTTTGGCACCGACAAACAGCGACTTTCTTGCCTCTGGATACTTTGCTCTCTGTCTTGATACAAGATACTTTACTGTTCTTTATTTGTTGCAATACTGTATGGTTGTGAGAGTCTGTATCAGTTTGATAGCTCACCCTGTTCTGTCATTTACAACTGCCAAACTGTTGAGGTATTTTTTGGCTGGTTTTACCAGTTTTCTGGTTCTGCTAGTGTAAGGAAATCAGCATTCAGGTCAAGACTATTAAAGAAAGACATAGTATTACTTATAACAAAGCCACTGAATTCCTTTTCAGCAATGGTACTGGGCTCGAACTGAATTCCTTTAGGTGTTTCTGTTTAGTAAGTGCATTGCTCATCACTTGTTTGATGTGGCTGCCTACAGTGTCGTCAAAAATGCAAAGGCTATTACTTCCTCACTCAAGTACCATGTATGTATGCTGATCCGCAGCATCGGAAATGCCCTCGTTCAAAGCCACATAGTATTTTGCTATCTTAAAGAAAGCTACGGTCATTGGCAGGAACAGCTGTTGGTCTTGAACATAATGTCCAGGCTTTTGTGTACAACACGCATCCAAAAAGGCTCATCTCCTTCAGTGCAGTTTCTTAGCGTGCTGTTAGTTTGAACTGCTCTATAAAATGCATCCACACTTTTACACAGTACAACAGCTTGACCATCCACTTGACTCTGTACATAGATCTGGGTGCCATAAATCGTGAATAAGCCAATATCTGGACCAGAGATGATCGGCCACAACAGTGTCTAAAAACATCACCAACTACTACTTCTTGCACATGAAGTTGACATGCCAGATGCAAAAGGTTCTTGGTAAGCATGGTCTCTATCATGACACAAGCTGCACTTCGTATGCCAGCATTCAAAGCTGTCGAAGCATATGTCTTTCACGTGACTTTGAATGCCCATTCTGTAATCATTGTTGTACAACTGCATTGCTCTGGTACATATAGGTAGGTTTGGGAAACCAGGTACCTGTTCCACTTGAAAACTTGATACCAAGATTGGCAACATATATCAACTTTTTCACAGCCTACTCTGGCAACAGTTTGGCCTCCCAGTGTACTACTCAAGGTAAGGATGGATCAAAATTAGATTTGCCAGCCTTTGCCATCTGTTCATAAAACTGTAGTCAAGTTATTCTAATTACTTTAAGTAAATTACCATACACGCTGATCTAAAATGTAATAATGCATTCCATAATTTCATTTCATAATACAACATTTTGCCAAGAATATGCCTACTACAAACAATGGCTGCATCGCACACTTTAACCTAAAATTTGTACTATCACTCATATGATTAACAATAGGTGACATAAAAAATACTGTACACACTGGTTGTTGGTAATGAAGACATGATAATTTGCTAAATAATTAATTAATGAATTGTATATTAACAAAGCGCATTTGTTACAGTTTAATGCTTATAAGTACTAACTGGTGTCAGTACTAATTTGACAGTTAATAATTTATTCTAAATGTTGTCTGTAAAAAACATGGTAATCATAGAATATTATATATTTTTTAAATGTTCAAATAAATAAGTACGTCAGATGTCAATGACATTGAGCATTGAGCAATAAAAGTTGCACAACAAGCAAGGTTTAGAAAATTAAGCTAAATGGCATTTTTCATTAAACTTTCAACATGTTGAGCGACCAGTAAATGTTGTCATAAAGAGCTGAAATTTTGCACTGTTGCTGCTCTTATAAGGGGTAACAAGTTGAGGGGGTACCACATTAACATTTCTCAACTTCAGATTTTTACATTGGTTTGGCGGGCACCCTAATATATATATATATATATATATATATATATAAATTATATATATATATAATAGGGTTATTAAAGCCCCTGGTTTTAAAGGACCGGTTAACCATTAAAAAAAGACCGGTTAACCGGTCGTTAGTGGCAGCCTGGTGTCTTTCCCACGAATAACCTTGAAGTAGGCCTACGACTCTAGTAACTTCACTCACTGGCGTCTTGCACTGCCTACATCAAAGCGCTTTGATGTTGCTGGAGCCGGAGTCTTGCGCTGCCTACCGTCTATTATATACTATACTCGCAGATAAGTCGAAAAATTTATGCCTTAAAATTCACTTTAACCCATTCAACGGGGATTAAATTTTTAGACGCCGTCACTGTACCGGGGAATAATTTTTTGAAAAGGCGTTCTTTAAAAAAGAAAACTGTCGATTTTTTTAAATTTGCGGTATCTCAGGCTACATAAAAGCTAAGAAGATGAGGTATACGCCATTGTTTAGCCTTTTTACTCCTCTTTCTAACCACCCGTGCAAAACAAAGAAATTTGGGGATAGGGTCCACTCTACGAGCTAAAATAGCACCCCTCTCCAAAAAAAGTTCAAAGCTCTGTAGCGAAAATTTTTCCGTAGTAACCCCAATCAGTTGAGCAGCAAAGTTTTAGGGGAATGTCAGTGGAACAAAATAAACCAATAAGTTTGAAAATCGGCCAACATTTGGTCCAGATACATCAAGTCTAACCCAGCAAGTCGTTTTATTCAAGCGATTTCCTACAAGTGCAGGCCAAGGTTTGACCTCTCGGTCCAAAGAATATCGATTTCCTAGCACAATAGAGCTGAATTAGGTAAAAACAGGTGTCATCTAGCAAATGGATAGATACTAAAGTGATTTATAGCATAAGACGTATCGGATGCGATGCACCTGACCGTGGAACCGCTACGAAAGTGACTTGTCATATGGGGTATGTCGTGCCCGTTTAACGAAAGTTCGCCATTGACGTATGGGGTACGTCGCGCCCGGTGAAGAGGTTAAGACGCCGAGTCAACTTATCTGCGAGTCAATGCAATTTTCCAAAGAATTTTTGTACAGAAACACATTGCCTAATGCATCACAGTGTTAAATCATGTTGTGTCTGCTGTGTTTTCATGCCAAATTGCCGCGTCTTATTATTATTATTATTATAAATGTCAATTTGTATAGCGCTCTGTGCCTGGCTAAGGCCATAGTCAAGAGCGCTTTACAGAAGCCTCTGATATGAAATGCTAAAAAGATGCGTCTTGAGTTTCATTGCAAATTTGTCGGGAGTGGTTTCGCTAGTTATTTCCTCGGGGAGGGAGTTCCAGAGTCTAGGGTTCCCCCTCGAGACAGATCTATCCTCGAATTTGGCTGTCTTAGACGGGGGAGGGACAACAAGCTGGACTCGGCGACATGATCGTAGCTGCGAGCGTCTGTCAGCTGGAGAGGGTCGGTGCACAAGTGTCGATAGATACTCCGGACAGCATGGGTCGTGTAAAGCTCTGAATGTCAACCAACATCGTTTGAATGCTATCCGTTCAGGTATCCGGAGCCAGTGAAGGTGGTCTCGTAACAGCGGTGTGGCGTGTTCGTTCCACCTGGCTCGAATATAAGCCGCGCGAAAATGTTAAGAACTGATTGAAGGCGGTTCAGTAGGCTGTCCGGGAGTCGAAGAGTAGACTGTTACAGTAATCCACGCGTGTCAGGATGAGAGCGCGCAAAGTTATCACGACCGGTAGTGGAAGATGACGACGAATGGCTTTGATCCTTCTTAGGTGATAGTAACAGGTATGGATCACATTAGTTCGTGCCCGGTGAACGAGCATCTCGTCCAGAAGAACCCCGAGTCGCAGCTCAGTCATCGGCGCAATGTCGACTCCGTCAATCGTGAACGGTTGTGGCCAAGGAGATGGCTACGTCTCGGGTAGTGACCCAAAGGAACTCTGTCTTTCCAGGGTTGAGGAAAGTCGGTTCGCGTCTGTCCATTGTCTGATTGCGGTGATACAGTCAGTTATGCTGGATCATAGTCGATCAGCTTCAGATGGGTGGCAGGAGGAAAATACTTGAACATCGTCCGGCGTGGCGTGCGATCCGAGCCGAATGACTTAATTATTGGCGGCGTCTCCTACATATAAGGCGAATAGCAGCGGGCGAGGCGGACCCTTGCGGACGCCGCTGAGGACCTGGCGCGGCGCTGGCGTAACTCCGTTCCAGCAAACCGACTGGACTCGCCCAGCCAAATAGTCCTTGAGCCAGGCGAGAACAGTGCCTTTACTCCAAAAGAGTGTTCCAAGCGGCGAACTAGAATGTCATGGTCGACAGTGTCGAACGCTGAGAGATCGAGAAGGCAAAGTAGAGACATCTTGCCATTAGTGATCGCGTCGGCGATGTCATTGAAGATGTGTAGGACAGCCGTCTCCGTGGAATGGCCCTTCCGGTATGCTGACTGGTCTTGGGCATCAGGCGTTAGCTGTCAGGTACGCGACCAACTGGCCATTCACCACTCTCCAGTAACTTGGAGAGGAAGAAGGTTGCAACTGGGCGGTAGTTGCTAACTTCAGCTTAGTCTAGTCCCTGCCTCTTGAGGTGCGGGTAGACGACGGCACTCTTCCATGGCAGCGGAAATTCTCCACTGCTAAGAGACTTCGACAGGAGTGTCGTGAGGAAGAAGCGCGGCGTCTCGATGGACTCTTTGAGAGCCATGCAGGTAGTGGGTCGGCTGAACATTGTTTGCTCGGCATTGACCTCACTGTCGCGATTATCTCAGCTGTCGTAGGGGCCGAAAACAGCGAAAGGGATGACGAAAGAGTATTCCGTACACTCGGCAGGTCGGCGTTGGGCGTCCTATCCTGATGGTGTCAATTTTTCATCCAGGAATTGGTGGAAGTCTTGGGCGGAGAAGCTGGAGCGCGGCGAGGGCCGAGCGCGATTTCGAGCAGATTATCCAAGTGTCTCCATGTCTGTTTGGGAGTCTAGTTTGGCCGATTCTAGAGCGCTACGCCAGTATTGCCTGCCCTTTATTCTCACCAGGCGTCTGCTCTTTTTAAGCGCCGAACGCCAGGCGCAGTGAGCGGCAGGCTCTCGTTCAGTACCCCTCAGCCAACGGAATCAGTCTTCTAGGTGATTTTGCAAGAAGAGGCTTATACAAAAACATTTTTACACATTGCAGGAGGCCCTCTAACATAAAATAATTCTACCGGTAATTATAGATCCAGCAATGCCATAACTGCTAAATTAGTGAGTCATGAGGCTTGTAAAAATAATTTAAATTAGAAATAAAAGTCAAAATAAGAAGTTTGTTTTACTTTATTACTAGCATTTTACCCATGTTTTGCGGCGTTGCCATATACTTTTCTCAAAGCCCACAACCATTGGTTGGGAAAGTAGCCCAAAACCCACCCAAAGGTTGTTATCAGACTTAGGAGTCAATGAGTCATCGTGAGCCCAAAAAACTTGTCCCAAAAGACTCTGGGAAACAAGAGAGTGACAGAGACAGGGAGGGAGGATGGGATGGAAAGAGAGAGGGAAAGAGAGAGAGATACATGAGGTGGTTAGCCCAGTGAGTTCATGATTTCACTGGGGCGACCCTCTTCTCCCCACCCACTTCGCTGGCCCTACTACAGGCCATGGTCGCTTGAGCCATTGAGGGAGGGTGTGAAATGGCCTCTCCAATCGTTTAATTAATCCACACACCAACTTTTAAGCAAGATTAGATAGTAAATAATTCGGATCATTCATTTAGCGTATTTCTCACAGCCCTGGGCTATATAAATACTTAATCTAAATTAAATTTCTTTTTTGTTTTATGAATGCTGATAAGATAGAAGATTTATTTATGTTTAAGATTTAAGTGGGAATAACTGCACATAGATATAATGATACTGCAACATCAGAGCACGCGGTCTATATTTGTGTGCGGCTAATCTATGAAAATATTTACATGCTACAGGATTTCTGCAGCCCATAAACGTGGAGGGCCTATAAGCGCAAGCGGCGATTTGGTGTGAAAATACAGTATTTAAAGACACATCTGTCAAAAGGGGGTGGGCGTCTGGCTCCTCCTTTCTCAACTGGGCACTGTTAAGCAGCGGTAATTTCCTTTTCTTTATCAAATAATGATATGCCAGCAAACCTATTGCATAACAGACTTAAACCAGGACCATGGACGTTTTGGAAAGTCACACTTTGACCCAGTTTCATACCCCGTCTATTCAGTTCTAATGTAAATAGCAGTGATTTGAAGGTTATTTTAGCAAAAATTATACTTAAATGATGATAAAAGACATACTGGTATATACTGGTATATACAGGAACTGACATGCAAGCAAACTCAAGGACAGTGGAGACAGACATGTAGACAGAATGAGAGACACACAAATTGAGGGGAAAACAATTGAATGAGAGTACAAATAAAAAGACAGACCAAGAGACAGGAGACAGAGAGAGAGAGAGAGAGAGAGAGAGAGAGAGAGAGAGAGAGAGAGAGAGAGAGAGAGAGAGAGAGACAGAAGAGACAGAGTGTTTGACAGAAGAGATAGAAGTTTTGAAAGTGATAATAATTTTATAATAATAATAATAATAATAATAATAATGTGATTTAAAGTGGTTTATGAGGCTAAGTAAGACTGAAAGCCACTGTTGAAAACCACTATCAAATCATGAATAATAAATCTTGACTATTGAATCTTGTAACATTTTGCATGAAGGTTTTGGGTGAAGGTGTTGTTACTTTTAGACACATTGAAAATGCTTTGTACATCGATGAGGGTATACTAATAGGATAGACAGAGGAGTAGCAGCTATATGGACAACCTGGCCAAATGCCAAGAGCCCCCGTGGCCCCCGAACTGCAAAGTGCCCCAACCCGAGTCACCCGACCCTCTAATAGGGTCCAGTGTGCAAAACCACATCACGGCATCTGGAATTTACATTTGATAAGAGATCGCTAAAGTCAGTGTTTATTCTAGGCCTCCTCTGGGGGAATTTCCCCCCAAAGTTAGAAATTCCCCTCCCCAAATTTGTTGTTGATATTTTGGATGGAAGGTGGGTGAAATTTTCCCCAAAAATTTGACGACGGAGGTTATTTGCATCTGGAGAGGGAAAAATATAAGGATTAATCCTTGTCAGAGATTCCGGGAGGGAAAATATAAGGATGGCCTTTTTGCTTGTCAAACAAGAGACAAACTTTGTCCTCCCAAACATGTTAAACTCCCCTAATGTCTAGGTGGCTAGAATAAACACTGGCTAAAGTATCAGAAAGAGCCCCGCCCGTTTTTCGACAAGGGCCCCCGAGCATATTGCTATGCCACTGAGGATAGACATACAGACAGTCAGACATAAAAGTGATAACTTGTGCAAATGAGCAAATTTTGAAAACTAGTTTTATGTTGCATCACTATTGGCTTCCCTCTCAATCTGTATGTCTTTCATTCTGTCTACATGTCTGTCCCCACTTCCTTGAGTTAAGACGCATCTCTTTCAATTGGCGTTTCCTCCATAGTCCGTCTCACTCTTTCCCTCTGACTGATCTCTGGAATGACCTGGATCTTTTGCGGATTGATTTTGAAGTACCATCGATTGATACCTTGGGTATTAGAACTGGTGCTATAGAAGTGCATAATTATTATTAGTATTATTATTATTTGAGTTTGCTTGCATATCAGTTCCTGTATATGTGTTTTATCATCATTGAAGTATAATTTTTGCTAAAATAACCTTCAAATCACTGCTATTTACATTGAACTGAATAGACGGGATCCCCCCGCCTAGTGGGCAGAGCATGTCTAGCGCGGTGGCCTGGGACTACAGTTCGGCTCTGCGCTGGGCCCAGATCTCTGGGCAACAATCACATTGCACAATGTATTGTGGTCACAATGCATTGTGGTCTAGTAAACAGACGAATCATGACGCCCACTGTCCTTGGCCCACGGCCATGTTGCGCGTTGCATTATGGGTCATAGCTTTGACGATATGTGATTGAAAACTGAAGACGCTTGCATTCTTGCATTCCTCAATCTCTTTGCACACAAAAATTTGCCTATACAAGCATCTTTTCTAACCTATCCCGTAAGCCATAGGCATAAACTTTTAATAGACCGCAAGGTTGGAGGAGGGAGTGGCCGTTTGTTAACTTGATTCCAGTGTAGATAGGCCATAATTAGGCAATTCAAGAAATCTGTAAGCTCCTAAATTTCCTTGTCGACTTATACGCCTGGTCATAGCAAATTACTTAATTTTTGGCCAAAAAAGGAGGTCGATCTATCGGTGAGATCAACATGTCTGCAAATACATAAGGTATATCAAAGCACTTTGATGTTGCCGCCGCTGGAGCGGGGTCTTGCACTGCCTACATAAAAGCACTTTGATGTGCCGTCACTTGAGTTAACATCATTTATAGGCAACATTGAAATTATGGTTAACCGGTCAAGGTTAAAAGGACCGGTCTTTGCTCTTAGGACCAGGTAACCGCTAACAATCTTATATAATAATATATATAATAACAATATATATTTTGGCTGCTTGCAATAATATCCGTGCTTCGAATGTCGCCGTTTCTTGGCGGATTTACCGACGTCTTGCGCTTATTTCTTTGCGCTATATTATTATATTCATTATTGGTTGGAAGCCACCAGTCACTCGACGGAGCCTACAGGCCATAAAGGGCAAAGACTGTTCGGTTTCTTCCATCTTCAGTCGGTTCCGTCAAGTTGTTCGCGATGGATTACTGTCTCGCAGATGACCGCCCTCGCATCCTTTCTGCGTTTTACGCTGACTCTTCCAGGCGTCTTCTTGCGGAAGACCGCCTTCTGAAGGGTTCACTGCCCGATTTCAACACGGCAGCGAACTCTTTTGTGCCATCTGAGCGACTTTCCTCAAGACAAGCTCTTCCGTTCCATGTCGATTTGTCAGCGTTGTTGACAGCGCCTTTGACTTTGGCCTTTTGCCATGCTATGGCGCTATAGAAGTTGTCCAGAACCATAACCATAACCATAATAATAATATATAGGTATATATTATTATATATTATTGAAATGTGTCAAAGTCCTTCTCAAGCCACACTGCTCGTAGGCGGCGCTGATCTCCTTTGCTATAGCCTTCGACCCGGCATTCAATACCATGGATACGGGGCTAGCACATCGCATAGCGTACCTGTTTGACTTATAGCAGCATTTTTACCACTGCTCCTCATTTTACCTTCGCCCGCTAGCAGAGGCATAGCTAGGGGCAGGGGTACATATGTCCCTGGGCACCAAGGTGGGGTGCCAAAATCAGGTTTAGGGTAGCAAAAAAGTGAAAAGAAGCAAAAATATACCAGTAGCTGTGATGACCTTTTTTGGCTTTTAAGGGATTTCATGACGTCAAGGGGGCGCCATCAGGATGATTTGTTGATTTTTTTCCCGGGCACCAGATAGTATAGGATCAATATAGTCAGTAATAACCTTCTTTTGTCTTGTCACGGTTTTTGTGAGTTAGTTGAAGAGTGAAGACTACAACCTTTTTGCTGGTCAGGGTTTTTAGATTTTTTCTGAAGTTGAGATTATTTTCTGAAGTTCAGGGGGGCACTATCAATATGTTTTGTCCCCGGGCGCCGGGCACCCTAACTACGCCCCTACCCTCTAGCAAGTATTGCTGGATTGACTATAGGGCTCCTATGGGTCTCGAACCCACGACCTTCTGATCTATCACCCAGCGTTGTTACCACTCTGCTAACTTCCTGAACCTATTATATTATACATATATTATTAATGTACATTCATATTATTAATTTTATATATTATATATATATATTTACAATTGATATACAGGGGTACATATTATATATGCAACATTCTAATGAAAATGAATTGCATTCCTGATGAGACCTACTCATCATACATGAGAATAGATTTTTATGACTCGTCATATGCAACAAAAGGGTTAGTGCTATATACCATTTATGATTTTACTATTGTTTTAGGTGGATCCCTTTCCACAGCGTAACAGCCTTCGTGTAATGACCACCGGAGGTCCAGCGGCTGGCGGCTGTCCTGTGTAATGAACTAGGAACTATTGGCTTGTTTGGCTCAACTGACTGCCTGCTGTTTGGTTGTATTTACTTTCATTCTTTAAGAGGTCAGATGGCTGCAATTTGGCTGTCTAATAGGACTGAAAAGAGTGATTTAGTTGTCTGTTTCCAGCCTCTGAACTCTATTGCTTAATACTTACTGAATTTCCACATTTTATTGCAATTCTAAAATTATGTTAAGTATTAGTAATTATTATGGTGATAGTGGTCATATTATTAGTGAGCTGGGCTGCCAGTCAGGAGGTCCAGGGTTCAAACTTTGGTGGTAGCAGCAACAACTTTGCACTTGTTTCCATACATTTATTGCTTATTAAGTGGAAGTAAAGATGGTGAGGGAAATATTGGCAGCTTCCTCATTCAGCTCTAATGCCTTGCAAAATTGAAGGAGCTAGCCCTTGGGTTTTCAGTATATGGAATTTTCAAATTAGTTGAAATGGCAGATTATTCATGTTTTATGATCTGAAGAACTTATGCTTTTAAATTATTTTGTAATTGTACAGTAGGACAGTAGAAATCTTTAGCTATTTTGTTGTATGTGACTTAGTTTTAATGCATTATTTATTTTATAACTATATTGTATTCATATATTTGATGTATAACCTGATCAGTGTTGTTTGCTGTAGTTATTTACAGATCTATTAGAAATCTGAATTTGTTACTTATTACTATAAAATACACTCTTAAGTTTCTATACTTGTGTGTTAATTAATGTATATTTGTTATGCAATGGTTATAATTAAGTGGTTGTGTTGCCCATATGCTTGTCATGTAGCTTTTGCTTTTATGGTTCATAAAATAATTATGAATGACATTATGAATGGGATGCATGTTTTCATTAATACCAATGTTATTTTGATATTTGATACTTTTCATATATCATCATCAGACATCTCAAGCATGTCAGAATCATCAGTTGCATAAGATGTTTTCAATATTTTTACATTTACTGTTATTATTTTTATTTAAATTTTTGAAATCTCTGCAATTTTTTTCTAGTCATCTATATTTCTTTATTGTTAATCTATGAATTTGAAACGCCAGAGTCTCGATGACTCTATGATGGCAACTTGTAATGTGGTAATGGATTTCAGTTTTTGCAATATGTAAGTATTGTATAGTTAATATTGATTTAGTAAAATCATGACCCCATCATTACATATTTAATTTGATATTTCATATTGTTCTCAATATTTTGCAGTTTTGTGAATTGTTCTGTTTTAGATTTTATGTAGCATAGCTTGCATTTAAAGTTCTGCTTTGGTTTATTAAATATGCATTGCTTGTCTAATGCTAACAAACATACCACTGTGCATTATGAATAGGCTCAGATAGGTGTTTGATTGTTATAAATTATTGGGCTATAGTAATTGCTGCATCAGCATCTGTAATTGAATCATTAAAGCAGCAGCTGAATAGGTTGGTTTTTGAGCTGGGATGTGCCAAGCGAAGCCCCACTCCTGGATTACTGCGTTGTGTTTGGTTTGGCAGTGAAGGCAGCAGAGATTCTATTTGTGTTTCTTCAATTTTAATTTTGTGAGCTAGTAGCAATTTCAGCTGCAATGTTTCATAACAGATACCATGATTGCCTTTCAGCCATATGGCTTCCCCACTCCCTAAGTCTCCTGCCAGTACATATGATTTGTTGTGTAATATTTTTTAAAGCTTAAGTTACATTTCAAATAGGCCTGTCCAGTATGATATTTGTAAGGGAAGGGGGAAATTCCTGGTCAAAGCTTTACCAACTTTCTCCTCACTGGTACACTCTATAAATAGTATGGGAGAAGTCTTGCAAAGACATTAATTTAATTAACTAATTTATTTTAGCATAACAAAACAATAAAAAATTTCTTCTCCCATATTGATTTAACTGTCAAATAGACAAATACACCTAAAGCTTATCTCAGATAAATATTGGATAAGCATTACACTTCATTTTCTATGCATTGCTTTAGTAATTGGTGTTCAGTTTTTGGCTGAGGTAAATTGATTAAATTCTAAAACGTGCGTCAGCTGTTGGTAATGGCATAATGAACAGACTTTTAAGTAGTGACCTGCAACTAGGTGCTCATTGTCATGTTACAGCGACATTTTTAAGTAAACTCTAAACAAAATGGATGAACTGTTGCAGCAAAGTTTAATTGTTCATGTAGATGGCTAAAAGCATATGAGTAGCTATATATAATTTTATATATATATGTGTGTGTGTATATGTATATATATATACATATATATGTACAGGTATATATATATATATATATATATATATACTTTTAACTTCTGGTCTTTTACTTGACTTTATTTTATCTTTGAAATTTTCTTGATGCTGTAAAATTTCACTAATTCTTCTGTGCCTCTTTTATCTCAGTTAAAATTAATTATATTTAATTTTTCAGATGCTTCTGATATTATGTCTGAACAACAGTCATTTTCTTGTAAGTTAAAGTTTATAAGAATGGTGCTATAATTATCTGTTACTGTAGATTGTAGTTATGAAAGGAGATCATTGCTCCTTTCATATTTATAAATGCTTTTGCTGATTGAAACAATTTCTATTTTGTTTTAACTTAATAATCTGTATAATAATAATAAAACAATTTTTGATGTGGTTTATTCTAAATATTGTGTTGTAGATTGGAGTCATCCATATATTCAACGTAAACTTTTTGGTCATTTTTACCCCTTCCTGGATGAAGTCCTCACCACAACGTTATGTTTACCACAATAGAGGTCCTAGTATTAATAACGACATCAGGTTGCAAATTTTCAATAGTTTCATTACACCAATCATATCTCAATTGACATGCATCCCATCTGGAGATATTGTGCATTGCACAACTAAGTAAGGCTGAAGCTGACCAGTTGTGATGAAGTCATCATGCGCATCAGCCCCTCCCCCTTGTCATCAAGTGTCATCGGACTAATACCATCCCTCCCTGGTTGATGACAATACAGTATATGGATGACCTCATTTTCAGTAAAGTGCCATTGCTTGTTATTTTGTTGAGTTTCTATATGAAGAAGCAGGGCTTTTTTTGTGACGGTACGCGCCGGTACGGCGTACCGGAACCTTTTTCAAGGTGTGAAAAAAAATAATTTTCTTGTGACTTTGCAGTTGTGATTTAGCTAAAAACTTTAAATACTTAATAAATGATATGCATCATTATGCTTCCAAAATCGCTTCTATGTTAAATTCTAGCCACAGACCACATAATCGTAATGGAAAAGTTAGGCAATCCACCGTGAGTACCAGCACCTATTTTTTTACAAAAAAAGCACTGTGAAGAAGTATATGAAATAATCTTATGCACCTTTACAGACTTGGTTTTCTTAAGCATCATCATCAATAATCATGTGCATGGCTTTTGTTTGTATCTGATGTTATCTAGGCAGTTTGTCCCATTCATGTCTTTTTAGAGCTCTGCAGTTTAACACTTGTAAATTTATGCAGAGCATTTTCATCTCGACATTCAAATATGAGCACTTAATACAATTTTTGTAAATGTGAATATAACAGCATAAAAACACACGGGGGAAGATGATAACATCGATGGCCTTTGACATATGATAATAATAATACACCAGGGTACCATCTTCCCGAACATGAACGTTGTGTGAGCGGACGTTTCCGATCTGGCAAACGGATCCCCAATTTATTCATCATTGGCAAGCTCACTGACGGAACGTAGCCTTTTCCACTAAACATTTCCAAGAAAATATGTTTTGAGTTGGTTCTAGACTGAAAAGTCTAATGTCACAAGGAACCAAGTCAGATGGAATTGTTGTGGTCCAGGTAGTTCTTGGGCGACCTTCCAGCCTTTTCCACAATTTTGGAGCTTTTAATAACTTCCTGCAAGGCTCTTGCATGGTCCATGTTTGGGACTGCTCTTGCAACATGCCCAAAGTGGTGGATGCCTGCTTCATATTTTTATGGGGATAGGTTCCTCTCCTGTACATCAAAACAGTGGCGGTTCCAGGATTTGGCAAGTGGAGGGACGTTGGGGTGACAACTTCTAAGCATGGGGTCCAACTGCTAGGTATGCAGTGATGTGAAGCCTTGGTCTTGGCCTCGAGGCTGCCTAGAGGCCGGATTTCGAAGCCTTGGTCTTGGTCTTGGTCTCGTGGGTTAGTGCCTTGGACTTGGTCTTGGAAGCAAGTGCCTTGGTCACATCACAAGGCACTGATGGCAGCCATAGTTTGTCATTACAACATGTGTACAATCAACTGTGATTCGTTTGATCCAGATTCTGACTACAACATTTTTGCTGAGAGGAAATTCATGAGCTCGAGGCCACTGTTTTCTAGGCTTCTTTGTGTGCCTGCCACTTCGGCCCCCATTGAAAGAGTATTTTCACAAGGAGGATTTGCAATGAGACCGCATCGAGCCAGGCTTCGGAATGAGCTGCTTGAAACGTTGATATTCTTGCGTTGCAGTGGCAAATGAATGAAATGAGCAGTTTTTGTTCAAATAATGACATCTTTATTACTATAGATGCAAGTAACTGAAACACCAAAAGCCGATTGCAGAATGCAGATCATAATAACTAAAATGTTCACTGCATTATTACACATTTAGAAAACAAGAAGATTGACTAGTTTATTAGTAGGCTGTGGTGTTAGCTCTTTCACATAGTACAATAGTGTAACAATCGTCAGCGCTGCTGTAGTGTACATATTTCATATTTATATTACATTACGAGTGTTACCATCAGTGGCGGCTCTAGGATTTGGCAAGTGGGGACCGGTGGGGGGCAACTTCTAATCATGGGGCCAACCATTTGTTGTTAAATGTATGTAGCATTAAGTATAGTGTCCCAACAGGGGGCCAGGCACTCAATAGGGGGCACGGGCCCCCTGCCCCCCTCCCCGGTGGAGCCGCCACTGTTTACCATGTTACGGGAAAGAAAAGAAAACGTGAAATGTATTCTAAATAATAATAATAATAATAATAATAAATATTTACAGGGCGTCCCAGAAAAAATCCCCCAGCAGGAAAACTGCTATTTCTTAAAAATTCCTAAATATATTTCTATCAAATTTGCAACACATGTACAGCACATATTTCACATACACACATACTGGTTACCATGCCGATAGTTAAAATGGATCGAAGCCTTGGCTTTGAGTGAAATGTCTTGGCCTCGGTCTTGTAGGTCACTGCCTTGGCCTTTAAGCTCAGAGTCTTGGCTTTGGTCTTGAGGGTTAGTGTCTTGGCCTTGTACTGGACTGCCTTGGTCACATCAGTGTAGGTATGTAGTAGTAAGTAAGTATCGGATCAGAACAACTGGGTACCGCCGATTGGGCCCCGGACAAATGGGCCCCGCATTTGGGTACCGGGACATTTGGGTATTGGGACATCTGGGTCCTAAGCATCTCGGCCCCGTATAATAGAGAAAGAGAATGGTGTTGACAGTGCTTGAAGAAGACTTCCCTTCAGTTATTCACTACTACAGGGATACATCGAAGCCTCTGTTCTTCTTAAGGCCATATAAGCCCATAGTAACTATACTTTGCATTTACAATCAAGGAAATAGCACTTCTCATTAAGAATTTGTACTCAATGTGTAACCGATGATAGAGCTTAAAGACCGCCCAAATTTATACAATGAATCCTCAGTTATTATTAAGTCCAGTTCGATAGTGTGGGGTAGACACAATGAATTATAATTATTATTATTATTAATTCTGACAATTTCATATAGCGCAATACGCATAGCAAAGGCTAAAGTCAAGAGTGCTTTACAAGTGTCCCTAATAGGAGATATTAAATAAATATGTTTTAAGGTTCCTAGTGAACAGTTCAGGAGATGTCACCCTAGTCACGTCCGCCGGCAGGGAGTTCCAAAGCAAAGGGTTGCCCCTCGAAACAGACCGATCCCCAAATTTTGCTGTCGTAGACGGGGGTGGAACCACCAATTGAGAACGGCTGCTTGATCGAAGCTGCGAGCGCCGATCAGACGACTTGGGCTTACAGACCAGAGCCGTTAGGTACTCGGGGCAGAAAGGGTCATTTAACGTCCTAAATGTAAACCAGCAACATTTAAAGGCTATACGCTCCGGAATCCGGAGCCAGTGAAGTTTGTCTCGTAATAACGGTGTCACATGCTCATTCCACCTAGCGCCGAAGATCAGACGTGCTGAAACATTTAGCACCATCTGAAGACGGTTTAGCTGGCTGACAGGAAGTCCGAGTAAGATACTGTTACAATAATCCACTCGTGATAGAATGAGGGATCGAACCAGTTTAATCACGTCCGGTAATGGCAGGTAGCGGCGAATCTCCCGGATCCTGCATAGCTGATAGTAACAGGTGTGAATCACATTGTTTAAGTGACTGACAAACGAAAGTGACTCATCCAAAAGAACGCCTAGAAGACGTAGTTCGGTACAAGGAACAATGTCTACATCAGTGTCTCGCAAACTGTGTGCCGCGGCACACTAGTGTGCCGCTAGAGATTCCAGCTGTGCCGTGAAAGAATTTCAGAATTTTACTATTATTTTAATTTTTTTGTTCCCTTCCTAAAAATTTTGCCGGATGAGCAAGTGTAAAAATGGCGTCATATATAGGCCTAGAACCTCACACCAGCCTGCGGCACAGCCTACAATACAATATATCGGACATCCATTTTTTTATATAACGTTGCGCGCGCAACGATACAACTGCCAGAAATTAACGTCTTTCGTTGACGTCATCGTCCTTGCGACCTTTACAATGTAAAAACAACAGCGTCTGAGCGCGCAAGGATACATTTGACCCAATTACCGTTTTGAAATTATTACATTGCATGTGTTGAGATGTTGCAATAGTAGGGTAACTATAAGTATAGTAACAGTTGAATTTGATGCTTTTACCGAGATTTAGCCCTATGAAATTTGAAATGGATAAATTTTTGGCAAGATCTGAGAAAATGCAAGGTGAAAACGACACTAAGGAAAACAACGGCGAGAATCTACAGTCTATGAACGTTACTTTCGCGTTTGTTACATCTACATATCATTATATGTGACAGCAGACCCGGCAGTTCCTTAATAAAGAACACTCAATTTAATAAATTGTTGGTTGGTTTTGTAATTTTATGAAGAATGTGCCGTGAAAAAAATTTGTTCTGTTTAGTGTGCCGCGAGGTAAAAAGTTTGCGAGACACTGGTCTACATCTTCAATTGAAAACGGATTTCGTGGTATGAGATGTTTCCTTCTAGGTGTACTTAACCAGAGGAACTCAGTCTTTGCTGGATTCAGGGATAACCGATTTTCATCGGTCCACTGTTCGATCGAGGAAATACAGTCCGTGATAGAGGACCGTAGTCGTTCGACGTCAGATGGGTTACAAGAGGAGTAGACCTGAACGTCATCGGCATAAGCGTGTGAAGTAAGCCCACACGATTATAATTATGATTATAATAATAGCTAGTATGTATTAATTCATTGGGTAGACATGGCAAATCAATGAATTATTACTTACTAGCTTAGTAAGTAATAATTCATTGTGGCAAATAAATATTTATTCATATTCATTCTAACGAATATTGGGCTCCAATGAATATTAACGACTAAGCAGTGTTGCGCGGTAACGAAGTAAAAGTAACGCGTTACAATACTTAAGTACAATTCTGAGTACTTCGTACTGTAACGAAGTACACAACTTACCCAGTAGCCTACTTTTTACTTGTAACGAAGTAAGTTTTTATTCAAATATTAGTACTTTTACTTCGTTACATTACCATATGTCTTTCACGTTTCGTTACAAGTGAAATTTCTCATCGCCAAATTTCGATACATTTACTGGAGTATCTGTTTAATTCTTCACAACTTCCCGTGTTTAGTCGTACAGGGTTGACAATGACCAACAAACATACACGCATGACTGACAGATTGTTTGAAAACTTGATCTTTCTTAGACCTACATGCAATCACAGAGCCGCAGTTAGAGCAGTCGGCGCCCGGGGCAAGGTATAAATTCTGCGCCCCTAAATTCCGGTTATGGCCTTTTTTGCTTACCCGAGTTTTCACGGCAACGTAGGCCTACAACATACAAATTTTTAACCTGTGACAGTCTGAAAACCGGCGATGACCTTTTTTTATTTATCAACAATATTTTCACGCCGGAGGAAAGTGGTATGAAAAGCTAAGGACTTAGTGTGCAAATTGCGCCTTCCAGGACGGCGCCCGGAACAGCTTGCCTCTGCCTCCTAGCTACGGCTTTGTGAAACCAGCATTTGTACTAATGCAGTAAATGTGTACGTGTTGACTGCTGAGGCTTAAACTCAAACTGATTGTCTTACTACCTTCAGGTCTAGACTTAAAACACATCTATTCCTGACTGCATATCCGCCTTAACCTGGAATCTGGAAGTACGGACTGACCTTTGGATTACAACCTCGATTCACCACGGACAATGATTCACGACTACGATTATTAACTGAAGCGACCATCGACTGGTGCAGATGTACTACTACAATGGCGCTAAAGAAGTCTACTACTACTACTACTACTACTACTACTACTACTACTACTACTACTACTACTACTACTACTACTACTACTACTACTACTACTACTACTACTTCTGCATGCTGCTTAAAAGTAGTAATAAAAATGTGATTTAGCATGATAATGTGGATTTGTTGATGATTCCGTCTGTCACGGTACTTTTTACTTTTTACTTAAAAAGTAACTTTTTGAGGAGTACTTTTTTTCTTTTACTTGAGTAACTTTTTATAGGTACTTTTTACTTTTACTTAAGTAAAAAAATGACATAATACTTGTACTTTTACTTGAGTACTCAAACTCAGTACTTCATACAACACTGCGACTAAGCTTATTCAACACATTCGTTATTTCTAATGATTTGCAGCGCCACCTATAGGAGAATACGAACATAGGATTGCCTGTTGCTGTTTCCCACGCTTGGCCGCCAGGCGTGGACCACCCACGGCCAGGAGCTGACCCAGCTCCCCCACCCGCTGTGCTGCTAGCTGGCATGCATGCATCTGCATTATCTACTATACCAGTATAAAGAATCTAACGAGTAACGACTTGGCCCAGACTAACGACTTAGCTGAATTATTCAATAACGGTTCAAATTAACGATTTGCTGAAGTTTGAATACTAGTCAACTGCACTGCATCCAGATTACGTCATGGAATTTTACTCTTTTGCGCGCATTAATAGTGTATACAGGGTGTCCCAGAAAAAATCTCCCAGCAGGAAACTGCGCTTTCTTAAAAATTCCTAAATATATTTCTATCAAATTTGCAACACATGTACAGCACATATTTCTCCTCCTTTCTTTGTGTACTTAAAAGTTTTTCTTCTTTTAAATTTCTAGTTGCGGACTCCGCGTGATACTTTATTAAATTTTATTGTGCCTGTTAGCTAGGTCACACGTGCAGATTAAACCAACAACTGCATTGCAATGCTATAAACCTAGTAGCATATTGGGCACATGTAAAACGTACTACCGTAGCATATCTATCTATTCTATATTCTTTTCTATAAGGTCGCATCAGGGGTGGGGGGATTGAACCCCAGCTAACTTTGCAACCCTCCCAAAAATCGCATATTTGGTACATGCAGTTTCTGTCATGCATTTTCAGTCCTCGACCCCCCCTTCCAGCTCAAAATTTCACAACTCCACCACTTGGTCGTGCCACTGCCAGCCAACGAGCAGAGTAACGTTTAACGGCTAATGCATATTTTCTAATGAATATTTTCTAACGAATATCTCCAATGAATATATTCAGGTTAACGAATATTCATTTCTAACGATATTTGCCATCTCTAGTGTGGGGCCGAGATGTCCAGCACCCACTGCCACCCAGATGTCCCGTTACCCAAATGTCCCGTTACCAAAATGCGGGGCACAGTTGTTCGGGGCCCAATCGACGGTACCCAGTTGTCACGTAGCCGTAAGTATTAGACCTGGAAGCATATTTACAAATGCTTGCATGCTAGTACACCAGGGCAAATTCGACGCTTCTAATTGGCTCATTTGATCATGTGAAGCTTAACTAGGTCGCACCTATTAATAGAACTCAGAAATTTTCTTCTCCTCATTCAAGTCTTTGTTAAAGCGACATTCGCGTTAACATTCTGCAAACGAATTTAAAATACAAATTCGTCGGTTCTGTAACACAAAAAGCGTTACTCGACAAGGCATGCAAAAGTAGTAGTAGTAGTAGTAGTAGTAGTAGTAGTAGTAGTAGTAGTAGCAGTAGTTGTAGCAGTATTAGTATTAGTAGTAGTAGTAGTAGTAGTAGTAGTAGTAGTAGTAGTAGTAGTAGTAGTAGTAGTAGTAGTAGTAGTAGTAGTAGTAGTAGTAGTAGTAGTAGTAGACTTCTTTAGCGCCATTGTAGTAGTACATCTGCACCAGTCGATGGTCGCTTCAGTGAATAATCGTAGTCGTGAAAACCAAAGTCGTCGTCAACGCATGAACACAGTATTCTAGATTATCTGATGAGCCCGTACCAATGACATATTGTCACCTAACAAATTTTACAGCGACATGTATCTATATCCGAATTTAACTTATATCGCATGTAATAGATGCTGTGGTGTCAAAGATTAAATGGACCCAAGTTCGTGGACTCCAGCGTGGCCGCCGTCAGTACATTTATTTAAGAGGTCAAGGATGCCAGAAGTCAGGGATATTTTCACACACCCCTAACATCCCCACTTCACCCCCCCCCATTTGAAGTCGACAGCCCCCCACAAAAATCCTAATATAACAATGGTTGGTATGTGGTATGTACCCTAAATAGGCTCCGAACACCCCCAAATCGAGAAGTAACTTCCCCCAACTTTATTTATCTGCTTGATGACCTTTTTGCTTGTCAGACTTTTTTGAGACCTTACAACGTTTTTGCTTGTCAGACTTTTTGAGACTTGATAACGTTTTTTGCTTGTTAGGATTTTTGGAGATTTGATACGGTTTTTGGTTTTGGTTTTTTTGTCTGTCAGACTTTATTTTGTGAGATGACTTTGTTCACACTTATTCAGCAGAGACCCCACATTTTACTGACATCCCTCCATTCACAATTCTAGAAATAAGTTCAAATAACCCTGGGGGCAGTAGTTTATATACTGACATCTTGATTGCTTCAAAAACTATTAGCCACGAGTTAATATTGCAGATAAGATGCTGGGAAATTCCATACACTATTTGGCGGTTTGTTCTATTAATAGGTGCGACCTAGCTAAACTTCACGTGATCAAATGAGCCAATTAGAAGCGTCGAATTTGCCTTGGTGTACTAGCATTTGGAAATATGCGACCTGGAACCGGGTCACTGGGTCATGGGTCACCTTTGTCCAGCGAGTCACCGGGTCACAAAGGTGACCCGGTCATAGACCAGGTATTAATTAAAATCTTCAAATGCTAAGTATGCAGGTTCATCAATCCTGAAAAGGCTGAAGAGACTGTCCGCCTGGTATTAGGTAGGCCACAGATACAAGTAATTGATTTTATCACTGAGGGATATTGGATAATTGGTCTTATTGCTCTATGGAACGCTATAAAATGTTAAGAAAAATTATATGGTGTGATGACAATCATCCACTATTGCACCCTTACAACGTTTAAATTGAACACGGTAGGCCTACTAGGCCTACACCATTGTCTCAGATCAAAAGTAGTTAGTACAGACAATTGGGGTGCGCGGTGGAGCAGTGGTTAGCAGAGATGTTGCAAGTACACAATGCTTCAAGTACAAGTACAAGTACAAGTACCTGGCCTCCGAGTACAAGTACAAGTACTTGCATTCCAAAAACTCCGAGTACAAGTACAAGTACCTGGCCTCCGAGTACAAGTACCTGGCCTCCGAGTACGAGTACAAGTACAAGTACCTGACCTCCGAGTACAAGTACAAGTACCTGGCCTCCAAGTATTAGTACAAGCACTAGTACAAGTACTGAAGCCTCAAGTACAAGTACCGAAGCCTCGAGTACAAGTACAAGTACCGATCCTCATAGCCAAATACAAACAGCAAGTAGGCCTACACTTTATTAACGGGTAGCTGTTTGTCACGGTATTTCAATAAAATGGTGCTAGAACAAAATGTCCGAGGACAAAATGTCACGAAAAATGTCACGGACAAAATGTCACGGGGATAAAATGTCAGCGGAAAAAACGTCAGCGGACAAAATGTCATCCTAACTCTAACCTTATAACCCTAAACCGTGACATTTTGTCCTCTGACATTTTTTCCGCTGACATTTTGTCCCCATGACATTTTCTACATGACATTTTGTCCTCGACCATTTTGTCCGGCCACGAATAAAATTGACATTAGCATCTAAATATCATCACAGTTGCACTAAAAAAGAGATGATAGTCAGGCCCTCCGAGAGGGGGGGCAGGGGGGGCAACTGCACAGGGGCCCGGCGGTCTGGAGGGGGCCCGGGCCGATGATGAATATGTATTAATTAACAATAAAATGAATAATAACACTAAAGAATGGTTTAAAATGTCAGTTCAGCAGAGGGGCCCGGCGAGCACAAGGGGGCCCGGGACACAGTGCTAAATAAACGGTAAACGACGAGCAAAAAAAAGGTCGTCAACATTTATAAGCGGCTGACGAGCAAAAAAAAAGGTCGTCAAAAAAAATTATATGACTTCTCAAGGGCCCGTCGGCCATTCTGCACAGGGGCCCGGAATTTCTCTCGGAGGGCCTGATGATAGTCTTGCATCGGTCATATCAGCCCTATGCGGTCTCGCGATCAAGCCAGCTTGGCTAAATACGCGTTTAATTGGTGCGCCAGAAGCAGGCACACTATAGGGTCTCTAATGGCTGCATTACACAGCCTGTTTCTAATAACTTCACTGTTCCAAAATACGATGGTATCAGTAGCTTCATCATAAATATCGTTGAGTTCCAGGTGCTTGGCCATCTGTGAGGATGTGCTTGTCATTAGCCTAAGGGAACAGCACTACTGGTACCCTTGAAATACATGTAACCAGAGATGTAGCAAGTACACAATGCTTCAAGTACAAGTACAAGTACCTGGCCTCCGAGTACAAGTACAAGTACAAGTACAGGTACTTGCATTCCAAAAACTCCGAGTACAAGTACAAGTACCTGGCCTCCGAGTACAAGTACAAGTACAAGTACTAAAAATTTGTACTCGAGTACAACTCGAGTACAAGTACAAGTACCAAGTACTACATCTCTGGTGGTTAGCGCACTGGTCTGCCAATCTTGAGGTCCGTGGTTCAAATCTCGGCCGCGGCAGAAACTTTTCGGTTGTTTCTGTCCCAAGCGCCCCCAGTCGACTTAGCTGTGAATGAGTACATCGGGTGTTAACTCGGTGGAAGGAAAGGCGGCGAGGGAAAGGCTGGCAACCGCCCTCATTCAGCCGTTGCTATGTAAAACTGAAGGCGCTAACCCTTCGGTTCTCCGTACGGGCGCTGAGCCTATGGAGTGTACCTTACAGACAATTGGAGCCAATCACCGGGTCACTGGGTCACCTCTATTTCGGGTCACTGGGTCACCGGGTCTCAAAATGTGACCCGCTTCCATCTCTGGTAAATATAGGGTCCAAACAGGGGCACTAGGGGCTAGACATTCAATAAGGGGCACTGCCCCCTCTGTGGAGCCGCCACTGTGTCGAAAGACCTCTTAATTTGTTGTATGTGAGGTGTATTGATATTCAAAGGATTCTCCTTAGTCACCACTGATGGAAGGCATCCAGTTTCCTTAGCATGGATGTGGAACACTTTCCCTTGCAATATCAATTCGCCTCAGCACCTCTGTTTCACTGCTTCCAGTGTTGCCTGTTAATGAGCCCAGATAGATGATATAATTAATGGACAGCCCTAGGCAGTGCTGCTGACTCATCGTAGACATGACACAAAAATGACGCTTTCTCTTTTTAACGCTTAAAAGCTGTGCATTCTAGTGATGTTAAAAACCGTACCGAAACCGACCGAAATTGCACGAGGTGAAACCATGGGTGAAACCGTAAGTCCGTAACAGCGTTACAGACTAAATTTTATGCGAGACTTCCCGGAAATCTTGGAGGCAATTGATGTCTTCGTCACATAAAGTTTCGCTTTCGGAATCGGTAAGTTCGGTAACAGACAGTCAGCAAACAGACACTCGCAAACAGGTGAAGGATCGTGAGCACATGCAGTCGATTATAATTATAACTTTTACGAGTACCATTTTGGTAGACTTCTGCTCATCAGGCGATTACCTAATTTCGGTTAGACCAGCGGTTCTCAACCTTTATAGTGCCGCGACCCTTTTAATTCAATTCCCATGATGTGGCGACCCCCAACCAGGCCCGCCGAGAGAAATTCGGGCCCCTGCAGAATAAAATTTCTTGACCTTTTTTTCTTTTTTGCTTGTCAGCCTTTTTTACATCTTAAAACTAGCTGATGACCTTTTTTGCTCATCAGCCATTTTACATGTTAAAATGAGTAAATTTTGCGCAATAATAATAAAAGGGACAACCCTATATTTCTGAAGGTCTCCGGCGACCCCCTGGCAAATCGTCATTCGACCCCCTTGGGGGTCGCTACCCACAGGTTGAGAACCGCTGGGTTAGACGATGACGGTGGCGGCGGCTGGTGGCGGCGACGACGACGATGATCTGTGGCGTCGCGAAGGGGTTCAGGTGACGTCTCACGGTTTTACCTCTGAAGTCACCCGTCGCTTTCCGCAAGCAATTGAAGACTCACTTGTTAAACAATGTTTATTATTGGCAATTTGGCATTGTAATACACTTGTACACTTGCACTGTCATGGTTAAATTTTTCTATCTCACAGTGTAGATTTTGGAGTGCCACAAAGATCTGTTCTTGGGCCTGTACTGTTCAGCCTTTACACCACACCACTCTCATCTTTAATTAATTCCCTCAATATAAATCACCAACTCTATGCTGATGACACTCAGCTATACCTTTCCTTTTCACCTCCTTCATTTAATGCATCTATTGTTGAGCTCGAATCTGCATTCTCATCAATCTCTGCATGTATGTCATCTAATCTCCTAGCTTTCAACCCATCTAAGACAGAGTTTCTTTTAATTGGACTACCTCAACAACTCAAAAAAATTGACAATCCTAAGCTAGTTTTGGCTCCTGACACCACAATAAACTCTGCTCCAACTGCAAGAAATCTCTGATTAAAATTTGATTCTTTTCTAAACTTTGAATCACAAATCTCCCAACTTTCAAAAGCCTGCTATGTTCATATTTGTGACCTTCATCGCCTACGTCCTTGCCTCGATACCAAAACTGCCCCACAGTCGCCACCTCAATAGTCCACTCCAAATTAGATTACTGTAACTCCCTCTACTATAACCTTCCCAAAGTCTAAATATACAAATTGCAATCAATACAAAATGCACTAGCTCACACTGTTACTAAGTCACCTAAATTCTCCCATATTTCACTCATACTAAAATCATTACATTGGCTTAAGATAACTGAACGTATCCAATATAAGATAATAACACTTACATATAGCTCACTTCAGTCATCAAAACCTGTCTACCTTAGATCATTATTAATCCCTCAGCCTCCTCGACCCACACGTCATCGCAAATTTGCAACCGTTCCTTCTCATACTCCGCACCTAAACTTTGGAACTCGATCCCAGCTTCCCTCCGCAAACTTGACACTTTGAAACAATAAAATCTGAGTCCTCATTTCCTATAATTCCTGCATTATCTCCTCAAGTCTTCAGGTCTAAGCTTAAATCTTTCCTTTTTCTTAAATCATTTCCTCCATAGCTGTAACAACCTAGCCTCACTGCCTTTCGGATGTTGACTATTGCCTGGCTGATCTTATACAGTGAAACCCGCTTAATTGCATAGGTGCTGTGCGAGCCTTGCTTATGCGATTAACAGGGCAATGCGAATAACCGGGACGTCTGATACACAAAACACTGGTTCAGGTTTTTATGTTGTTATGCGATTATGCGGGTTATGCAATTAAGCGGTATGCGATTAAGTGGGATCCACTGTACTTTTCCCATAGCTATTTTAAGAAATAAGCAGCTACTGTTGTGCTGCTCTCCAAGGCGCTATATAAATCCATGAGATTTTACTTAATTACTTACTTACTGACAAATTATGTCTATTAATTGTAAATTTTATGCTACTTGACGCTACACACAAGTGATTTAAACTGTTTATTATAGCGCTTTACAAGCATTGTTTGGGTGTAGGCATGTGTACCATAGACTTTAACATATATATATATATATATTTATATATATTATAAATCTATGATATGTGCTACGATGCGGGAACTGATAAACTGGTACTTCGGTTTTGTTCGGTTAGAGCACGGATTTCTACTTCCTGTTTACATGCGGGTATTAACCGCCCACAATTACCATATACCGATATACCCCCTCCTCAATCACTATGCCGCTGCCTAATTCTATTTTGGCCAAATGTATTCCAAGGAAATCCAAGGACTTGTATTTTGGCCATGTTAAACTTTGCAATTCTAAAAATAGTAAATAGTTATTTAGAAAATGCCCTAGCTTAAAATAGGTAAGTGTATAAAGTTATAACTATTGGCAATAGACTGCCAAATGCCAATAGTAGAAATCTAGTAGGCCTGTTTCAATTGAAACATATGCAACATGGTTAATCCAAGGAGCTGTTGGCCTACTCTATCGGCTGCTGTCCTGCACTCCGCAGTGTTGACATTTTGACTGAAATCGGGATTATCAGAACTGATTATCAGAAAATCGGGATTATCAGAACTGACGGGACCCAGAGACGAGTTCGTCGTCATCGTGGCACGAGGGCTGGCCGGAAGCGTATTCGACCAATGCTGGAGCAGGCCGGAAACGGAGCGTTTCACTTTGTCAATTTCAGAAGGAGGAAACTCTCTTCATGTGCAGCCTGGTGTCCGCCGGCCGTTCTAGCCGCATTTAACTCTTCGCACACCGGGGCGTGGAGTAACGTTACAACCTTCGCCTTTTGAATATCCGGTCGCTTAGCAACAAGTTATACGATCTTCAAGAAGTTTGATGGGAGCACTTTCGCTGAAAGTCATCGGCTTGTGCGAGACGTGGCATGACGAAAAACGCCGCCTGTATCGGTAGGCTTCTTAGCGATGGATATCAAGTAGTCGAGAGGGCACGCCCCGCCCACTAGGCGACGGAGACCTTCTATCCACCAACCATGGCGGAGTAGCCATCGTTGCTGCTCCTGGTATCCGGCTGTCTAAGCTGAAGGTTTGAGACAGTTTCAAACTTTCGAGTTGGTGTGCGCCGCGTTTTCTCTTTGGAGTCGTGTGTACTGGCCGTGGTATACCGACCGGTTCAGCCGCGATCACGCAACTCTTCTTCTCCGAATGTCAGAGCTGCTAGGAGACCTCGCGACTCTATCGGGACCCGTGTATATGTCGGGAGATCTTAACGTCTTCGGCTCGATCGTGAAGATGAGACAGCCACTCGTCAACTCGGAGAGCTCTTCACGACCTACAACCGTGTTCCAGAAGACTCAGGCGGCGCACACCGGTGGTGGTGTGCTTGATGTGGTCGCGTGCCACAACGACACTGTTCCGCCACAGATCAGTGTTGTTGACGAGGTCTGTCCGACCATCATCTGGTCCGATGGACAGTATCGCTCACCAGACCACGCCCGGTCTATGCTCCGGTCACACGTCGTGCTTGGCGCATGTTGGATACCTCCGTGCTCGGAATGAGCTAATGATGTCAAGACTCTGCCAACCAGAGTTATGGTCCTCGATGACCATCGGCCGAACTGGCTCAACTCTACGACCAGGAAATTACCGATATTGTGGAGAGACTGGTGCCGGAGACGACAGTGAACTGTCGACGCCGCTCCTCTGACCCCTGGTTTGACGAGGAGTGTCGGATGGCCAAGAGGAAGTTACGGCTTGCTGAGCGGAAATCTCGGGAAGTTTACTCGGACCCGGATGACGCGGCAACGGCAGTAACCTGTTGGACGGAATGTCGGAGAGCCTACAGGCAACTGCTCCGCCGGAAACGTGAGGTCTTCTGGAGCGGTAAAGTCGACTCTGAACGAGCTGATCCTCGTCATCTCTGGAAGTCTCTGAACACTCTACTCGGCCGCGGACGAACACCAGCTCACGGCGCGCCTCCGGCAGACTCCTTCGCCGAATATCTCAGTGAGAAGTGAGAAGGAAGCGCGAGTTTGCGAGGCCACCGAGGCGCATGACCCGCCCACGCTTAACGCACGGTTCTCACAATGCCAATTCGGTTCGTTCCAGTCCCTATCCCAAGACGACGTGGCATCGGTGATTCGAGCACTGCCGGACAAGCAGTGCGCCAGCGACCCTCTACCGACATTTCTTCTCAAGGAATCATCCGACCTGCTCGTACCTTTTATCACTGAGCTATTTAACCGTTCGATGTCTGCTGGAATCGTGCCGACGACTTTCAAGTCCGCCTACATCATTCCCAGACTTAAGAAACCCAGCTTGGATGCCGTTCAGGTCGTATAGACCGATTTCCAACTTGACAGTGCTGTCGGCTACTTGAGCGGCTCGTCTCTAAACAACTTATTCGCTACTTGAAGTCTTCCAATCTGCTCCCTGAGCTACAGTCTGCATATCGCGCTTACCATTCAACTGAAACGCGGTGCTGAAAGTCACCTCGGATATTCTTGAGCTTTGGGCGCTGGGGACGTAGCGGTTCTGGTGCTGTTGGACCTCACCGCCGCCTTCCGATACTTGGATCATGCTACGTTGCTGCAGAAGATGGAAGTATCGTACGGGGGTGGGCGGCTCTGTGCTTCCAGTGGTTCTCCTCATACCTGGAGAACCGGATGCAAATCGTGCGCTGTGCCGGCTCTACTACGCCGCCCACCCACGAGTAGTGCATGGGGTCCCTCAGGGCTCCGTCCTGGGACCTATCCTCTTCGTACTATACGTTGCCGATATGGTGAGTATTGCCCAGCGGTTCGGGTTGCAAGCTCACCTCACGCCGATCGACACGCAAGTCTCACGGGAGCTCCCCCTGCGGCGATCCAGCAGCTTCAACAACGCGTCACGATGTGTTTAGCTGAGATGACCAGTTGGTTGAGGTCACATCGACTGCAGCTCAATGCTGCTAAGACGGAAGTGCTCTGGATGGCTGCTGAGAGACAAAAACACTGGATACCGTCGTCTTGCATCTACATCGATGGAACGGAAGTGCAACCGGTGTTGATCGTGCGGAATTTAGGGATATATCTTGACAGTACATTATCAATGAAGTCACACGTGGCAAATGTAGTGGCAGGGTGCTTCAAAGCCCTGCGGCTGATCAGGAGTATCCGTCGATCAGTGTCTGCCAATGGTCTTAAAACACTGGTCTCTGCACTGGTGCTGTCCAAATTAGACTACGGCAATGGAACTCTCGCTGGACTACAGAAATACCTACATAACCGTCTCCAGTCCATCCTGAACGCTGCTGCGCGAGTGATATGCCAGGCCTCATTAGGCGATCACATTACTCCGCTGCTACGCGATCTGCATTGGTTGTCTGTGCCAGAGCGGATCCATTTCAAGCTGGCAGCAACATTGACCTTCCGTTGCCTGAATGGAGCCGGTCCAGAATACCTTGCGTCCGAGCTGTCACGAGTGGCTGACCACGCGGGCCGGCAAAGATTGAGATCGGCCGGATCCGCCTTATTGGTGGTCGAGGACGCGCCCCGAACCGTCGGAGATCGAGCATTTCAGCGGCGCGGCTCAGGCATGGAATTGTCTACCGCCATCAATACAGCTCTCTACGACCTTGAATACTTTTAAAGAGAGACTTAAAACATGGTTATATCGCACGAGTTATCTGTAACTTTGTAATGTGTTCACGCAGTTTGTTCGGACAAGTTACCACATTAATCAGTACGTTGATAATAATAATAATAATAATAATAATAATAATAATAATAATAATCCAGCCCTGGAAGGAGGTAGGCTATTCCAGGTTCTGGCAGTGGCTAAAGCAGTCTCCAATGTCTTTCAGCAACTTAAAACTACTCTTTGCCCTTATTTACCTTGTTTCCTCTTTGTCATAAATGAAGAAAACTTTAAAATTAAAATAAAAAACATGAAAATGTATTATTTTATGAAAAATTAGAAAAGACGTGAAAAAATACGTGAATGATCAGCCATACAAATATAACAAAGCCCTACAAAATCACAGTTTGGTTCTAAGCTACTGCCAGTGGATACACTAATATATATATGTGTGTGTATGTATGTGTGTGTGTACTGCAGAGATGTAGCAAGTACACAATACTTCAAGTACAAGTACCTAGCCTCCAAGTACAAGTACAAGTACATGCATTCTAAAAACTTTGAGTACAAGTACAAGTACCTGGCCTCCAAGTACAAGTATCAAAGCCTCAAGTACAAGTACAAGTACCGGTGCTCATAGCCAAATACAAACAGCAAGTAGGCCTACACTTTATTAATGGGTAGCTGTCTGTCACAGTTAGTCAATAAAATGGACACAATAAATTATTAGCAACTACTGGTTGTGTACTTTTTTTATGCTTACCGATGATTAGTCATAATGTCAATTCATTAGTTCATTACAGTGGTGAACAATCAAAATACCACCACAGTTGTCTAGGCGTTGAATGGCTTGATTGGCTACTCCGGAATGCTCATAAATTATTAGTAATAATTTTTACCAGCCTGTCAGTGTTCTTCCTTTCCAAATGTTTCACAAAGTTAGACGTAGCACATTTGTCTGTTATAACTGTCATTTTATTTGTACATAATTTGCATTTACCTCTAAGACTTTTTCTCATGTTTATAATCAGTAAATGCAAACTTAACAACACGAGGCACTTTGCACTCAAATAGGCCTACTTTATCTTGGAGGAATAATACCCAGGAAGACGCTTGAGCCTGTAGGCCAGGTTGAAGCCAGCCGTGGACAATTTGTTGAGTCAAACATTGCGTTTGCGATAGGAGACATCCAAGGATGGATCGAATACGTTTCATATAATTTATAATTGAATAATTACATAAAAGAATCATTGAAAGTTGGATAATTGATATACAAAAGGCTATTAAGAGGACGGTCGAAGCGAATGTTTGAGTGAATCAATATGGCGAATAGGCGCAAGTTGCGCAACCCACACGCCCTTAGCTGGCTTCAGTCGTTAACCAAGCCTGAAAAGGCTCAGGCGCCCTCCTGGTATATTATTCCTCCAATTGCTCTATCTTTGATCTTGTTATTGTTTGCCTATGCCACAGAATATTTAATAGGCTGTGTTTAATTTCAATGATCTGCCTGACCAACGGACAAGACCACATAGTTCTTCAGCAACCTAGCAGCTGCCTGCTTAGTGCTTAGTGACAGAGATGTAGCAAGTACACAATGCTTCAAGTACAAGTACAAGTACCTGGCCTCCAAGTACAAGTACAAGTACATGCATTCTAAAAACTCTGAGTACAAGTACAAGTACCTGGCCTCCAAGGGTACTGAAAATTTGTACTCGAGTACAACTCAAGTACAAGTACCAAATACTACATCTCTGGTGTACTGTATATGTAAGAATCACTTTAGTTGACTTGTTTTGAAGCTCCATTTGGGTGGCAAGTGCTTATACAGAGCTGTGGAAGGAGGGGGAGAATGGGCAATTTTCAGACCACAGGAACGTGAAGACACACCTTCTATCAGTTAAATGTATAAATTAAATTAATGAAATAAGTTAAATGTATAAAATTGCCGGGTCACACAAAGAAGATTATAAGTGAATCAGCCTAGCTGAGGGACTACTGTAGGCATATGTACAAAGACATTACAGATAAACACATCAGTGCACAGTTACCATGTCTTAACATGCTAGCTGCTGATCTTAGCTTTGTCTGAAGTCAGTTTGTTATAGAAGCAGAGGTCAAATGCTAGTGCAAATGATGAATGTTCCTTGCACTATTTGACCCCACTTGGCATGGTTATGGTATTTTCACAAAGTTGGAAGTACCAAATATAAAAAATGCAGACAAATAAAATTTTTAAAAAGCTCATTTTTTCAAAGTAAAATAAAAACATAACAAACGTTTTTAACATCTGTGCTTTTTGTGAGATTTGTAATCTGTTGAGCGTCGTAGCAGTGCCTAGTATGATGTGCCACCTAAATCAGCTCATAATGGTGATTAAGACAATCATCAACAGATAGGGCCGTCTTTAACCAGTGCGTGGCCCCAAGCACCTGGCGGCCTGAGGGACCCTAGACGCAAAGATCAATGTTAACAAGCAAAAAAGGTCATCTCCAACGTTTTTGAAAAGTTGACGAGCAAAAAAGGTAATCCTATGTTTAAAAAAGTAGTTTGCGCGAGGTGCGGGGCCCCTAAGATGCGCGGGGCCCCGGGCACTGTGCCTGAATTTTTACATGTAAAGACGCCCCTGTCAACAGAAACAATCATCGATAAAGTATGCAAAAGGATATTACTGGTAACTTGGTTTGGACATGTTAAAAAAATGGACAACAATAGATGGGCCTACAAAGCAGTACACACATACAAAGTAGAAGGAAACAGAGGGCGAGGAAGACCAAGAAAAAGATGGATGGATACAGTGGTGTAGCAAGGCAAAGTGCTGCCCGGAGCGAGAAAAAGTGCCGCCTCCGAAATTTTCCTGGCAAGCAAAAAAATTTTACCAACTTCTCGAAATTTCCTGACAAGCAAAAAATGTTACCAACAGCAAAAAAACCTGATCAAAATTCAAAAATCTCAAAAATGCCGCCCTTAGGCAAGTGCCGCCCGGGGCGGTTCGCCCCCACTTGCCCCCTCACTACGCCACTGGATGGATAATATCAAGGAGGATCTGGAAACAAAGAACTTGACAATCATAGAAGGATGCAAACTAACACAAGATTGAGCAAGTGGAAATGTTTCGTTTCTAACTATTACCGCCATGAAGGCAGAAAGTGAAGATGATGATGATGATGATGAATGGTGATTATGACAGATTCCTAACACAGTGGAGGCATATCAAAGAATTTTAAGTGAAGGTCGCTCAAACTCAAAAGTATGGAAATCCCTCTCTCAACTTCTTGGAAAGAAAAAAGAAACTTTTGTAAAATCGACCGAAAGTCTAAATGCGGAATCTTTTGCAGATTTCTTCCATACCAAAGTCCTCAAGATTAGAAAAGATCTTGAAACCTTGTCTCCTCCAGTCATAACCAAGACGTTTTCGGCAGTAGATCTATCAGTGTTCACACCGCAACCGAAACGGAGATTTGTAAGTTAATAATGGACTCTCCGACTAAATCGAACCTGCTTGACCCCCATCCCGACTTTCCTACTGAAAATGCTCCTCGATCCGTTGTTAAACTTTATCACGAACATGATAAACATCTCGCTAGAGAAAGCGCACCTCCAGAGATCAAGAAAACTTCGATTATTTTAAATCGCTTTGAAGAAACAAAGCCTGGATCCTTTTGAACTCTCAAATTATAGACCTATATCAAATTTATCCTTCATCTCAAAGACCATTGAGAAAATTGTTGCAAACAGGATTCATTCGCATTTAATATCACATGGGGCTACTCCCAAGATGCAATCAGCCTATGCAAATTTCACTTTGACCGAAAACTTTCTCTTCATATCTTATCGGACATCTATGATGCAGTGGACAGTGGAAAAGTGACAACGATGTTGCTACTTGATCTGTCCGCGAATTTGATTGCATCGACCATCAGATTCTTATCTCAAGACTGGAATTGAGATTTGGTATTAGTGGAATCGCACTTGAGTGGATAACATCATACTTAACGATCGGACATCGAAAGTCATCTCGACTCTATCTCATCAAACTCCAGAGACATGCTATATGGCGTCCCACAGGGCTCGATCCTATAGGCCCGTTACTGTTTGTGCTGTTCGTCAGCGAACTGGAAGATGTTATTCGACCTCATTACCTGAACTCTCACTTCTATGCTGATGACATTGAGTTGTATCACTCACATCGCACTGATGAAATGGAAGTAACTACTGATACAATTCTAAGGTGTACATCGGACATTGACAAATGGCTTTTCGAACTTACTCAAGTTAAACCCTCAGAAATCTGAATTGATCTGCTTTGGTAGTAAAACTCATCTTGAGAAATTAAATTTCACCAGCATAAATCTGGGCTCGATGTTTTTAGATCAAAATTAATGGTTTGAAATCTTGGTTTGTTGGACGAAAACTAACCATGACACATCATGTCTCTCACCTGGTCTCGACATGTTTCTTTGAATTATCTAAACTTAAGAGTGATTGCCTCATCAATGTCAAGTGATACCATGAAGTACTGGTCCATGCCTGGATTAGTACGAGGCTGGACTATTGTAATAGTCTCCTGTTCCAAATCACTGAAGCCCAAATCAAACGTCTCCAGGCGGTGCAGAACTCGGGCGAGACTGATCACAGGTACCAGACGAAATGAACACATTACACCAATCTTGGGAGAGAAATGCACTGGCTTCCGGTCAGAAAGAGGATACACTACAAACTGATCTCTCTTGTCGACAAGTGCTTGAGGGGAATCTCGATTATCTAATCCAGGATTGTCAACTTCTTCTCTCGACAAATCGGAGCTCACGCCTGAGTGATGACAAATGGCTTGTCTCCCACAGGACATCCACTAAAATGGGAGACAGGTCGTTTAGGATCGCAAACCCAAACGTGTGGAACTCTCTTCCTCCAGACCTTTGATGCGTCTCCATCCATCGTGTTGTCTTTCTATCTCAGCTAAAGACATATATGTTTGAGAGTTTTAATTGACTGCAAATTCTACTGCTTTGGTGCCACAAAGGGCCTAGAAGTATATTTATCTAATCTAATCTAATCTAATAGTATCATAAGACTATTCCATCTAAGTACCTGGACTTCAGCAGTCACTGCAGTCCAGCTTTCACCTCTTATCACAAAACTTAGGGATGCTCCTTCCAACTTTGTGCTGATTATTAGAGCAAAATAGGAGGAATGGAACTTAGCAGCTGAGAAAATTTAGCAAATCTGTTTTGCATAACACTTTATTTTGAAAATGTTTTGAGCATTAGTAAGTTTTGGAATTGGAAGAAGTCTGGCATATTTGCTTTGTTTCAAGAAACTTGCAGAGATCAATATTTATTATTTTAAAATTTGAACATCTTCCCAGAAAATTTTCATTGTCTGATATATATATACATACATATATATATACATATATATACAATATATGTATATAATATATATATATATGTGTGTATATTAGAAGTGATTGCATATATGTTTCTTAGATTTTAGAGTCTGCATTTGCTAATATGTTTGATTGAACTACGGTACTAACAATATTTTTGCATTACAGGTTATTTCAGGTTTGGTTCATGGATTCCACAAGTATTCTGGATCGATGGCAGAATCAGGGCTATACAAACTTTCTCAAGATAATTGAGGGTTTGCTTTTTGTTAGAGATGGTGTTGGCGCCTTTTGCACTGAGATTATATCAAGATTCCAGGCAGAATTATTGAAAAGACACCAAATTCAAAAGGAATGTACAAATGATACATGTAAAGCAGAAAATATAAAGAATGGGAAACTGAAAGATGAGTGTCCATACATCTGTAGCTTGATGCTGAAAGATATTTTAGCAGTGCACGATGCCAAGAAAAATCCAAATGGCATTTATTGGACAAATTCTCAGATACGTAAATGGCCATCAAATGTATGGGAAATTGCTAAGGTGTACATGGGTCGAGGACAAAAGCGCCACAATGGACCTCATGAAAGTGACTCTGCTGCTGTTTTTCAACTCTTGAGAAACTGTATTCAATTTAAGGAGTTTGTATCATCAAAAGATATAGATGTTGTTAGTAGCAAAATTAATATTTTGACTATTTGTTTTAGCATTTAAAGATATATGTATTATTAGATGTCAGACTAATGGTTACATTTATCTAATCTGTTTCTAGTAACTATTCTTTGTTGTTAATCATTGGCCAGCTAATGAATGGGAACAATCAGATGCCTTATCCTTTATAAGATTATCTTATCCTTTATGCACCAGTTGAGTTCCTAAGTAGAGAATGACATAGTAAAATATTTGGGGAGTATAAATGGGGGGGGGTGAATGAATGGGCACAATCAGATGGGAATGGGGTGGAATGACAACAAAATATTTACTGTGTCATTCTCTACTTGGGGACTCAAGTTGAGTGCTAAAATGGTTTTAAGTCCTAAATCCACCACTCAGTCTACCTGTGCAAAATTATTATTATTATTTCTAGATGATTTATTAAACGCTATAACATAGCTAGTGCTAAAATCAAGAGCGATTTACAGATGTTCATAAGATGCGCGAAATAAGTGCGTCTTGAGGGCAGTCGCAAATGCCTCGAGGGATGTGATGGATGTCACTGAGGCGGGAAGAGAGTTCCAAAGAAGGGGGTTGCCGCGTGTCACGGATCTTTCCCCCAGCATCACCGTCCTGGACGGAGGAGGGACATAAAGGCGAATTCGCTTGTTTGATCGCAGCTGCTTGCGACAGTCAGTCGGCATCGGCCACTGTATGAGCGCAGAAATGTACTCCGGGGCAGAGAGGGTCGTGCAGTGCTCGGAATGTGACCATACAGCGTTTGTAAGCTATACGCTCCGAGATCTATATAAAATATCCTTTCCAATTCAGTAAACCTCAACTGTGACATGTCCCAGTGATTTATTCTTGTCCAACTCTTTTTTACTCTGTACACAGCACCTATCAATCCAGTTAATACTGAAATTCTACTGCTGTGGACAACATTGCAACTGAAAAATTCACTGATCGACCTTCATTTTTTTGGTGAATTCTGATATATATATATATATATATATATTCAAAAGTACAGGTCTGTGGGCAGCCTTGGTGTTGCCTTTGTCTCTAATCTGTCATTCCCAAGCATATTTATGTTGCATGATCCCATGGAGTGGGAGATCCCATGGGAATGGGGGAATGGGAATGATGACCTATACATTGCCATATTCACGACCTCCACAGAATCCTGCACTTTGTTCCTTCTTACATACTTTTTCCACCTGCCAGTGCTGGGATATCCAGTTGCCTAAAATATTCAATTCTCCACTTGCAGGAATCTCAAAGTTCTCCCCTTTAATGCCTTCAGAGGATATGGGATTCTCTGGCTGGATCCAATGCTAACACATCTAGATTTACGATTATATCATGCCTGTGCTTAAATCACTTCACTGGTTACCTATCAGACAATTCTTGCTTACATTAATATTATAGGATGGAATTGTCCATGAGGCAGGCCATCAATTACCTGGCTTCACCAAATCCATGGGGACTGGATTGCCAGTGTCAGAAGCCCTCCAGCATGCACAGAACAGACTGTTATGGCATACAAGTGCAATGGCCAAAAGGCTATGGGTTTGAATAATAATAATTGCTTACTGCCCAGGATCATGAACACTTGATCAGGGCTTCAGATGTATTAGCTGTTCAGAATATACACACACTCACATAATTCTGTCCCTTTTCAGTGACTTGGCTGAGACTGTGTAACTTTCGATCAAGATTCAAGCCTATCTGTTCTCAATTGCCTATTTGCCACAGCCAAACTGGAAAACCCAGACTAACATTAAATCTAACAATGGGGGATTACAACTTGATTTTGAAGTGACTATTGCCTAACGCCAAGTGCATTACTAAAATGGTGCTTTAGAAGTTCTTTGGTTAGTTAGTTACAATAGAACTTCTTCATAATGGACTTGGTTATAACGTATAAAACGGGTTAACGGTTAAGATGGGCCTAAAATGTGGAAATGTGATTGGTGCCCCGTTGTTCTGACTGATCTTCCGGATTGACCTGGCTCTAATTCTATTTGGATTTGGTGCGCCATCGGCTGATGCCCTGAGCATTATGATAGTGGCATCATAGAAGTTTATTGATTGATTGAACGTACTTCAGATATACTAAATTTTACAGGCCCGCTAAGTATATTATAATGAAGTTCTACTGTAGCTAGCTAGTAAGAAAAAGTTACCGTATATATTTGCGGATAAGTCGATAAATGTATGCCTTAAAATTCACTTTAAAACGCCAAGTCGACTTATCTGCGAGTCAATGCAATTTTCCAAAGAATTTTTTAAAGAAAAACATTTCCTAATGCATTACGGTGTTAAGTCATGTATCTATTTAAAGACGCATCTGTCAAAAGGGGTGGGCGCCAGACACCTCCTTTCTTAACTGAGCACCGTTAAGCAGTGATAGATTGGGCCAATCAGATTCGGTTCAGAGTATATCAGACATTGTTGACAACAAATACCTCAAGCCAATGACCTTTGGCCTGTAAACAGATTGGAGACGACTGGATGGGGGAGGGGAGTGGCTGTCTGTTTGACCCAGCGGCCGACCACGTGGCCTTTCTAACCAAGCTACTGGAGAGGATTGTCAACAAGCGGTTGGTCAGTTTTCTGAGTGCGAATGGACTGATGCCACAAGAACAATCAGTCTATCGTCGTGGACACTCCACTGAAACAGCCATTCTGAAAATATTCAGTGACCTGGTGGACACGACTGCAAATGGGCGAGTCGCACTTCTCTGTCTACTCAATCTCTCGGCTGCGTTCGACACAGTCGATCGTCAGAACCTCATCTTTCGGCTCGAAACATCGTATGGACTAGCAGGCCAGCCACTTCGGTTGATGAGGAGCTACCTCACTGAAAGAACACAAGCTGTATGGTGTAACAAACTGATTATTATTATTATTATTATTATTTAAAGTTAAGATTTATGTGGTAAATTGTCCTAGGAAGACTGCCTGAACACATTGCTTACTGTAGTTCATGAATAATATAGGTCAAGATTTAACAGAATAGCTGATCTGGAACAGCCAAGTCTTCAGTCACTTCTTAAATATTTCCAGAGAAGGTGATGTTTGAACACTGATAGGGAGACAATTCCAGACTTTCGCTGAGGTAACCAGGAAGGCGTGATCGCTGGCAATGGCAAGGCTTGTGTGCGGCACGAGAAGTGCTTCGGTGGAGCCAGATCGCAGACGCCTTCTACTGTCTATGTCTGCGAATCTCTGGAGTTTGGACCTGAGATAGGGGACCGAGAGCCAGTGTAGATCAATCATCAGTGGCATGATGTGATCACACTTTCTTGATCGATGGATCAGGCATGCAGCCGCATGAAGTACGTTCTGGAGTCTGCCGACCTCTGCTAAGGTGGTGTTACCATAGTCGAGTTTAGTGAGTACTAAGGTGCTGATCAAAGTCTCCAGGGCGGTAAGAGAGACATATTTCCATATGCTATGGATCAACCGCAGTGTTTCCACTGGCTGGTGATGGTGCGTGTCATGTGTTGCCTCGTCGTGGCGGTATTGTCGATGTAGATGCCGAGATTTCTGATGTAGGGGCTTGGATGGACATCATGACCATTAATCCGGACCGAGGTGGATTGGAGCAGGTGCTGCTGTCTTCCGGTTGCCATCCATAAGACTTATGTCTTTGCAGTATTGAGCTGGAGACAATTTGAGCCTAGCCATTCTGTCATTTCTGCGACACAGTTTGTAATTCATGATTGGAGTTGTTGGGTGAGAGCTGAGTGACAACTCCCATATACTTGGGTAAAATCCGCATATAGGTGCGCCTGCAGATCATGCTTGCGATCTATGTCCAGTAGATCGACCAGGTATATTGCAAAGAGAATGGGTCCGAGGACCAAACCTTGAGAGACCCATTCGTGACTGGGTAATTCTCTGGTGTTGAGTTGGCACAGCGTACAGAGTAGGTGCGCTGGTTAAGGTATGATGAGAACCATGCAAATGCGGTGCTGCCAACTCCGTGAGTTATTTCCAGCCTCTTCAGCAGAGTGTCATGGTCGACAGTATCGAACGCTTAAGTCAGGTCTAATAATATCAGTCCCCAAAGAGCCAGGTCCACCATGGAGTCTTGCAAGGATCTGTCCTGTGGCTCTTACTTTTCATCTTATATGTTGCAGACATTAGCTCAATCATCAAGGCTTTTGGCTTGTCGTCACACACCTATGCTGACAACGGGCAGATTTATTTCTCATGCATGCCGTCGGACACAGAGCGACTTCGGATGTTCTTCATTTAGGAAGGAAGAAGCTGTTGAGTCGAGTCTCTTTCACCGTCGGTGATGCTACTATTGTTCCTGCGGCGAGTTTGCATCTCTTAGGTGTGCTTTTGGATGAAACACTGTCGTTTGATGCACACATCAACAACGTTATCCGATGCTGTCATTGCCAGATACGGAGGGTCAAGCTGGTTTGGCGCTACCTAATGACTGCAGTCCATGCTGAATCTGGCTGCATGAGTGGTCTTCAGCTGTCGCTGGAATGACCATGTCACACCACTGCTGAGGGATTGCCTCCTCTGGCTATGCGCTCAACAGCGTATTGTTTACAAGTGCTGTTGGCTCACCTTCCTTCGGGGCCCTTCATGACTCATACTGCCCAAAATATCTGAGTGTGCAGGTGCAGCGAATGACATTGAACGAATCGAGAATAAAGCTTCGGTCAAATCGTCGAGTCCTACTGCTTGTCCCTCCTCCGTCAAAGACCTTTAAGTTTGTCCTGAATACCTTTCCACACTTCTTCACAGACAATTGCCGAAATAAAGAATAATGTCAGGCAATTTTAATCTAGGCGTTCGAGCAGCCGTGTTCTTCTCGCGGGACTCCAACTCCCTGCAGAATTCCCCGGGACGCCAAAGTTTGGCGGCGTTGCAGGTAGAGTACCCGTAAGGGGAAATCGCGGCTGTGGACGCTCTACTGGACACTGTAACACTCGACATTCGAACACCTACGATCAATTCGCGAAGAACTTGAAGACACATTTATTTGCGACTTCTTATGAATGCTAAATATGTACAGCGCCTTTGACTTTGGTAGACGCCATGCGTACGGCGCTATATAAATTGTCTGAATAATAATAATACTAATAATAGAGGGGATGTCATCTATAATCCATGTCCTTTGAAATTGGAGCTCTGCTAAATAATTGGATTCTGAGTTGGTGTCTTGGATCCTTGATGTAGTGAGAAAACATCTATCCAGAATATTATGTTGAAATTTCACCAATATTTCCTGGCGATTGCCATCTCTGCCATAATTCCTGGTGTTACCATGAAGTTACTATTGTCCCCATTGCCATGCTCTTGTCCCGTGTCTCACTGTGAACTAATAATATTTACTTAAAACTATTTACTAATGAAGTTGTTACAACTTTTCATGAAAAATTATATATTGCATATTTTAACAATTTTTCCTAGCTTAGCAATATACTATCTATAGGTATTATGTACCACATTTGTGTGAAAATCTTTAAGAAAAATAGTTTGTGAAATAGTGAAAGTATTTGAAGCTACAACTACAGTGATTAATTTGCCAACAATTGACTCAATTTCGATGACTGAATTGTTTCTGTAGCTAAGTGGTTGTCGAAACAAAATGATGCATCGTGCCAGTCTGTCAGTTGATCATCAACAGTCAACTGAAGATTTGAATTTTATGATCAAATTTCTAAAAGACTTAATTCCAAAGCTTTCAGCCAATATGATCCCTAAAGAACCAGTTGAGGAAGCTGTGGAAAAATTAACTGAGGTACATAGCAAATCTTTTAAATTTTGTTTAGATCTACATGTCATGTATCGCTTATGTTTCGTTTCCTCAACAATTTTAAGTTCCTCATTTATTATTATTATTATTATTATTATTATTATTATTATTATTATTATTATTAGAGACAAGATTAGTGTGGTGACTTGTGACATTGGACTTTGTGAACACAGAACAGTAACTAAATGTCAGGCCACTATTGCAACCATTGTTGGCAACTGAAGTGAGAGAATTGTTTTTAAGCAACGTTGGTGACAACAGAACAAATGGTGGTAGACTATTCCATCATATTTATGCTGTTGGAACTTGGTAGGTGCGATCAGCTGATCACCCACAGTTGGCAGATGTGACCTTGGAACAATCAGTGTATCAGTTGATGCTGATATCAGGTGCTGCGACCTTTAAAGTCCATGACATGCCACAGTTCAGGTGTAAGCTATGGTGGTCCTATGCATAGCATACATTAAAAGACCAGAAAAGCTAGTTTGAATTTAATATGTTCTGGCAGCCAGTGAAGGTCATGGAGTATTAATAGTCACATGTTCATTGTGTCATTTAGGACAAAGGTTCTAAAACTTTTTGGATTGCAGACCCCTACTTTGTTCCATGCTTAGCTCACGGCCCACATTATTTAACAAGTAAATGTTACAGTTAATATTTAATTAAAATAATGGTCATACACCAGTTGGCTAGTGGCGCTAACCCTATGATGACTTGCTACGATGAGGACCAGGGTGTGATTTGTAACCCGGAGCAGTGGGGGGGAGAACATTAGGGAAACATGGCGAGCAGTGGGGAGGAAATGGCGAGCAGTGGGGGAACATGAAGGAGCGGGGGGAATGATGAGCAGTGGGGACATGGGAAATGTATGGTTTAATGCACAGTAAAAAGTAAAGTCCTTCCCGAGCACTCAAGGCTAACCTCAAGGCTCATAGGGCGGCGCTGATCTCCGTTACAAGGCCCTCAGCCAGGCGACTGGTACAAGGTTACATGATGAGTGTTCTCATGCAACGCCCTGTTTACCAGGGGATTAATCCGCTACTCATTTGCCATCGCCATCTGGCGAAAAAGAAGGCTGAGTCGACCTTAGGGCTCCAGGGAGTTGAACCCGCGACCTTCTGCTCCATTGTCCAACGCTGTTACCACTCTACTAACTTCCCGCCCCTCTACTAACTTCCCGCCCTGCACAGCACAGTACTTTGCTCTAACTTTTAGTATTATTTGTATAAATTGTCACACACCATTTATTAAACCATAAATGTAATAGTTCAACTGCAAGTTGCAACAATTGAAAATCTGTAACTAAATTCAAGCAAGTATCATTAACACTAATACAGAGTTGCCATGGCAGGAATTGACATAGATATCTTGTCAGCTTTTTTGCCAGTTGGTGCATCTGAGGCAGCATGTTGCCCATCGTATACCCAAGAGATGAAAGTGTATGAATATCGAGTTGATTTCTAGCTAGTGTATAATTTATATTCATGCACGAGAAACCCCACTCACATTCAGCTGACGAGATAGGCAGAATTTGAATTCTGCTGAGTGCTGAAACAAGCACATTGCCAATTACTTTCACGTTGTTCTTCTTGTACTGTCGGAACTGATCCAAGGCCAGGGTTTAATTTAGGCCGTTTCCGGGGGGCGAGGAATTGCCCTTCCCCCAGAAATTTCAAATTCTCCCCTGAAATTTTGGCATACTACATTAACTAACAGCAGCCCCCTAGCTGACTTCCCCCGGCCTTGTCAGTTTCCCCCCGGGGTCCAGAGTCTAGATTAAACACTGTCCAAGGCTAGTGACGGTTCTACTTTGCACAGTTCTGCTAGGTAAACTATTGATTGCTCTGTCACCAAATAATGATCTGTCAATTTTATTGTCTGGCCATGAAGAAATATAGGCCTATGCTCGTAAATGGTGTAATCAGCAACATGGGTACATTTTTTCAAAGATTAAGATAAATCTGTTCTACCACTGAACATCACCACTGAACATCACGTTTCATTCTTTTACTCATGCTCGGCGCTTTGCACCGAACAAATTTTCTACCTCTGCTGACATTGAATGCATTTTCCTGTCACAGTGACAGTGAGGGGGGAAGATTGACTTCCGTGGCTGGGATGTCAGTAGCCACCTCAGTGGGGGGTGTACTTGGGCAGTGGGGGGAATCCCCCTTCTCTCTTACAAATCATGCCCTGATGAGGACAATCATAATATACAATTAAACACTGGATAAATGTTGTTACATTAGGCTACTGATAGATTGAACATGTTTATTTTTCCAGAATCAGCTAATTTGTCAAATTATATCAAATATAATTACTGTTAATGAGATGGATGTGCTTGCCTTTTTGCACAAACTGTCAATTCTTGGTTGTGTTTTGACAAGCACACATGCAAGTCACTTTCAATGACTTTGTTATCGTTCACTTAAATTTAATGGCTAAGAGCCTAAAATGATACGAGGATTTTATCTTTGTTTATAACGTCTTCTTTACTGGTCCTTCCTTTAATTTTCTTATTTCTTCTGTTAGTCATTATGGTCTAAACTCTAAATATTGAGTGGTGCTGTGTACTTGACTCTTATTTTTGATTGTTGCTGAGGTCTGGTGGTCTTTGCTTGTGATTGACAGATGCAGCTTTAGGTGGTCTGGTGGTTGCCAGGAATTTGTTGTCACAATGATTGGAAAAGAAATTACTGACACACCTTTAATTTCATCTTTATTTCTCCATGGCCAGGTGGCTGGTAACTGACCAAATACAATACAGAGTGAAATACTTCTTCAGCAAAGCAATATCTATTATAAATAGCATTCTTAATAAGGGCTTTCAATAAAATAATACTGATGTCGTCTGCTGAACCTCTGTCATGCTTGCGCAAGACTTTTTTGGCTTTTCCCTGCTAATATTGGCCTATACTCCGGCTGGCGGTGTTGGTAGCAGGGATATTTTTACACCCCAACACCCCCTCCAATCTGAGACCAACACCCCCAATCGAGGGATATTTTGACACCCCAACACCCCCGAATTTGAGAGCGACACCCCAACGTCCCCAATCTGAGCCAGGGATGACCTTTTTTCTTTTTTTTTGCTTGTCAGGTTTTTTGGAGACTTGATAAGGTTTTTTTCTTGTCAGACTTTTCCAAACTCCGACACCCCACAAATTTTCTCAACACTCCCCCCTCCCAATTCACAATCCTAGAAATAACCCTGGTTGGTAGCCCTATAGGCCTATATCTAGATATCATTATATATCTCTAGTATATTAGGTCTTATGATTTATAGTAATTATTATTGTTATTGGCTTGACCAGCACGCATATTTGAAAACACAGACTGTTAATGCTAAAACTATGAAGTGTTACTGAATATTTTGGGAGGCTCTCGAGGACCACCGCCATATCCTCCATGGGCCCCCCCTTCAGTCTGCAGACCACAGTTTGGGAACCACTGGTTTAGGTTTAATTAAGAGCATATGGCAGCATGCAAAACTGAGAGATGGCAAGCAATAAAATAACTGGGTGATCCATTGAGAATAGAATTGCCCTAATTGAGTTTCATCAAGACAAATGCAGTGACAAGTGACTGCAGCATGGAAGTCATAACTATATGACAAATGCTTCATAGTTGTCAAAGGTCTGTAAAGCTTCCAAAAACGGTTTTAATGATATGAGTTTTTATTGTGGAGTTGCCATCAAGATAGATTCCAAGATTTTGCACTAATGTTACCAGCTAAGTATCAGGATGAATTATGCAGGCTTGAATAGAAGGTATTAAATGTTGCTGACGATTAGTGGCAAACCATAGGACCATGTTCCCTCTAAGCTGTGCTATCATGCGCTGGTCCACAGATTTCCAGCTCATAGTGCACAGATTTTTACCTTAGTGCAAAAGCAAGCAATATGGAAAAATTTGTGTAATGTAAGAAAAAGTAAGAAATCAAGCAGTGCAGTCACAGAACTTGCAGTAACTTTAAGCACAGCACTAACACTTTTGTCAATTAATTGGCCTAATTCTTTATGTCCTTTTTCTTATTGCGCAGTGATGTCATCTCGTTATCATAGGCAGCGATCATGATGTAAAGTACCGGTAATCTTTTCAACTCAAGTGGGGTTGGTTGATGGGGTTTCTGTCAAAACTGCGATGTCGGTTGTAACTGGACGCAAATGTTTACAACTGAGTGAAATTTTCGAATATCTAGCTTGTAACAGGACGAAAGCAACATTATAAGTGCACAAACGATTTCTTGGCAGCCACATACAGCTCCACTTAGCAAAGTCAACTTAGTTATTAGTGCGTTTGTGCTTTCTTGATATCTCATTTAGTTCTCTTCCTCGTTGTAATTTGCTTTTGTGTAAATTCATAAATGTGATAGAATTTTTAAGTGTTTGTCTTGATCTAAGTTAAAGATATTGTAAGTAAAATGATGTAATTTGAACAGTATGGGTGTAGTAAATTTTTGAGTTGAAGCTACCTCAGAGATGATAAGGAATCAAAGGGTAGTTTAACTAAAAAGTTTAATTAAAGTTTAACTAAAAAGCCACGGTTTGGATCTTACAATTGTCAGGGGCCTTTACAAATTGAAATACCTGTTTTATTTCTGAGCAGCTATCCTTTAAGTTGATTTCAAAAATTTTCAGGAAAATAACAATTTTTGCACTCTATGTTATGTATAAATTTCATCATTTCATTATCTGGTGGTGGTGTGACTGTTATAACACTAAGACATTCTCAGGTATTCTGTTGAAAACACTGTCTTATGATCTAGTGAGATCTTTCATCTTGTCTCAAATTTGTTGCAGCTCATGAACACAGACTTTGAGACTTTTTTGAAACACAACAAAAAGTCAGCTGAAGAAAGAGAGATAAGAATCTTAAGAGAGATTATTAATAACCATGAATCTCGTCTCACCAGCATCGAAGGGATCGATGATAAGGTTAGTAATCTAATGCAGTTATTGAAATCAGACTAATTTACTATTAATTATCTGTGATGTTTCTTATTAACAGCAACAAGCAGTGACTAAATACTTTGAGGCCAAAATGATGAACTTTTTTCATTGCTAAATGCACACCAGCTGTTTCTGTGCAAAATTGGGTTGGCCAAAGAACTGAGACTGCCCTTTTTATAGCTTGTAAATTTAAACCAGTAGATCTAATTTGTTAGTTAGCACCATCTCATTTTGACAGTTAATATCTATATTAAATACACCTTCTTTGGTCAAGGTCGAAATGATATTGAATTTGCCAAGATATGCAGGTCTGACCAGCAGTTGTAAAATTATTAGCTGAGGTCATAGTTCCTTCCGGGTGCTGCAGTTGTTGGTGATGTCCCAGGCCAGTTTTATAGGAAGGTTAGTGTTGAACTCAATTTGTCTGGTCCAACTGCTTCTTGGTCTTCCTGTTGGTCATCTATTGCCATTTGATTATGTCTTCTGATTTTCTACTACTCCAAACATCCACTGCTAGGCATAGAGCAATGTGTGATTGAGTCTTTGGACCGAGTCGACTCAAGTGACTGAACAGAGGTTGAGAGACAACTCAACTGGTAGAAAGACTTCTTCCCTCTTGCTTCTACTTCACAGCTTAGGCATTCATAATGAAGTGGAATCCTTTGATTCAAGTAGTGCATTGCTAGCATGGCATATGGAATGACTTGAAACGTTTCATGTCAGCTTATGTAGGCAAAGTGTTATGTGGCCAACACTAGCACATTGGTTGGTAGGTAGTCTAATGACATGTGCAGAGTCCTAGTCGTTATTGGAAGATCAATAACAACACTTCAATTAAATTTATTAGTATAAACCGTTGCAGTAGTCAATCCGTGTTATGATGAAGGTGCGAACCAGTTGTATGACCACCGCAGTCAAAATGTACCGACAGACCTCTCTGATCGTTCAGAGTTGCTGGAAGTACGCACGGGTCACGTTGTCAACATGGCCAGTGAATGACGTTTCATCAAAAAGGACTCCTAGCAGTTGCACCTCCGTCGACTGTTGAATATCGAATTACAACGTCATTTCATCAAGGCAAAGCTTGGTCCGAGTGATCAAAGGATTCCTCCTCGGAGTCCTAAACCAAATAAGCTCAGTCTTCTTAGGGTTCAGGGCCAGTCGCTTTGAACAGTCCTGAGATGAATAGTCCAGATATGAAAAGTCTGCATACCCAAATGAAGAAATGTCAATGACAGCATTGTAACTTTTTGTTTAGGAGACATACTGCTATCATGTTATAATGACAGTTGCTTTGTATGATGCATGTTGTTTCAATGCTAGATTAGACTGTATGTTTATTTATAATGGTTCCACAGTTGAAAGAAGTGGAAGCAGTGATTCCTCTCCTTCAGTTGCTGCACAACAGTCCTGATCTGATGGAAAAGTTTGATGTTGTATTTGATAACTTACATACACTGTCTCAATTGGATGAGAGAGTCACAGCATTTGAGGCTGTGCAAGAATTAACTGCAAATAGAGTTTCTGGTGTTGAACAAGATGTCACAGAACTGCAGAGAAGGCTCAACAGCTTAACAGTTGTTGATAATACCAAGCCCCAAGGTCAGTCAGTGCTTATATTTTTTGATTTCATGTGCCGTATTCATCATAGAATTTTATTTAGCATGATTACTGCTCTGCTACCAGTAACTAACTCTGTCATTCAGATCTGACGATCTCATCATCCTCAATTCTGTCACTTGATGAAATTGACAAGACATATGGCTCTGGGCATCCTAATGACAACTCTAGTAGAATACTTATTCTCTGCATCATGCACCAACTCACAGTGGTTGGCTCATGATTCAAAAGACGCCAAATCCATCGCCACACCTGGGTCTCTCCTGATGAAAAAATGACAAAGGAAATCGATCACATGCTGACTAGTAACAGAAGCGCCTTCCAATCATACGGGGTCTACAGAGGTGCTAAATGTGCTGCCAACACTGACCATTATGCTGTAATTCAGACTGCCAAATAAACACAACTACAAAGTTTATGTCTGCAAAGTTCAACACCAATCTTCTCTGCCAATGCCCAAGTGCTGCCAAAGCCTTATTGCTCAAAATAAGAAATAGCTTCATTGCACTGAATCAGTTACAAAAATAATAATGTCCCAAGTTTGTTCTGTTATCATTTCATCAGCTGAATAGGTACTTGGTTACAAGAAGAGCACTTGCAAGCTCTTGTCAGATGAAGCAATCATGCTGCTAAAGATGGAAGCAGCTGCAGAACTCGATAACAACAAACCAGAGAGGAATCAACTTAAAAGGGCCTTCAGCAACGTTGCCCCATGGTCAAAAGCAAAGATTCAGAATCTTGCCACAGGTCCCAGCATCAGTGACCTCATTATCAGCAGTGACCATTTTCTGCTATTTTGGTTCAATACTTACTATGATGAGTCTCCTTGATAAACATGCACCATTTCACTCAATTACTCTACGGAAGACTCTTCACCAACTGTGGTTGAGTGATGAATCACGAGTCTTGAAACACGAATCTTGATGCCTTGAGCGAGGATTCAAATGTACAGGATTACACAATGACTGAAATGCCTGCACACACACAGAGAGAGAAAAGCATTGCGCTGCAACACAGCTGCTCACTAGAGGAACCAAATATCAGCTGCCAAAGGAAACTGAAGCACACATGGCTGTTATCAACTCACTAATGGCTTCAAGAAGAAAAAAGGCCAAGACAATTCTTTTTACAGCAGGTGAATATGCCTGTGAATAAGGATGATCAACTGTCAAGGAAATTGACATCAATTCAATCATCAACTGAGAATGAAAGTGGACCAGAATTTAGTGATTGCCTGACAGAGTTCGCTTCATTCCAACCTGTCATTGTTCCAGAAGTATGGAGAACTCTACTTGAAGCAGCCGACAAACATTGCAGCCTAGATACTATGCCAACATGGCTGAGCAAGAAAGTTACACCTCAGCTAGCACCTCTCTTCACTCGTCTTTTCAACAGATCTTTTGCCTCTGCCATTTTTCCTTCAGTTTGGAAACACACAATTGTAACTCTGCTTTTAAAGAACATTGGCCTTGATGCTTCCTCTCCAGGCAGTTACATACCAGTTTCAGATGTAACTTTTCTGTCAAAGGTCCTGGAAAAACTGGCATATTATTACTATTATGATTATTGATGATTTATGAAGCACAGTAGCATAGCCATCAGCCAAAACCAAAAGCGCTGTACAGTCAACAGTCAAATATAAGATCTTGTGAACAAATGCGTTTTTAGGTCTTAGGCAAATGTCTTGGGAGAAGTAATCCCTGTCAGCGTATCAGGGAGCGCATTCCACAGAAGTGGGTTTCAATGAGTCATTGAATGCTCGCCAAACTTCAGAGTCTTGGCCAGAGGAGGAACGTACAGCCGGTGGCGGCTGCTGGATCTCAGCTGGAGATGACACATTAAAGCAGTTAACATGTTATCTGTATTGCAACAGTCTTCTTCCTCCTCATCAGTCTGCCTACAGATCCGGCTACTCTACCGAAACAGCTCTACTGAGAGTTTTCTCTGACCTTGCAGCAGCCATGGACAAAGGCCACATTTGTGCCTCCGTTTTTTCTCAACATGTCATCTGCATTTGATACCATCGATCATGAAATTCTGATACATCGTTTGAAGATTTCGTTTGGCGTTACACCAAAAGTGTTTGATTGGATCAAGTCCTATTTATTTGGAAGGACTCAGTCAGTTGTCTTTTCCAGATCCACAACAACTTCAAAGGTGGTCCTCTATGACATACCACAAGGATCAGTTCTCAGTCTAATTCTGTTCTTACTATACACTATGGGTCAGTTCAGAATAATTGAGAATATGACTATCAGATATATATATATATATATATATATAAATTATATATATATATATAATTTATATATATATATATATTCAAGTTGTCTGAAAGAACACAGTCTTGATTTGGCTGAAGCTATGGAGGCCTGCATCAACAGTTTGGATGATTGGCTTAGAAAATATCGACTGAAAATGAATCTATCAAAAACTGAATTATTGTGGTTCAGCTCTTCTTGGAATTGGAACAGTTTTGTACATTGTGATTTTCATCTTTATCAGCTCAAAGATGCATATCCAGTGGCGGTTCCACGTGGGGATTAGTGGGGATGCATACCCCCCCTCCACCAGACTTACTTTTTTTGCCTGTGAAACCTATTTTTGGGGTAAAAGTCTAGTAAAACTAACCGGGAATTACCTTTTTTTGCTTGTCAACTTATTTTTTGGTAAAATGAGGGATAAAATTCTTTTTTTCGTCTTTTTTCTGAAAAGTTTATTGATTTGATTTTTTTCTCTTCTATTTTCATACCCCACCAACTTTCTATGAATTCATTCATCCTCTCCCTCTCCCCCTCCAAGAAATTCTGGAACCGCCACTGTGCATATCCCTGTGTTAACACATCTACACAAGCTTGGTGTAATCTTTGACTCAAAGCTATTGTTTACTATACACATTTTCACAACAGTCAGATCCTGCTTTATGATATTGCAAGGAAATATGCAAGTTTTTTTCCCACAACTCTACCTCTTCTCCAGTTTGTTGGCATGTTTTGTTGTACCTAAAGCGGATCACTGCAACAGTCTTCTTTATGGTCTACCTGACTATGAGTTGAATTGCCTGCAGTCGGTGCAGAATGCAGCTGCAAGGCTTGTCTTTGGTGCTGTACATCATGACCATATCACCCCACTAACTCACTGGCTTCACTTACTCAAAGTTTGAGAGAGAATTATTATAAACATTCTATTCTCATATTCAAGTCGATAAACCAGCTTGCTCCAGAGTATCTTCAAGAGTATTTTGTATCAACAACATCACGCGAAAGTTGCAACTGTCTCTGTGCTCTGATGCTTGAAGTCTTATGTAGATACCTTACTGCAAAACATCACTCGATTCCAGATCATTTGCAGTGTTAGGGCCAAAATGCATAGTGTGTGTTGAGAGCGGTTGCACTGTCTCTTTATGGTGCCACTCCATCTTACCTAAGGTTGCCAGACGTTCTCCAAAAGGAGGACATGTCCTCCTTTTTAGGTCCGTGTCCGTCCTCCAGGCGAAGCTAAAAATTGTCAGATGTCCTCCTTTTGAGATTTTGTATGCTATCAATTTTTGTTCTCGCAGTATTGACAAATTTCATACGTTTTAGTCCGTTATCTCAGTTTACCTAATCATCGATATTAAAATAGCGTTTTAATATACCAATATCGATTTCCAAAGTCCCAAAATACTAAACTCTCATCATTCTATCTCTAGCATCTATGCAATAGTCTATGATCAAAATGTTAATTTCATTTTCGGTAGCAAACGCAGACACTGTAAACATGAAAACGTGAAAACAGTAAATTAAAATTCGTCTGATTATAGTTCTGAATTTGAACGCCTGATTTTACGGCAATGGCTTCTGCAAAGAGAAAATGCAAGTTTTCAGACACAATGAAAGTAAGTTTCCGTGCTTTGTCGAAGGACGCAACGAGAATGAGGCAAAGTGTGCGATCTGTGATAGTTACTTGTCCATTGGTAATAAGGGAGCTTTTGACTTAGAGCACCATGTAGAGAGTGAGAGACATAGAAACCAAATCAAAGTGCCGAAAAGTTGGTTCCTCTGGGAAATATGTTGTGCAGCAGTAAGGATAATAGAGGTAAAGGTACAATTTGTATATATAAATAATTGCTGTAGAAATGTTTCTTGCGTTTTGATGTTAATAGTTTCGATTGAATTTATATTATTTTTCATTTGGAACATTCAATGTGTCTGCATCTGTCCTCCTTTTCGTCTGGCTCTGTCCTCCTTTGGCTACCCATGCATCTGGCAACCCTAATCTTACCTTTCAGAGCTATTCCATCCTCTTAGCTCTATCCCTGGTCGGCCATGTCTTCGGTCCACAACCAATGGTCTTCTCAGTGTGCCCCAAGCATGAACCTGCTTGTTCCTGAAGCGAGGTTTTGAATCAGTTGGCCCTATCCTTTGGAATGCTCTTGACGCCAGTATGCGTGGCTTAGCAACTCCTAATTCTATGGCCCTCTTTTTGAAACGACTTAAAACTTATCTCTTTGTCAATATACAGTAATTTGCTGTGGGAGCGCTTCTGAGTGATTCATCAGAAGAGGCGCTATACAAATATTTTATTTCATTACATTACATTACAAAGACAGGAACAATTTGCCAATATCTGTGAAATCATCTTGCTCTCAGTCATCCTTCAAGAAAGTCAAAAGACATACCTGTTTTGAAAATCTTATTCTCTTCTGCCTTAGATTGCAATTGTTTTCCATTCATTTTATTGTTTTTGATAACTTGTATTTTATTTATCTTTATAGCTGGACTCTGTAATGTTCCCTTGCTCCTGACATTTTTGGTCATATGGCACACTAGAAATTGTCAATTTAATAATAATAATAATAATAATAATAATAATAATAATAATAATAGTAATCCAAAAAAGTCAAAGTTCTTCCCCAAGCCTCACAGGCTCATAAGGCGGTGCTGATCTCGGTTTCTATGGCCCTTAGCCAGGCGTGCAATACCACGGATACGGGGCTAGTGTATAGCATAGCGTGCCTGTTTGACTTATCGCAGAGATTTTTACCACCGCGAAAAAGGCTGAGTCGACCTTTAGGGCTCCTGCGGGACTCGAACCCGCGACCTTCAGCTCCATCGTCCAACGCTGTTACCACTCTGCTAACTTTCCGTACAATTACTCTCATGAAATAAGATTACATAATATACTGATTCAGTTCCAAACATATATTTTAGTAACAAATTACAAAGGAAAGCTGAAAAATTTTCTGGATTCTGCAACATTTCTTGGGACTCCAAAGTACAAAGCTTGGCCTGATCCTGGAAGCAATGATTGTATGTACATGCAGACTGTCTTTTATGCATAGCTTTCTTTATGATTGTTTTATACCAGGGCCTGTTTTAACGTGCAGTGATACACAAAATGTGCAGTGATAAATTGAAAATGTGCAGTGATAAAAAAATGAAAATGCACAGTGATAAAATGAGTAGTCATTTTTAAATGTTGACATTTTGTGCAGGTTAAAACAGGCCCTGTTTTATACTTGAATTGCTGTGATATTATTGTGTTCATCATTTTATTCCCAGTAATACCATATCACCACCCCTTGGTTAGCCCATGTCTGGAGGAGGTTGGGTCCTTTGAAGGAAGGGACAAGATGGGAAGTTTATGAAGAAATGTGATACTTTTATAATCTGGATTATTTAAATACCAGACTATAAGGATCTTTTTCATTATCAATAACACTTAATACTGTATTAATATAATGGATGCAGACAATGATAATGAATAGGTACAAAGTATGTCTATTATTAAGAGATTTAATTTTATTTAAATTAAAGTGAATTGAAAAAATACCAGAAGGCAGTGGTGTAACGAGAGTCAAAATGTAACCCGGGCAGCTGACCATGGGTTGTCCATAAATTGCGTAAACAATTTGTTGGTGAATTTTGCCCCCTTGTCAACAACTGTCAAGCTTTTTCAAACCTTCCCTATTTTGTTTACATAATTTATGGACAGTCACTCAACAAAAATCATTAATTAAAAAATTAACATGCGAATTTTAAATTGGTCTCATACCACAAGGCAACGCAAGTGCTCAACAGATGAGTTGTAAAGAGTGAATCCTTAAGCCCCTACCTTTGACCCGTGGCGTGCTGCCAATCTGAAAATCCTGTAGGTTCACTAATTGGTTAGCTTTCTCTGCTCTAGTAATGACAACAGATGCAATATGTCAGCTTGACCCCGACGTGCTTCGACGATGTCTGCAGTCATCGGCGCTCTGCAACCCAGACGTGTGGGCGCCACTCGAAATTGACGACCTCGCGCAACTGTATGTCGAGCAGATCTCGCAAGTTTTGGATCGATTCATACCAACCCGGTCCGTTACCTGCCGTCGTCGTCCTTCAGACCCGTGGTTTGACCAGGACTGTCGAGCGATGAAACGTTCTACCCGTAGGCTTGAGCGCGCAGCTAGAAGGGCTGATCCGTCGAATGTTATGGCGGCAACAGCAGCTTGGCATGCTGCGTGGCGAGAATACAGAGAGCTGTGTAGTCGAAAGCGTGAATCGTTCTGGTTCAGGAAGGTTGACTCTGAACGCTCGTCACCGGCGCAGCTGTGGCGCTCAATTGACGCTCTCCTTGGTCACGGTAGAACTCCTGCGTCTGATGCCATCGGAGCGAACGAGCTACATGCGTTTTTCAATGACAAAGTTGCTGCCGTCCAAGCAGAAACTGCTGGGGCCCAACCCCCGTCGTTCACATCAGCGCCATCCACTTGTCGTTTTGAGCAGTTTAAGACACTCACCGTCGACGACGTCACTAAAACAGTTCGCGCACTGCTAGACAAGCAGTGCTCAATGGATCCGATACCAATGCGGCTACTGAAGGAAAATGTCGACGTTCTAGCGCCGTTTTTGGTTGACCTATTCAACAAGTCGCTCACCTCTGGATTGGTTCCGAACGCTTTCAAAGCTGCCTCCATAACACCATTGCTAAAGAAGGCAAATCTTGATTCAGCTGATGCGAAGTCATATCGACCAATCTCCAACCTGTCGGTATTGTCAAAGCTGCTTGAACGACTAGTAGCGAAACAGCTGATTGAATATCTGTCATCATCAGGGCTACTGCCAACATTGCAATCTGCATACCGTCATCATCACTCCACGGAGACAGCTGTCCTCAAGGTATTATCGGACATTCTGCTTGCTGTCGACACAGGTAATCTCGCTCTGCTGACGATGCTCGACCTGTCAGCTGCATTTGACACTGTTGATCACGCAATTCTGCTGCGACACATGCAGATGACCTATGAGATTGATGACACTGTTTTGTGCTGGTTTTTATTGTACCTCAAGGACCGCACTCAATATGTACGATGCAGCTCCTCCAAATCTTCCTCAACGCTAACTGTATGTGGAGTTCCACAGGGATCGGTCCTTGGGCCGATCCTTTTTCTGTTATATACTGCAGAATTGCAGGGGCTGATCCAGAGACACCAACTTCAACCACACTTATATGCTGATGATACGCAAATCTATGGCACCTGTAAGCCGTCAGAGACTGCCCAGCTACAAAGCGAAATATCTGAATGTGTTGACGACGTCGGTGCATGGATGCAATCCAACAGGCTAAAACTCAACTCAGCAAAGACTGAGGCGTTGTGGTGCTCGTCTGCCCGGCGCCAGCACCAGATTCCTGTGACTGGAATACGCGTTGGCAGGGAGGTCGTCATGCCGTCCGCTTTTGTCCGCGACCTAGGCATCTACATTGACGCCGACCTGTCGATGCGGTCGCATGTCACGAGAATCGTGTTGAGTTGCTTCGCAGTCTTAAGGCAACTATGCAGCATACGTAGGTCCGTCACACCATCGGTGATGCAATCACTCGTTGTTGCATTGGTGCTCAGTCGGCTAGACTACGGCAACTCGACGCTTGCTGGCGTCTCCGGTCACCTGATTGCTAAACTGCAGTCAGTCCTAAACGCAGCTGCCCGTTTGATTTTTGCAGCTCGGAAATATGATCACGTGACGCCTCTTCTACGCGAGCTACACTGGCTTCGTTTCCCGGAGAGGATAGATTTCAAACTCGCTACGTTGGCATTTAAATGTCTCAATGGATTGGCGCCGTCATACCTGGCAACGCTTTTTGGCGGCGTGTCTGACGTCAAAACTTGATGCCACCTAAAAATGAAAATCTACGACTGATGTTCTCATGACTCGAAACGGTTCAACGATCGGTGGCCGTGCTTTTCCGGTTGCTGCTGCTCGTGTCTGGAATGGACTTCCGCCTCACGTGAGATCATCAACGATGCTGGAGACATTCAAGAAGCACCTTAAAACCGAGCTATTCATTAGATGCTATGATGTAGTGTGACCACCTCTCTGTACAATTCATTTCTGTTTAATATTGTTATTGTTACGTGCCCTTGCAGTCGTTAGACATTATGTCACGATAATCTTGTCGTTGTATAATAATAATAATAATAATAATAATAATAATAATAATAATATATATATAATATAATATGCAGCATCCTGCTGAACAGAATATTCCAACCATTGAAATTCTGCAAAATAGTAACTGTTTAAGACAACATTTGACTGATTTCTTTGCTCCAAATATTTCCACGGATATGTATGCAATTTAGGCTGCACTGGGCTATCTAGTTCTTCTTTGGAGATGTCTTCTTGGAACTTATTCAGAGGCTGAGACAGTTCAATTCTAGAGTTTGCAACGACACCGATATTTGAACTGTCTGGCAAATGATGCGAGGAAGGACTCGTCGTCTCATATGACGTCAACCCTAGCATACACCAGAGAGGAGCTCCTCTGTTATAGCTCCAGGACTGACAGCCGTCTGTCAACAGCGGTACGGTGAAAGTTGTGCTCGCTCTTCCGGCGTCATGCCTGCAAGATGGATGGACGCGGATGTCGGGCGGGGTAACAACTGCTGAGACCTATCACAGTGTTGACAGCTCCTACACACACCCATTGCAATTCAGGGAAGAGGAAGTAAAGTAAAGTAAGTAAAGTAAAATCTCGTGGATTTCTATAGCGCCTTGGAAAGCAGCACAACAGTAGCTGCTTATTCTTAGGCGCTCAGCCTCTCTTAAAATAGCTATAGGAAAGGTGTGGGATCAGCCAGGCAATGGTCAATATCCGAAGGGCAGTGAGGCTAGGTTGTTACAGCTATGGCGGAAATGATTTCAGAAACAGGAAGGATTTAAGCTTAGACCTGAAGACTTGAGGAGATAGTGCGGGAATTATAGGAAATGAGGAATCAGATTTTATTGTTTTAAAGTGTCCAAGTGTGCGAAGGGAAGCTGGGATCGAGTTCCAGAGTTCAGGTGCAGCATATGAGAAGGCACGGTTGCAAATTTTCAGGGATGACTGATTTAGCGGGCGTGACAGAGTGAGATGAGATGACCTTGACGTGTGGGTCGAAGAGAGCTGAGGGTTAATAGTGATCTAAGGTAGACAGGTTTTGATGACTGAAGTGAGCTATGTGTAAGTGTTATTATCTTATATTGGATACGTTCTGTTATTTTAAGCCAATGTAATGATTTTAGTATGGGTGAAATATGGGAGAATTTAGGTGACTTAGTAACAGCACGAGCAAGTGCATTTTGTATTGATTGCAATTTGTTGATGGAGGATTTGGGAAGGTTATAGTAGAGGGAGTTACAGTAATCTAATTTGGAGTGGACTATAGAGGTGGCGATTGTGGACGCAGTCTTAATATCAAGACAAGGGCGTAGGCGGCGAAGGTCCCGAATATGAATAAAGCAGGCTTTTGAAAGTTGGGAGATTTGTGATTCAAGTTTAGAAAAGAGTCAAATTTGAATTTCAAGATTTCTTGCAGTTGGAACAGGGATTATTGTGGTGTCAGGAGCCAAAACTAGTTTAGGATTGTCAATTTTTTGAGTTGTTGGGGTAGTCGATTAAAAGAAACTCTGTCTTAGATGGGTTGAGAGCGAGGAGATTAGATGACATCCATGCAGAGATTGACGAGAATGCAGATTCAAGCTCAATAATAGAAGCATTGAATGAAAGAGGTGAGAAGGAAAGGAATGCTGAGTGTCATCGGCATAGAGTTGGTGGTTTAACTTGAGGGAATTAATTAGAGATGAAAGTGGTGTGGTGTAAAGGCTGAACAGTACAGGCCCGAGAACAGATCCTTGAGGCACTCCATAATCTATAATATGAGAAAGAGAAATTTGGCCAAGACAGGACACTTGAAAAGACCGAGATTTGAGATAAGATGCAAACCAGTTGTGAGCTTTTTCAGATATGCCAAACCAGAGAGAGAGTCGCTCCAGAGCAGAATTTTGTGATCTATGGTATCAAATGCTGCAGAGAGATCAAGGAGACAAAGGCCAGTAACTTGGCGAAGACCAATTGCAGTTAAGAGTCTGTCATAAATGTAGGCGAGGACAGTTTCAGTTGAGTGATGTTTAGTGTAGGCAGATTGATGAGCATTATATAGTGAGTTACTTGAAAGGTGTTCATTCAGTCTGGAAAGCACAATTTTTTCAGTAAGTTTTGATAGAAGAGAAAGATTTGAGATGGGGCGATAGTTATTGAGATCTTCTCTGTCAAGACCAGGCTTTTTAGGAGAGGAGTGACAAAAGAGTTTTTGAATGCAATGGGAAAGTGCCTGAGATAAGAGAGAGGTTGATGATTCTAGTTATAATAGGCGTAAGCACGTGGCACACTGTTTTGAGTAAAAGAGGTAGGTATGGGATCTAGAACACATTGTTTGTTTGGCAAGGATAGTAGAAGTTTGGATACCTCTTCTTCAGTTGTAGGAGTGAAGCTGGATAAATTGCATGGAGGTTGTGGGGGAGGAGGATAATGAGGAGAGGTGGTTTGAATAATAGTGAAAGACTTGAGGACACTGCGAATCTTGGAGATTTTTACAGAGAAGAACTTAGCAAAAGATTCAGCAAGTTCTGACAGGGAAATGGATTGAGGAGAGGTTTTGAGTCTTTGCGATGGAAAAGATCATTTACAGTTTTCCAGAGCTTCGTGGATTTGAGCTATTTGTTGAAATGATGTTAGAATAGTACTTCTTTTGGCAGATGTAAGGAGATTATGATAGCGGTTGGTGGTGGAACGAAGATTTAAAAGGTCAGATGGAGAATGTGTTTTATGGTAGGTTCGCTCAAGACGTCTGCGAAATGACTTGAAAGCATGAATGAAAGAGTTATACCAGGGTTTGCTGTTATGAGACGAAAAGGTCTAGTGATGATAGGAGCATGTTTATTGAGAAGACCAGAAAGCACAGAATTGTATTTATCGATCAGTGATGACAGGGTAGTAGGGTGTTAGTAATTAGGTCAGATGACTTAATGTTATCACAGAACAAGGCAATATCAATTTTGTTGAGACGGCGGAATGAGTAGGTGCCACGAGGTGGAGGAGTTGGTGAGCAGATACTTAAAATGGTGAAGATGGGAAAATGATCAGATGGAGAGACTTGACTAATTGCTGAGATTGGAGATAATGATGAAGAAGATGACGTGATAAGTAGATCTAAAGTGTGTCCAAAAGTGTGAGTTGGAAGAGATATGTGTTGCGTGAGGTTTGTCTGTGTGAGCAGCTGCATGAATTAGGTAGAGTTAGGATCATCACTCTTGTCCACGTGTAAATTAAAGTCGCCAGTAATTAAGAATTCGTGTGGAGTTGTAGCTGCAGAGCCAAAAAGAGGTAAATTCATCAAGGAATGTCACAAATGAGGCTGAGTATTTTGATGATAATGGGGGCGATAAATGTTAAAAATAGTTAGTTTTGAGAGAGGAAGATTGAGGGTGACTAATGAGCATTCAAATGAAGAGAAATTCATTGAAGAGGAATTGCTAATTTGTATATGATCACGAATAAGAAAAGCAGTGCCTCCACCTAGATTAGAAGAACAGTTGGTAAATTTTTTCAAACGGGAAAGCTCAAGAGGGAAAAGCCAGGTGGGGTTGCCTCGATCAACTGGCATGAAGTTGTAGACGGAGATACCCAGGTTTCAGTTAGTGCAACTATGTCTATGGCTGAGGAGTGAAGCATGTGTATTGGAAAGAAGGGGTCTAATTTTGTGTTAGCAAGTTCGTGTAGTGAATGTGTGTGTTGAGGATTAGTGAGGATCTGATGTTGAGAGTGCATAGTGTCATGTGTGATTGGGATGGTCCGGGATTTGGGTGGATATCGCCTGAAAGAGCAAGAAGGATGATAATGATATCTGTGCGTAATATGAGATGGAAATGCGAACATCCGAAGACGAAGATGTGAACAACGGAGGGTTAAGGAAAAGGAGATAGGAATTTTGTTTAAATGTGAGTATTGATCAACGGCAGTCTTTAGGTCCAATGATTAATCGGTTTTCGTATATCAAGCTTAGGGAAAAGAAATGAACAGTTAGAATAAACAAATAGAGAGGAAATAATGTCATGATGTCAGGCTGAGATTAACGAGTAAAATAAAGTTGTGAAGAAAAGTCAAATTATCTTTCAGCTCATGCAGCGGCTCACAAGCTCAGCACGAGGTCAAAAGTGCAGCCAATATTAGTGTGGAGTAAAAATTTAATTTGTAAAAACTAAGAGAAGGCCTAAATTCGATTCAATTACAAATAGTAACGGTAATGAAATGAGCGATAATAGGTCATGTTGATTCTGAGTCTATAAATTCCGGCAAAGTTAAATAAAACTGGTTAAAGAAAAATATACCGACATAAACTGCAGGAAACAGCCTAAAAATTAAGAGTAAAAATTTTAACAATTCGCAAGAGCAACATTCAAATTTGTCGAGTTAATAAACAAACTGAAGAGAACAAAATCTCAAGCGACTAATCTGCGTCACTGCCCCTTGTGTAAATCAGGAAGTGTTTCGGAGCAGCGCTTATCTACCCGAAAATCGAGCGACATGTCATTCCACCAATACGTCAGACACGCACCGGTCTACTGAACATCAGATCAGTCAACAGCAAGCTTGAAAACATTCCGAGCATATTTAGTGAATTTTCGCTTAACCTTATCTTGACCGAGACGTGTCATTCAGACTCTGATAGTATAGCGATTAAGCATCTTCGGGGCTCTGGATTTAACGTTATCAAAGAGGCCCATCCCTTGCCGTCGGTCGAGCTACCTAGCGGAGCCCTGCCCACCAACCACGGAGGGACTTGCGATTGTATCAAAGCCGGGAACTATAATCGCTAAGATCGATACTAAGATGAAGTTCGAGGCATTCGAGCATCTTTGCTGCCGGGTTGGAAGCGGCCCTTCGCAAACAATCATAGCAACTATCTACAGACCAGGCTCATAGGGCATCTGGGACGGGTTCTACGTTGAATTCGTGGAACTAAAATCTCTTGTCACCTACAACGGTCAGATTTCAATCGCGGGCGGGCGACTTCAACATCCATATGGAACGTACTGCGGATCCAGGTAACGTCAAATTTCAGCAGATCATTCGGGCCCACCATCTGACGCAGATCGTGGGCAATCCTACTCATGAACTCAGAGGGCTGCTCGATGCGGTCATTGTGCCTGAGAAAGAGACCCCAGACGATGTCGGAGTGGCAGAGGTTGGACTGTCTGACCATATGTTGGTTCACTGGTCGCTACCCATGGCCAGCCCTGAGCCGGTATATACAACGACACATCGGAGGAGCTGGCGACATTTCAAGTTTGACCAGTTCATCGCGTGACTCCAGGCCTCACCAATTTGCAACTTCTCCGATACCAACACGTCCGCTACGGATCTCGCGAGTTGCTACCACACAAAAATCACTAGCATTCTAGATGACCTCACCCCAGTCACTGAATTTCACCTGCGATCGCGACACTCCCAGCCCTTCTATGACGCAGACTGCAGAGAGGCCCGATGGCAAGCTCGTCGGTTGGAGTGTCGCTACAAACAACTGATTCCAGGCAGATCTGGAAGCATCTAGAAGGTCTGTTGGGTGCGAAGAAGGCACCAGCCATCGAACCCATGGATTTCACCGTGGAGGAGTTTCACACTGTTATCGATGAGAAAGTCAATGACATTCGGAACCGAACGGCCGCTGAAGGTCCGGTGGAATACCACGTCCTGGAAAGCTCTTCCTCCTTCATATGACGTTTTCGGTGCCAACGATTGCAGAGGTCATAGCGACAGTTAAGTCACTACCGAACAAACAGTGCTTGTCGGATCCGTTGCCAACGTGGCTTCTGAAAGACGCTATTGACACCCTCGCCCCCTTCCTGACAAAGCTTTTGGTTGCCTCGTTTGGAAGCGGGGAGTTCCAGCAACCGTAGAAACACACGCTCATTCGACTGCATCTTAAGCGACCCGACCTGTACTCGACAGAAGCTCCCAACTACCGACCAGTCGCCAACCTTCTGTTCGTGTCTAAGCTGCTCGAAAGGGTGGCTAACAAGCAACTCGTCGACTATCTGGTCCGAAACGGTCTACTGCCAAAGCGTCAATTGGCGTATCGTGCCGGTCATTCTACGGAGACTGCTCTCCTACGGATTTTTAATGAACTGGTGGAAGTGATTTCGAGCGGTCGTCTAGCCCTACTCTGTCTCCTGGACCTCTCCGCGGCATTCGACACCGTGGACCGCCAAATACTTATCCATCGCCTTGAACTCTCCTACGGGATAACGGGGAGAGCCTTAAACTGGCTGGGTGACTATCTCACCGGGAGCTCACAGGCAGTCAGCTGGAATGGATCTATCTCTGCGCCGCGGAGGGCTCCCTTCGGGGTCCCACAGGGCTCTGCCCTCGGTCCTTTACTATTCATCCTCTATGTCGAAGACTTGGGACGACTTGTAGGCCAGATAGGGCTTACCTTCCATGCCTATGCAGATGATGGGCAGATAAGCTCCTCCTGCTTACCATCGGAGGTGGAGGCGATGCGGATACGGGTCCAGGACTGTATAAAGGAGACCATGAAATGGACTGCCGCGAACTGACTTGCACTCAATCCGGGCAAGACTGAGATCCTATGGGTTAGCTCTCTGAGGAGGAATCATCTCATTGATCGGAAACCGCTCATGATATGGGACGTCGAAATTGTCCCTTCCAAGGAGGTGCGTCTTCTCGGAGTCCTCCTGGACGAATCACTTTCATTCGTGGGCCACCTGAGTAACGTGACACGGGCGTGCTATTCGGAGCTACGGTAAATCCAAGAAATTTGATGCTACATCCCAAAGGCAACGGCGATTCTCCTCGCACATGCACTCATTGTTACCGGACAGCCAACTCAAACGGATGCAGGCTGTCCTCAACACTACAGCGAGGATGATCTTCAGATGTAAATGGCATGATCACGTGATGCCATATCTCCAGGACAAACTCCATTGGCTCAGGGTGCCGGAACACATTGTTTTTAAGCGATGTTGCGTGACCTTCCAGGCTCTCCATAATCCCGCATATCCGGAATATATTTCCGGTCTACTACGGACCCCGCAGATGACGGATGAGCGCCGACAACTTCTTTCCAGTACTCGATTACTGTTGTATGTTCCTCCGCTCAAGACAGCAAAGCTATCCGAAAGATCCATCAGTCGAGGGAACCCGCACCTCTGGAACTCTCTCCCTGAATATGTCACCGAGGCCACCTCCTACGAAGTTTTCTCTAAGAACCTTTAAGATGCACTTATTTAGTTTATCGTATGAGTGTTGATGTAATGCGCTCTTGTGTTTGGCTGTTAGCAATGCTACTGCGCTGCAGTAAATTGTCCGGGATAGAATAGAATAGAATAGAATAGAATAGAATAGAATAGAATAGAATAGAATAGAATAGAATAGAATAGAATAGAATAGCCGATCTGTACTGAAATTGAGTCAACAGATGGCTGCTCCCCTTCCCCAAACGTGTCCAAGGTGTTTACAAGTCAAAAATAGGCCTATTTGCGGTACACAGAGGTCGCCCCCATGGTCAAACAGACAGCTGCTCCCTCCTTCAAACTGTTTACAGGCCAACGGTCATTGGCTTGAGGTATCTGTTGTCCACAATGTCTTATACTCTGAACGGAATCTGATTGGCCCAATCTATCACTGCTTGACGGTGCTCAGTTGAGAAAGGAGGAGCCAGACGCCCACCCCCTTTTGACAGATGCATCTTTAAATAGACACAGCATGACTTAACACTGTTAATGCATTAGGAATTGTGTTTCTTTACAAAAATTCTTTGGAAAATTTTATTGACTCGCAGATAAGTCGACGCGTTTTTTTGTGAATTTTAAGGGAAAAATTTTTTGACTTATTCATGAGTATATATAGTAATATATATATATATATATATATATATATATATATATATATATATATATATAAGGTTTAAAGTGGTTCAGTAGGGACTGCCCTGTGTGAGAACCACTGTATATGATATGATATGATAAACAAAATAATAGTAGGAGACTTAGATTAAATTGAATTGATTTGTCTATTGACTTGTATTTTATTTACTAGCAATTAGTGCTGCACTGAATAGGGTTTTTAGCTATTCGGCCGAAGACGAATAGTCCATTTCACTATTCGGCGAATACCGAATACGAAAAGTGTATACGATACCTCTCCCGCTGCAAGTCGCCATAATTAGGTCAACAATAGTGCTGTGTGCTATTATAATACTATTACTACGTATAAAGAATTAGCTTTTTAGCGCAAATTCGCAATATATATTTGTATAGCGCTGTTTGGCTAGGAAAATAGAATAAAATGTTATCTCCGGCACTTGAATTTAGTTCAATTTACTAAGCGGAAGTATTAAACTATATGAAATTTTTTAATGTCATGTGACCACTATTCGTATTCGGTTTGACCACCACTATTCGTATTCGGCCGAATAGACTATTCGTCACACTATTCGGCGCTAAACCGAATACGAATAGTCTATTCAGTGCAGCCCTACTAGCAATTAATTTAATTTGTTTATGATGTAGTGTTTAAACTTTGATTTAAAATTGTTTAAATTAGAGATATTAGATAAAAAAGGTGGAAGGCTATTCCAGATACAGGGACCAAAATATTCTATAGTATAATGTCTAGTTTTAGAATGAGCAAAAAATAAGAACAGCTTACCGTATTTTTGTGCATATAAGATGCTCCCACGTATAACACACACCCGATAAGACGTGGGTTTTGATGATTTGTGTTTAAAAAATTATGGATAAGATGCCCCCATATATAAGACATACATGTACCAAAAGAGTCAAATACTGAGTCTTTATTCAGTTACCTGGTTAATTACAATCCTGTCTCACCCGAATATGGCTCCCAGCGGAGAGCAAAAGATCGGAGAAAGGAGGGAGGGTAGCAGAGAGATATGACCTTGAATTGGAAGGGGTTCCGTCAACTGTCATGATGTTAAAATAGACCTACATCAATAATTTAAACATCTAACACTAAATCTTTATTCAGTAATCTGACCAATTGCAATCATCTTTCATTTCCATGTCGCTGGTGGCTGAGAGAAAGGCAGACCAACAGAGGGAGAGACAGACAGAGAGTGATCACCTTGAATTGGAAGGCTTCCCTCCACTGTCGTCGACCGTCATATAATGTCTACACATAAGTTGCTTAACACGTTGACTGCGGCCTATTAAATAACTCAGACGCGGCTACTATTGACGAGAGTCTACGACCTTCGTGGCTTTCCAGTTCCTATACAAAATGCGTGCAATCATGCGTGAAGTGAGTGACAGCCGTTAGATTATTCCCAAGGCCCGATCACGTTAGACGCCTACAGAGGAAATATCTTGAAACAGATGCAAGTGTTTAGACTTTAAAACCATCTGTTACTAGAATGACGTTCTCTTTCCTCAGTTATGCACCAATTCATACGAAAAAATGCAGGTGGTCTGTAATGTGCTCCATAACCGCTAAGTTTGGGGACAGATCCCTTTCAAGGTAGACGTCAGGTCCGAAATCTCCCCCGACCGTTTCGCTCAGAAACTGAAAACTTACCTTTTTAGTACGTCTTATGGAACTCGTCTGTAAAGTGCTCTCGACTACCGCCCGAGCTTTAAGATAGCGCTATAAAAGTCGTCACTCTAATAATAATAATAATAATAACCGCGCTACATAGATTTTGTCAGGGACTAGTAGTTTTCTCAACAATGGCGATTGGATAAAACAATCAATGTCAGGGGTCAAGAATGAAAAGCATGGCAATTACTGTGGCAAAATGGACGCTATAGCCGATATAAATTCCAGGACCTTAGTAAGGACCTCAATTATCTAGTCCAAAAACGCTGACGGCATTACGTCTATGGTGATACAAGTTATTTGGGGTATTTATATTGAAGCTGAGTCATGGGGTTTAGAAGGTGGGCCTTTTAGAAGGCCAATCGACGTTCTTCAGTAGAATGTGGCGCTTCCGATTGGTCATTTAGTCCACCTGCTGCAATAGACGGCGCACCTATCTCAAGTGAAACCAAGACTGCTATTATAATTAGCATGGAGCGAATTGAGCTTCTTTATTGAGGCGGCGGAGCATGAGTATATTGTGGTTTTTTGAACAGGTGTTTATAGGGCAAATATTCATACATTTTCTATAAAATTTGCTTTTCTTGATCGGTCACTCATTCTAGTAGCTAGAGGAAGCAGAAGAATGATTCCAAGATCCGTATAAGCTAAAATATTTGGCATTGAACCAAGGACGTCATCTGATGTCCCTAGCGCCCTGAGAAACCAAAATAAGGACGTCAGTTGACGTCCCTAGCATTCAACGTGTTAACTGTCTATTGTGGAATCTATTCAGAATTCTGATTAATCACAATCCTCATTCACTTAAATGTCACTGCCAGCAGAGAGAGTGAGAGAGAGAGAGAGACAGAGATACTGACAGACAGAGATTCCCTTGAATTGGAAGGATTTCCCTCCACCGTTTCTACTTGCATTGACTTGCAGTCTTGGATTTATTTATTGATGATGACTTAGGTGCCAGTTCTTCATGTTCCAAGAAATTTAAATAAGATGCCCCCTAGTATAAGATGCATCAAGGGGCTAATTGTGTAAAAAATCGTATAACCCACGTCTTATATGCGTGAAAATACGGTATACTATTTCTGCCATTCTTCTGTGAAAGTCTAAGCTTTCAGGAATCAGAGTTGCTTACAGGTCAATACTGATGTCAATTGGCTGTCCTGTCTAGAGAGTTTGCTATGAACAATGGCGTAGCGTGCACTTGTTCCGCCCATGGCTCCTGGAAAAAATGCCGCCCCAATTTGCTCTTGCTATAGCTGACAAGCAAAAAAGTCGTCACCGCTGATTTTGCCACCCATTCTAAATTTTGCCGCCCCTTCGCTAAACCTCCTCGACACAACCCAACAAGCAAAAACAGGTCATCGTCACTGAATTTACCACCCCTTCTACATTTTGCCGCCCCCTTTGCCTTCGCCAAAAACCCATCAACAACCCTACAAACACAAAAAAGGTCGCTTCCAAAATTTGCGCCCCATCATGTGTGCCGCCCATGGCTAGAGCTATAGTAGCCATTGGGACGCTACGCCTCTGGTTATGAAAGCTTTATCAGAAAAATATTACATTGTCAGACAGATGGAAGAGGACAATGACCCCATACACAAGTATTGCTAAAATAAATTACCTACAGTCACAGTTTAAGAATGTAAGTATCAATCAACTAATTATAATTATACCTTTTGGTGGAATATAGCTTCACTAATAGAACAATCATGGCTCTGAAATATGTGTATCACAAAAGGGAGTTTTCATTTTTAGTTTATTATAAAGATCTGTATTCAAACATTTGAAACTACTATATAGTGACTACAAAGAGAACGATTGATGACAAGTCTCAAAATTGTTTCTTTCAAGGTTAAGTTAATTAAAACTATTTTGTGACAGTACTGTTTCACTTCTTTGTTTATGTCAGTAAGCTTTGCAGAGAAAGTTTGGCTCTATAAAATTTTGCAGACAAGGTAACCAATCGTAGAGAGAACATTGCTTCTCAGTGACTATTAATTCAACAGCATCATATTTTATGATAATTAGGTAATTATTGAATTGCATCATGAAATTAACTCATCAAAAACATCCTTGGCAATTTTACAGTGATTTGTTTTAAAATTTATTTTTCTGTGACTCATTTGAAAAGCAATATTTGAAAAGGATGTTTGAAACTAAAAGTCTAATTAACCCGTTGCAGGGGGATTTAATTTTTTCAAGTCGTCCCCAATTGGGGTATTTAATTTGGGGGAAAGGCGTTCATGTGAAAATGTGAACATACAAGTTTTAAACTTACTATATTTCAGGCTATATAGAAGCTATAAAGATGCGGTTTGCACCGTTGTTTAGCATTTTTATTGTTCTTTCGAACCATCTGTGCCAAAGAAGGAAATTTTGGGGGTGGGGTCCACCCTACAGCCCAAAATAGGACCCCTCCCCAACATTTTGGTCAAATTTTGTTCCAAGCCCAATAGCAAAAATTTTTCCGCGGTAACCCCCAAACTGTGAGTGAGAACGTTGTAAAGGGGTGTAATTGGAACAGAATAATGCAAACAATTTGAAGATTGGACAAAATTTGGAGTAGTTATGCTTTTTCAAACAATATTACTCATTGCTCGAAGAAATGACAATTTTGCGAACAAATTTTCAATCTGAAAAACCGAACAACTCAGTATATTTCAGGCTATATAGAAGCTAGAAAGATGCAGTTTGCACCGTTGTTTAGCATTTTTATTGCTCTTTCGAACCATGCGTGCCAAAAAAGAAAATTTTGGTTAAACTTACTTAGCATGATTTAAAGTGGCTTAGAAGGCATTACTGCCTGTGTGAAAGCCACTAGGGGCACTGACGGGGCTTGAACCCACTCCGTCAACCTGACGCTCCAGCACATAACCCACTCTGCCATTTGCCGTCCCACTCTTTACTCATTGCTCAAAGAAATGACAATTTTGCGAACAGATTTTCAATCTGAAAAACCGAACAACTCAGTATATTTCAGGCTATATAGAAGCTAGAAAGATGCGGTTTGCACCGTTGTTTAGCATTTTTATTGCTCTTTTGAACCATGCGTGCCAAAAAAGAAAATAAAGAGTGGTTAAGTGATATGTTTATGGTTAAGTTAAGATATGGTTAAGTGATAAGTGATAAAGAGTGGTTAGGACCACTCTACAGCTGAAAATCGGAACCCTCCCCAAAAAAATTTCAAAGCGCAATAGCAAAAAATTTTCAGCGGTGACCCCCCATCTGTGAGCGCGAAAGTTTTAGGGCGGTGTAATTGGAGCATAATAGTGCAAACATTTTGAAGATCGGGCCAAAATTGGAGGAGTTATGATTTTTCAAACCTCAGACTTGAGATTTTTCGAGGCATTTCAATGCAAAATCTCAGTATTTGAACGATCAGTGGCAAGTTTTCTTGCTTATATAGTCAACAACAGTGAAGAAAGTGCTGCCATCTATCGAATGGATAGTAAACTAAATCGAAAAGTTACTCCAGGAGTCCCGGGGCGGTTTAAAACTCCAATGTCCGATGCTTATGTGGCGCACCGTTTATAGACGGCTTTACCCTTTCGGATATGATTTTCAGCCGCCGTTTATAGACGGCGCTGCCCGGGAACAGGTTAATCTATGTTTGGAATTTAGTTGCTTAGAGATATTTTAGCTGGAGTAAAGACTTTAAATGTATTTAATGAACAATAATTTGGCGATAATATTGTTAAACGATATGGTGGCATTGGATGTTTATGCTTTCAGACTGGATGGCAAATGTTACTCTCATACTGAAATCCGAAACAAAGACTTTTGAATGTTCTGCCTCCTGTAAGCGAGTAGTAGATGCCGAACACAGTGCTGCCTCTGAGGCTTTGCAGTTCCTGAGTAAACACCCTGAAGCTCTCATTGGTAATGATTTACTGTTAAATTATATACAGGACAGTCTAGAAATGTTACTTTTTATCTAGTCCATTTAGAGTTTCAAAGACTTAACTGTAAAACTTAAGCTGATGCTGAAGTTAAAATGGCTTTGATAGTGTGGATTGGATTGATATAAACACATTTTGCAAATAGTTTTATTTTAGTAAATGTACCAAGCGTATATTTGTGTTTTCTATAATATTGAATAAAGCAGTTGAAAAAGAAAATGCAGGCCTTTGAAATGTGGTGCTTCAGAAGAATCCTGAAAATTAGCTGGCAAGAGAGAATAACAAATGAAGAGGTGCTAAAGAAAATTGGAGAAAAAAGACAACTCTTGACAGAAATCATAAGCAGGAAAACACAATATGCTGGACACATAATGTGTGGTTCAAGCACAGAACAAGCAAAAGTCCTCTTAGAGGGAAGATATGAAGGAAACAGGACTAGAGGAAGACCCCGAAGAGAATGGCTGGAGGACGTTAAGGAACACATACAAGAAAAGAACTACGGAAGACTAAAAAGGATTGCTGAGGACAGAACGAAATGGAGACAACGCATGACCGTCAACCTTCAGATTGAAGATGACACATGATGATGATGATGATGATGATGATGATGATGATGATGATGATGATGATGATGATGACGATGACGATGATGATGATGATATTGAGACTGAAGAATTATACCTATTATGCATGAGATTAAATTTAATAAACTTTAACCAATTAATAATTGCAATTCCAAGAACTGCTAAATAAAATTGTATATAGAGTTAATTTTAAACTTGTTTGTAGTGAATGATGTCAGTTTGGCAAGTGGTGACATGCCAGTGACAAAACTCGAAGAACTACTGCACCGCTATGGATTTAAAAAGGCAGCTTACAGTGAATACAATGAAAAGTTTAATGGCACCGTAAAATTGTTTACTGTTTCTGTGAGTGTTTCTGTAAATGGCATTTTTCAGAAGAAAATGAATGATAACAGCATGAAACAGGCTGATGTGGAGCGGGCAGCTGCAAAAGAGGCTGTTGGAGTTTTCTGTGAAGATAAGGCTGATGACAATGCAAAAGATTTACTATATAGATGGTGTGGTAAAAACATTCTATACCCTGCTATATCAACTTTCCCTCTAGCAGCCCCACTAGATACATTCACATAGTTTCAACTGCTTTTACTGAGAATTGCAATATAGAAATGGAAAGTGAATGGTGTAACAGTAAAAAGGAAGCTAAACAGAATGCTGCAGATTTGTTACTGAAGTTGTTCAGTGAAGCTGGATTGAGCAATATTTGGACAAAAGCTAAGAGCCATCTTGCAGAAGCAGGCACCAGTGGACAACTAGGCAGTGCTCAGGATGACAGAAATGCGAAGTTTAGTATTTCAGAAAAGAAAACTATTGAGAAAATGAAAGGCAATTGGCCAGACACTGATGATTTTGATGATTCTCTGAGTCATAAAAAATTAGAAGATTTATGCAAGCATTTGCATCTTGAATCTCCTGAATTTCATATAACTAGCAACAAAAGTCAGTATCAGATTGAGGTCATCATGTGGTATGTTTTTGGCAATGCTACAGTATTTAAGAACAAAGCTGATGCTGAATCTGATGCAGCTAAAGCAGCTCTAGCTGTGCTGTTGCCTCTTGCGGGCATTCTAGAGCAGAATAAGCCAGCCAAGAGTTTACTTAATGAACTTTATCAGAAAAAAATATTGCTGAAACAGCCAAAGTATTTGACAGAGGGCAATTTCTATTCAAAAGTCGAAATCAATTTTGCTGTCTCATTTGCTGAAAAATTCCAGACAGAATTGGAAGCAAAGGAATTTTCAGCAAAGAAAATCCTACAGGCACTTGGATATCGTAAAAATCAATATGAAGCTCTTCAGGAAAAATGTGTTAACTTGAAAGTGAAGTCTTTCAAAAGTAATGCACAAGAACACTTCTCTGCTGTTTTAGATATGACGTACGTGTTTGCTCCAAAAGCATTGTACCAAAGTAAGAAGGAGGCAGAAAAGAATGCAGCGTGCTATGCATTGAAGATTATTTACCCCTACATCGACAATTCTGATCTAAACAAGTGTAAAAACAATCTGCAACAGCAGACACCCAAAGTCCCTTTAACTTACACATGTATCCCAGAGGAAAATGGCAAATTTATGGCGAAGGTAGAGGTTTCTTTTGAATACGAAGGAGATAGTTGGCACAGAGATATGGACAATGCAATTGATGAAGTGGCAGAAAAATTTTTGAAGACGCTAAATTCAATAGATGCGGATCTGCTTCTAACCAAAATCTGACAAGAGTTAATCATTTGCTACAAATTACCACATTTTAAATAATTTTTTCAACACCTATAAATAGTGATGGTGGAACTGGATCTCCTTGTTAATTCCATAGCTTTGTTCTTAACCCTATCCCCTGAGTTCCTATGGAAAATTTCTCTATTCCCCTGGCCTCTTGCAGTTTGGGGGGAATTTTGTCTCTTAAATGTAGCAACAGAAAAATGCATTTATTAATAAAAATGTGTAAATAATGTCACTAACATGATCACTCTCTAGTATTTTATTTTTAGCAGAAGTAAGAGAATAACTCTTTGTTTCAGTGTCATCATTATGAATACTGTTTTCCTAAGGCTTGCTAATTCTTATAACATTTGACAAAATGCCTTATTTTTGCACAAAATTAGCAGTAAATAATCAAAAAGCTGTTATTCTAAGTAAGTACAACCATATCTGGTTCATCTAAGCACCACCCTGTCCTGAATAATACTGAAACCGGCAAGAATTTTAATGGGAGCTGGTAGGGGTTTTCAGGCCAAAATATGAGCCTTGCAGGGCGATAGGGCTTATTTAATTTTGACAGACATCTCTGATGCTTGACATAGGTTTTTAATAGTGATCATGAAACTGAACCTTCCTGGTATTTCCATATCTTTGTTCTTAGCCATTTGCTTGTTTAATTTTGACAGATATCTCTGATGCCTGCATGGCTGGACAAAAGTTCCGTGCACAAAATGTCACGAGGACAAATTGTCAGTGGACAAAATGTCCCGAAGACAAAATGTAATGAACGTCATTGTGCGTAAAAATTTCCAAACTTACTTTTTTAAATCTTGCAATTTCTTGGTTAAACTATAATACAATGAAGAATACTTCTACCATTAAATAATCAAGGGCAAGTAACCATTGATATATAATAGTAAGATTTAAGAAATTTTAAAAAAATTAATTTATTTAAAATTTAATGAAAAATCTAGTCTAAAAATACAAGATTGTTAACAAGTCCTTGAAAGTGCTATTAATTAATGTTGTTTTAATTCTTTTGAAATAGCTTTCAATTTCTTTTCGCAAAGACAATTAAAATTTTAGATCTTTTGAAATAACATAATGAAACTATGAGTCCATTAATTGATTGTTTGATTAAATTAAAATGGTCCATGTAATGTCACAAAATTATAGTGTAGTGGCCACATTTATTTACACTGGTCAACACACAATTTGATACCTGAAATGTTAAAAACTTAAAACTTAGCATGATTTAAAGTGGCTTAGGGAGCAATATTGCCTGTGTGAAAGCCACTAGGGGCACTAATGGGGCTTGAACCACTCCATCAGCCTGACGCTCCAGCACATAACCCACTCTGCCATCTTCCGCCCCAATGTTAGACCTTTTCTTGAGTAATTTTGGTGCCATGATTCCAAAAATGTTATCACTTTTGTCCCATCGGCTTTAATTTTAGAGATATGGCATAGTTGACTTTATATTTTGGTCCTACTAATATTTTGTTAAATGAGAAATCCTTAATCAGTTGAAATTCTATGTTTTAGCAAAATATTTAAGCATTTAATAAAGCATTCTAATAAAGGATAGAGAAATACAGAGGCTATTTAAGAAAAGTAAGCCTATATACTAAACGTTTGGTTAATTTTGCACATAGGCCCTATGCCATATGAAATGAATATATTACCCCGGTAGTCAGTCCACTGTCGTCTGTAAGACTTCCAAGAGTAACGTCTGTCTGGAGAGTCTCGTTGAAGGTTCCAGCAGTCATCTGCCATCATGTGAGCATTCCACCTTCTCTGATATCTCTCTTCCATGACTTTTATGTCTTGTTGAAATCTTTCACTTTGCTCTTCATTCATATCATCTAAGTTTTCCAGAAAACGATCTATGTGGCTGTGCTAGTAATGGATCATTATGTTCATATTGAAGCCAAGCTTATTAAAATTTCTGAGCATAGCATGAACTAGATCATAATAATTGTCTGACTTATGGCATCCTAGGAAGTTTTTGACAACTTGAACAAAAGACAACCATGATTCATTGTTGTCCATGGAATCAATATATATTTCGACAAATTGAGGTAATTGTGGATGGAGAAGCAGAAAAAATCTTAGAGCAACAAAATTACATATTTAAGTACAACTATATTTTAATGAATTAGTTATAATTCACTTTATCACATTAGAAATAAGAAAAAATTGACACTTCAAACATTTATCATGCAATTGTATTTCTAAATATTCCCTGAAGTTTTTTTGCTGCTTCTTCATCCACAATTACCTCAAAACAGTTTTCAGGAATTGTGCATATTTTAATTAAATAATATAATCTATTATACAGCACATATTTCAAATCATTTCTTCTGGAAATGTAAGACCTTTAATGTTATTAGCAAAGACCCTTAAATGAGAGCCATCAAAAGCTTCATCAAACAGATGTAAATTATTATCATGCACTTCCAATCTGTGATATATGGCCAATTGGCCATATCTTGAAAACTAGAGCTGATAGAGAAAATCTAATGCCATATTTGGAATCAACAGCCTAATTATACCAAGACACAGGTATGACATCTAAGGCACCAGACAAGAAAAAAAATTTTGGCCCTGTGTTATATTTTCATATTCAGAGCTTTTGTGAATCATTTTGCATGATAATCTGCATTAACTGGTGTCATGTTGATATTCTGTGACCACCGATAATACATCATCTTTTTATTTTTGCATTTTATTTTTCAGGATTGAACACTAGGATTGAATACAAATGAGCTTTACTATATTATTTTATTGAATGAGATTTGTTTTATGAATACTGTTCATTATTAGACCTGCTATTATTTGACTTATTTTGAATGGTTTTTCGTATTATTTGTCTTTCATGATATTTTAGAAAGTATTTTTGAATGTCAGCAATTTTTTGTCATTTCACAATGTGTTAACTATTGTCAACTTGCTTTTACTGCATTTGCATGATAACAGACTTAACCCACATGCTGCTAGGTGGCAGCAGTGTGTAATCTAGACTCCTGGACTCCAGGGAGAAACTGGCAATGCCGGGGTCAGTCAGCTAGTCACCCGAAACAATTCTGCTGTTAGTTGATAGTCAAAAGTCAAAGTCCTTCCCGAGCCACAGGCTCTTAGGGCGGCGCTGATCTCCGTTTCTAGTAGCCCTCAGCCAGGCATGTGCAAGGCCACGGACACGGGGCTAGTGCATCGCGTAGCGTACCTGTTTGACTTGTCGCAGCATTTTTAGGGATGCTCCTCATTTATAACACGCCCCTCTAGCGCAAATAGGCTGAGTCGACCTTAGGGCTCCTCCGGGACGCGAACCCGCGACCTCCTGCACCAATATCCAACGCTGTTACCACTCTGCTAACTTCCCGCCCCGTTAGTTGATATAGTTTGCCAAAATTTCTGGGAGAGAATTTTAAAATTCCGGGGAAAAGGCAATTCCCCCGGAAACGGTCTGATTAAACCCTGGGTGGCAGTTCCCACAGTCGTCAGTTTTTCTCAGATCTTTAGAAGACCTGGTGAAATATTTTCAAGTGCTCTTAGATGTCTGTAGTGGGTCCATTTACACATATTTAACATATATCTCGAGGGGGTTACCCCTGAATTTTCCCTTATTGAGTGTTTTAAAAATGATATTCATTTACTTTAAACCTAACCCCCACTGCAGCTTCGAGTGCAATACCAGAGCTGTAGGCTCCACTGAACAAAGAACCTCAAATGCGACATACTGTATACTGTCTGAATGCAAAGTTATGACCAGCTTGCTAGGAGGCCAAATACAACAAGGAGGCAGAGTAAATCTTTTTAAGTACACTACTTTTAAAGTACACTACTACTTTTAAAGTACACTACATACACTATAGTCACTCATCTTAATTATTTTTCTCTGCCATTTAACTACCTATAACTTCAAATTGGGATAACCACCTTACGGGATTCTTTTCCCTTAGGTTATCCCTCATTCATTTTATTATCAACCTCTGATCATCTAATTACTTTCTATGCTAAATTATGAACACAACTGTTTAGTTACTTAATAATTTGTATGTTAGTTTTAGTTTTGTTTCGTTTCTAGTATAAGTTAGTTAAGTTTCTTCAATCATTATATATTTTTGTTTATGATACTGATCTTGAAAATCAAAAATAAAAATAAATGGAATTCGAAATACGCAATGCTGTTGGCCAGTGGCGGCTCCAGGATTTGGCATGTCGGGGCCGTTGGGGTGGCAATTTCTACTCGTGGGGGACCATTTGTTGTTAGGTATGTAGTATTAAGTATAGGGTCCCAACAGAGGGCCACTGAGGGGACCAGGCACTCAATAGGAGCCGCCACTGCTGTTGGCATGGGGCATCACGAGTGGGCCAACATGGCAAGTTGCCAGTTACTACAGTTAGCAACATGAATTTGGTTAATTCAATACCCTTGCCTCCCATGGGGCTTGGAGCACTCAGCCCTGGCTCCATTCCTTCCCCCTTCAATGTTTAATCTAGACTCCTGGACTTCGGGGGAACTAACAAAGCCGGGGGGATTTCTGCTAGGTGGCTGCTGTTAGTCCATGTAATATGCCAAAATTTCCGGGGGGATTTGAAATTTCCGAGGGGAATGGCAATTTATCCCCCGGAAACGGCCTAGATTAAACACTGCGTGTAGTACACTTGATGAACATCTAAAGTAAGTAAAGTAAAATCTCATGGATTTCTATAGCGCCGTGGAGCAGCACAACAGTAGCTGCTTATTCTTGGCAGTGATGTTAATCCTTGTCCTGGTCCTTGTCCTTAAGGACTTCTTACTTAAGGACCAATTTGAAGTCCTTGTCCTTGTCCTCGTCCTTGGGGAGTCAGTCCTCGTCCTTATCCTCGTCCTTGGGGGTTTGGTCCTCGTCCTTGCAGATCGGTCCTTGTCCTGGTCCTTGTAACTTAGTCCTTGAAAAGTCCTTATAAGGACCAAATTACTTGTATACCATTTTCAATTGTACTTATAATTATGTTCCAAGGTAAGAGTAGTATGTGGATTTATATTTTGGCTACATACTTGCTTTGGGTTACTCTAAATGTTTAGTCATTGTTTCCTTTATAATACCAGTTGATTCTTTAGCAGAATTCTTTGTTTCCCTCCGACGTCGGCTCCAGTTGAACGAGTGTTTTCGCAAAGTGGTCTCATAATTAGACCTCACTGTGTGTGCATGACTGATAAGCTGCTGGACACACTTTTTCATTTATTATTATTATTATTATTATTATTATTATTATTATTATTATTATTATTAAACTTGACAATTTCTTAAGCGCAGTAACATAGCTAGGTGGCTAAAGTCAAAGGCACGTTTGAAATGCAGCATTGCTGTTGACTACATTATGTTTTTTTAAAATTTGCTTTTCTAATTTTGTGATTCGAATTGAAATTGTGTTTGGTTTTTTCCTATCCGACTTTTTTGTCTGTCAGAGGTTGGTCCTTGCCCTTGTCCTTGATCCTTGTCCTTGGGGGTCAGTCCTTGTGGTCCTTGTGCTTGTGGGGTAAGTCCTCGTCCTTGTCCTTGGAGGGTCAGTCCTCGTCCTCGTCCTTGGGGGTTCGGTCCTTGTTCTTATCCTCGTCCTTGGGGAGTCGGACCTTATCGTCATCCTTGGGGGGTCGGTCCTTGTTAACATCACTGATTCTTGGGCAGGCCCTCCGAGAGGGGGGGCAGGGGGGCAACTGCACAGGGGCCCGGCGGGCTGGAGGGGGATCGGGCCGATGATGAATATGTATAATTAACAATAAAACGAATAGTAACACTAAATAATGGTTAAAATGTCAGTTCAGCAGAGGGCCTTATCACAAGGGCCCGGGACACAGTGCTAAATGGCCGACAAGCAAAAAAAAAAGGTCGTCAACACTTAAAATAATAAAACACCTTATAGTAAACGGCTGACGAGCAAAAAAAAAAGGTCGCCAAGAAATTATGACGAAATGATGAAAAGGGCCCGTCAGCCATTCTGCACAGGGGCCCGGAATTTCTCTCGGAGGGCCTGTTCTTGGGCGCTCAGCCTCTCTTAAAATAGCTATAGGGAATTGGTATGTTATCAGCCAGGCAATAGTCAACGTCCAAAGGGCAGTGAGGCTAGGTTGTTACAGCTATGGAGGATATGATTTTAGAAAAAGGAATGATTTAAGCTTAGACCTGAAGACTTGAGGAGATTATGCGGGAATTATAGGAAATGATTCAGATTTTATTGTTTGAAAGTGTCCAAGTCTGCGGAGGGAAGCTGGGATCGAGTTCCAAAGTTCAGGTGAGGCGTATGAGAAGGCACGGTTGCAAATTTTCAGGGATGACTGATTCAGTGGGCGTGACAGAGTGAGGTAAGATGATGAACGTGTGGGTCTAGGAGGCTGAGGGGTTTATAGTGATCTAAGGTAGACAGGTTTTGATGACTGAAGTGAGCTATGTGTGTGTTATTATCTTATATTGGATACGTCCAGTTATTTTAAGCCAATGTAATTATTTTAGTATGGGTGAAATATGGGACAATTTAGGTGACTTAGTAACAGCACGAGCAAGTGCATTTTGTATTGATTGCAATTTGTTGATAGAGGCTTTGGGAAGGTTATAGTAGACGGAGTTACAATAATCTAATTTGGAGTGGACTATTGAGGTGGCAATTGTGGAGGCAGTTTTAGTATCTAGGCAAGGACGTAGGCGGCGAAGGTCGCGAATATGAACATAGCAGGCTTTTGATAGTTGGGAGATTTGTGATTCGAAGTTTAGAAAAGAATCAAATTTGAATCCTAGATTTCTAGCAGTTGGAACAGGGATTATTGTGGTGTCAGGAGCCAAAACTAGTTTAGGATTGTCAATTTTTTTGAGTTGTTGGGATAGTCCAATTAAAAGAAACTCTGTCTTAGAAGGGTTAAGAGCGAGGAGATTAGATGACATCCAAGCAGAGATTGATGAGAATGCAGATTCAAGCTCAATAATAGAAGCATTGAATGAAAGAGGTGAGAAGGAAAGGAATAGCTGATTGTCATCGGCATAGAGTTGGTGATTTATATTGAGGGAATTAATTAAAGATGAGAGCAGTGTAGTGTAAAGGCTGAACAGTACAGGTCAAAGAACAGATCCTTGAGGCACTCCAAAATCTACAGTGTGAGATAGAAATTTGGCTAAGACAGGACACTTGAAAAGACCGGGATTTAAGATAAGATGAAAACCAGTTGTGAGCTATTTCAGATATTCCAAACCAGAGAGAGTCGTTCGAGCAGAATTTTGTGATCTATGGTATCAAATGCTGCAGAGAGATCAAGGAGACAAAGGCCAGTAACTTGTCGGAGACCAATTGCGGTTAAGAGTCTGTCGTGAATGTAGGCGAGAACGGTTTCAGTTGAGTGATGTTTAGTGTAGGCAGACTGATGAGCATTATATAGCGAGTTATTTGAAAGGTGTTCGGATAGTCTAGAAAGCACAATTTTCTCAGTAAGTTTTGATAGAAGAGAAAGATTTGAGATGGGGCGATAGTTATTAAGATCTTCTCTGTCAAGACCAGGCTTTTTTAGGAGAGGAGTGACAAAAGAGTTTTTGAATGAAGATGGGAAAGTGCCTGAGGTAAGAGAGAGGTTAATGATTCTAGTTATGATCAGTGTTGCGCGGTAACGAAGTAAAAGTAGCGCGTTACAATACTTAAGTACAATTCTGAGTACTTCGTACTGTTGCGAAATCCGCTAATTGACCCCTGATGAAAGGTTAAGGACAAAGAGGGAAATCGTGCGTTAAACTTGGGCCCCCGTCCCGGTCTAAGACAGCCTGTGCTTGTGAATGACAGAACGACCTTTTAATGTAAGAACTTAACTTTATTATAAACAGAACAATAAGAAGATCATTTACTGACGAACTTAATCAAGAACACGACTTTCAACGATTAATTATGCAAGTAACCTCGGCGAAGGACAAATACAAAATGACTATGAGTGATCACAGACAGTGGCGGCTCTAGGATTTGGCAAGTGGGGGGCCGTTGGGGGCAACTCAATCATGGGGGCCAACCATTTGTTGTTTAATGTATGACATTAAGTATAGGGTCCCAACTGGGGGCACTGGGGGCCAGGCTCTCAATAGGGGCACTGGCTATGGAGCCGCCACTGATCAAGAGGCCATTCAGGCAATAATCGACAAAACAAAGAACGACTTAACTCTATATCAGTCAACATTCGAATAACAAAGCATTAGAGTGCTCGATATTGAGGAGGGTATTTGAAGGTTAAAATAACTAACACTGGAATAATGCATCGCAAGTCAGTACAACATCCACTCAGAGGCGTCATTTGGGGGCTGGGGGGGCCGTGGCCCCCCCCAAGGAAATGAAAATATTAATTTATAATGTATTAATGTGCAAAAAAACAAAAACAGGGACGTCATTTGGGTTTGGGGGGAGCAAAAAAGTCAGCAGCCTCTAAGGGCTGACAAGCAAAAAAAGGTCGTCAAGTATTTTTTGGTAATCGTAATCCTAAAAGAACTGACGAGCAAAAAAAAGGTCTTCAACTTTTTTTTCGAAACTCAAACTTAGTCGAAAAAATCTCCAAAAATTAAAAAAAAATTTAAAGCAAAATTTTACAAAATTTCTCGCCCCCCCCCAAGAAAAGTGTGAAATGACGCCACTGCATCCACTGTGAACGATTAAGCAGAGATCAAGGTTATGAGCGTGACCTTCAAGTAATCAACTCCAAGGCGAAATTAACAACGAATGACGACGAAGAACTGAATTCTAAGAAATGCAACCTTAATTCTCTAACGTCTTATCCTAGAGGTCGATAACAAGTGTCAATAACAAGTTTAACCTTCAACTAACGATTCAAACAGAACGAGCGTCCAGAGGTCGCAACAGGCTTATGAGATATTCAAATTGAAGTCGAGTACGTCTTTGACCTGCAACAGATGTTATGACTTTTCTACAATGACCTTTAAGCACTCGGTAAACAGCAATTAATAAGCAGCAATGTCATGACCTTTAGATATTTGACCTAACGCAAAACAAGAGTTTTACGGCGACTACCTGTCGCAAGTATTGACCGAAGTCAGTGAGTGACCTCGCAAGGACACAGAAAAACCGCAGCTGTGTATTGTATGCTGAATGAGTGACCTCGCAAGGGCACAGAGTAGCCGCAGCTGTGTATGTATGCTGAATGAGTGACCTCGCAAGGGCACAGAGAAGCCGCAGCTGTGTATGTAATGCCACAGGCCTTAGCCTGGGACTGGAGAGTTTGCAAGGCTCACCAGAAAACGATCGCTCCGGACGCTGGGAAATAGCCTAGCACAATCGGATCCTTAATATTGGAAGAGGCCTGTTATAAGAACTCCGGAGCTTGCTAAGAAAAGGAGTGTAAATTTCGAATCTCCAATTCGTTGCTGTTTCGTAACGCGTAGTGCCACCTAGTGAGCACTATACACATAGTTACTGGCGACTTTTTGTCACATAATAGTGGTCGAATAGTTCTCCGTAGGGTGAGGGTTCGAATCCGAAGGAACATTCTTCTTTGAGGCCTATTCATTCCGTGTAAATCAGTTAAAGGCGACGCCTACCAAATAAACGAGGAAGCGCCAATGCAAGGAAATGGCCATAGTCTGAGTTGGTTAACGCGAGGTGTGTGCATAGCGAGTTCCAGCCTTTGGCGATTCGATCAGGTTAGTGCAGTGCGACGGAAAGAAGGATTTTCCGTTAGTTTTCCAGGTGGAGTTAATTATGAGCGTGCGTTCGAGTACGAATTCTTCGAACGGAGAAAGTTATGAAGAGCACGAACGTTAAGCGAGAATAATGAATCGTGGCGCCGCGTAGCGACTGATTTCGCTATAACGTGAGCGTATCAAGCTTTAAAAATAAAAATTCGCCACAGTACTGTAACGAAGTACACAAACTTACCCAGTACTTTTTACTTGTAACGAAGTAAGTTTTTATTCAAATATTAGTACTTTTACTTCGTTACATTATGTCTTTCACGTTTCGTTACAAGTAAAATTTCTCATCGCCAAATTTCGATACATCTACTGGAGTATCTGTTTAATTCTTCACAACTTCCCGTGTTTAGTCGTACAGGGTTGACAATGACCAACAAACGTACACGCATGACTGACAGATTGTTTGAAAACTTTACCTTTCTTAGACCTACATGCAATCACAGAGCCGCAGTTAGAGCAGTCGGCGTCCGGGGCAAGGTATAAATTCTGCGCCCCTAAATTCCGGTGATGGCCTTTTTTGCTTACCCGAGTTTTCACGGCAACCTACAACATACAAATTTTTAACCTGTGACAGTCTGAAAACCGGCGATGACCTTTTTTTATTTATCAACAATATTTTCACGCCGGAGGAAATTGGTATGAAAAGCTAAGGACTTAGTGTGCAAATTGCGCCTTCGAGGACGGCGCCCGGGACAGCTTGCCCCTGCCCCCTAGCTACGGCTTTGTGAAACCAGCATTTGTACTAATGCAGTTAATGGTGTAAATGTGTACGTGTTGACTGCTGAGGCTTCTGCATGCTGCTTAAAAGTAGTAATACAAATGTGATTTAGCATGATAATGTGGAGTTGTTGATGATTCGGTCTGTCACGGTACTTTTTACTTTTTACTTAAAAAGTAACTTTTTGAGGAGTACTTTTTTACTTTTACTTGAGTAACTATTTTTATAGGTACTTTTTACTTTTACTTAAGTAAAAAATGACAATACTTGTACTTTTACTTGAGTACTCAAACTCAGTACTTCATACAACACTGGTTATGATAGAGGCCACACCCCTTATACAATAATAATAATAATAATAATAATAATAATAATAATAATAATAATAATAATAATAATAATAATGCTGCACTTCTGTAGTACCATTTCCAATACTCAAGGGTATTAATCGATGGTACTTCAAATCCATCCGTAAAAGACCAGGTATTTCCAGAGATCAGTCAGAGGGAAACAGCGAGACAGACTGACCAGACTAACTAAGATAGAAACATCATCGTCATAACAAGGAAGACTAGTTGGAAGAGATGTGTTTTAAGCCTAGATCTGAAAATGCTCAGTTTATTGGAAGATCTGACAACCAGAGGGAGAGAGTTCCAGATTTTTGGCCCAGGAATAGTAAAAGCTCTCTTACCAATTTCAGTGTTTGCTCTAGGCACATTCAACAATGAATCAGCAAATCTTGTTGAATGATAATGTTTTGGATGGTTAATCATAGATTTTAAATATTGAGGTTGGCCAGACTGCAGAATTTTAAAAACAAGAACAGCAGTCTTAAAAACAATTCTTGTTCTACTGGCAGCCAGTGTAACTTTTTAAGGACAGGTCTAATGTGATCATGTTTGCGAGTTTTTGTAATGGCCCGAGCCACAGAATTCTGAATCCTTTGAAGTTTTTGTATATTAGATTTGGCCATACCATTGTAAAGGGAATTGCAATAATCAAGCCTACTGCTGACAAGGGCATTGGCAAGAGGAATCAGAGCAGGCTTCGGCACAAGATCACGAATTCGTCGAATGTCTCTGATCTGAAAATGAGCAGCTCTGCTAACCTTATTTATGTGTTCATTAAAAGACAACATTTCAGTTAATCAAAGTCAGTCTGTCCGCAACCTAGGTGTAATATTTGACAAAAACCTGTCTTAAATTTAAATGAATGCATGTCCTCAAATTTACTTAAATTAAAAGATGTACCAAGAAGTAAAAACTCGATTTTTGAAGGGTTTAATGCAAGTTTATTACTAAATATCCAAGACTGAACATTTTTCAGACAAATTGATAAATTTTCGAGTGACGCCGAAGAGGTTTTATCATCAAGGGCAATAAATAACTGTGTATCGTCAGCGTAGAAATGATAGTCAACAGAGAATTGTGAAAGAAGCGATCCAACAGTTAGTATTCGACTAGCGATGCTATAAAGTAGAGTCTAGACTTAACACACTTGCTGCTGAGACGTTGATGCAGTCATTGCTAACGTTGCATTGTGGGTCGATTAATCGAAATCGTAATCGCGATTTTTGGAAAAACCGAAATCGAAATCGACACGATTATCAAATAAATCGAAATAATCGATAATCGTCGAAAAAATAATCGAAATCGCGATTATTTTTCGATTATTCCCGTATATTATATTATACAATATTTCCGATTCAAAGAAAGATCAATTTACCGTTGATTATCAGATTTTCATTGAAAATGGATTCAACAGCGTCTAAAGACAGGTAGGCCTACCATCTTTCTGGGTTTGACAGCAGCTTTCGATACGGTGTGTCATGTGGGTTTAATGTACAAACTCTCGCTCAACTTGCCGCCCTGGTTCAGTGGCGGCTCTAGGATTTGGCAAGTGGGGGGCCGTTGGGGTGGCAACTTGCCAACTTCTAATCATGGGGGCCAACCATTTGTTGTTTAATGTATGTAGCATTAAGTATAGGGTCCCAACTGGGAGGCCAGGCACTCAATAGGGGCACGGGCCCCCCTGGCCCCCCGGTGGAGCCGCTACTGCCCTGGTTCTGTCAACTTGTGGAATTGCTCATATCTGAGAGACGGTTCTGAGTTCACTTGGGAGAAGATGTCAGCTCCTGGAGACGTCAGCGAAACGGTCTAACACAGTGTTCAGTACTAGCACCTATGTTATTCAATTTGTAGGCTTGTAAGCCTACAAACGACTTAACCTGATACCATCAGTAGGAAGTTTGGATACGCTGACGATATCGGTCTTGCCACCCAGGCTCGATCCTTTAAGGAGATTGAAGACCAGGGTTATTTCTAGGATTGTGAATTGGGGTGGGGTGTCGGGAAAATCTGGGGGTGTTTATTTCTAGGATTGTAGGATTGTGAATTTGGGGGTGTCGGCAAAATCTGGGGGTGTCGAAATTTGGAGGTCTCTACCAGTGTTAGGAGTGATCTTAGATCAAAAGATCAAAGATCACGATCTAAGATCACAATTCATGATCTTTGATCTTTGATCTAGATCACTTTTTACTAGTGATCTTTGACTCTGATTTTAAATCACTTTTTCGGTGATCTTGATCTTTATTATCAACAGAAGATCAAAGATCAAATTATACGTATTCTCTCAACTAAGTCAATCAATCAACGAACTTCTATGTGTATTGAGTAAAATGGCAGACAAATCAAGCATTCGGACCTCAATGATCATGTTAATTAGTGCAGCGGGTGCAGATGATGAGGATTATGGGCATGACCCTGACATTAGTACTGGCACTGCCACTGGGACTCAGAGGGAGGCTTGCTCAGTTGCAACTGGTCGTGAAAATGCAGTCAAGATAGAGGTCATGCACTACCTGAATAACCCAAATAAGGAACTTTCTAGCTTGTTGGCATACCCACATGTCAAGGCAGCATTTGTGAAATATAACACAACCCTGCCATCTTCTGCGCCTGTCGAAAGACTTTTTAGTATTGGAGGTTTGATAGCTACACCGCGAAGAAACAGGTTGTCTGACGCAACGTTTGAGCGTCTGCTCATGCTGAAAACGAACTTCCGTGTTCAACACTGACTGTGAACTGACAGTTAGTTACTAAAATTGTCATGAACTGTTTTCAGTTGTGTTAGTAACTTAGTATTACAAAAGTTTACATGCATCGTACATTTGTATCGTTATCATACGTGACATGTCATACATGATATAATAACTATATTTGTATGATCTTTGATCTTAGATCACTTTTAAAGTGATCTTGATCTTAGATCATTTATACTCTAGTGATCTTTGATCTTGATCTTAGATCAATTTCTCTCTAGTGATCTTGATCTTTGATCAAGATCATTTTACAAGTGATCTTTCCTAACACTGGTCTCTACCGAAAAAGGCTGACAAGCAAAAAACGTTATAGAGACTCACACAAAGTCTGACACGCAAAAAAGTCATCCGAGGATAAAAGTTGTGGGGTGTATTTCTCCATTTGGAGGCAGGCCTCTTCAGAGGCTGAAGGAGGCCCAGGCCAGTTGGAATTTCGAGGCCTCTCCTAGCCTTCCCAACAATTAAAATTTTGACAAGCGAAAAAAGGTAATCACCAATTTTGAGGACCGCAGAATACCTTCCTAGCTTTCCCAAAATCCCAAAATTGTCAAGCAAAAAAGGTCATCACCAAATTTTGAGGCCCCTTCTAGCTAATAGTAGCTATCTAGCTTTCTTGCTCTCCCAGAATTCTAGACAAGGAAACAAAGGGAGGCCCCCAAATGATGGAGGCCCGGGCCGAATGGCCCTCCTGGCCCCCCTCTGTTTGGGGGTGTTCAGGGCTAATCAATATGCATTCTGTATGCATACCATTGTCACATTACCAAATTTTAGGGGTGTCGACCTCAAATTGGGGGTGTTAGGGGTGTTAGGGGTGTAGAAATATCCTTGTTGCAGACCAACTGAACATCGATACACAGAGGATTGCCGAATACTGTAAAATATGGCGGGAAAGAGTTTCTAAAGGTACTGTGAAATAATCGAAATCGCGATTATATAAAAAACCGTAATCGTAATCGAAATCGTAATCGTGAAAAATAATCGTAATCGTAATCGTAAAAAATAATCGTAATCGACCCAGCTCTATTGCTAACACTCTCTGTGTGATTCTTGTAGTGTAAAGCGGGTGCCTCACTGAACGATTTAGTCATCGGATTTAGCCGGCCAACTTATCGGCGGCCGAATCCGTCTGAATGAGAAGCTTGTTGCAAATGGCAGCTGCTTCACTGCCTGATTTTGTCAGCGGGACATTCAAGGCGGGGAGTAAACGTCCGCCGACTAAGTCCCTGATAAGGTGAATGCACAATATGCCGGACTTTGTCGGCAGATTTTCTGACTTGTCAGCCAATCAGGTTTTAGTCCAAAGATCAGCGCGCCAATTGACAATAACAACGAAACACATTGTGGAGAATTTACGTGCGAAATCGACGAGTTTTCAAGATTACAAGAAAAATGTCGAAATGTAAATTTGACATAAATATTCTTCATGAAGAAAAAAATATAAAATTACATGAAACGTTAAGAAATAGTGGTTGGACAAGTATTCACGTGGACATGTAACTTTATGTCAGTAATAATTAAGAAACTTCCCGATAATGCATGTGCGGATGCAATAACCGTCAACATTAAACCACATAATAAAGCGACAAATTCCTCATCAGCCATCTTTAAGATGTGATCTACATCAGCGTTTGTAGGCGTGGCTTATTTTTTGCTTCCAGACAAGACTAAAAGTCGGTGGATTTGTTTGCCGACAAAATCAACGACTGAGTCCGCTGACTAAATCGTTAAGTGAGGCAGCCGCTTAAGACTATAAGAAATCAATTCTGCCCAACCACAAAAAAATTCATGACGTGGATCATATGAAAGAAGTGCTAACATTGTGTTGGGCCCAGACCGGACTTGTTGTCCGAGACAAAACGATTGACCAGTGGTTGGGCAGAATTTGGCTGGTTATTCGGGGTAAAGGACACATTGAACATCGTTTGGACTTCCGTAGTCTGTAGCAAACTTTGTTTCAAGCGATTATGTGACGCATCGTAGGTTATGTTAATGTTTTAATGACGTCAAGTTCGGGTCTACCTGTTTGTTAACGTTTTTCTTCGTCATTTGTAAGAGCAATGTTAATTACGTTAGATTTTTCGAATTCTCGAGTAAATCTTCTCAACTTTCGTATTTTTATTTCCTTTGTAACTTAAATGTTAATAAAGTTACATCGCTTCAAAATCGACCGGGATTTATTGGCACACCCTGTACATGTCCGTTACGGTTACTGAGCAGGAGTATGTCGTTGAGCGCATAGAACGTGGCGTTCTTTCGCCATACCCACATGGCCAGGTTGCTGCCCCAAGCGCAGTAGTGGCAGTGGCGGCTCCACCGGGGGCCAGGGCCCGTGCCCCCCTATTGAGTGCCTGGCCCCCCCAGTTGGGACCCTATACTTAATACTACATACATTAAACAACAAATGGTTGGCCCCCATCATTAGAAGTTGCCACCCCAACGGCCCCCCACTTGCCAAATCCTAGAGCCGCCACTGAGTAGTGGTGCTATAAAAATGCACAATTATTACATTAAAACTACTGTTGCACGCAGTACTGGAATGTATACATTCTTAGGGCACATCCACATACACTGTAGTACCTTCGCACTGAGGGGGTTGGATTTTGGAGATTTTACACACGTAAGGCTTGTGCAACCGAGGGGGGTTGGAATTATGCCTTTTTGCATACGTACTATATGGACGAGCCCTTACATGTTCATATTATCTGAGTTTATTTATACTATAATTTATTTTTTACGAACACAAGCAAAACCATCTAAATGTTTCATTCCTTGTAGTATAAGATTTATAATATCCAAATTGCAATTTCACAGTTTTCATTAAATAAAGCCATAATGAATATATAAAAATAGTCTCTGCAGCATTCACGTAGCAAAAACCTTCAATTTGGTTCATGGCTTCAAGTCATGAATGCTGAATGTTAAACCCTTTGTCCCAATACACTCAAGTATCTATCATCTTACAAATCATATGGGCTCAGAGAAGATCATATTAGCCAATCTTGTCATCAACAATTAAGTATGGAGGGGCCAAAAGATGTTGAGTAGATTCAGTGGCGTAGCATGCGCCCGTGCTTGCTTTATTATACCTGACAAGCAAAAAAGGGTCATCGCAGTTGAATTTGCCACCCCTTCACTGAAACTTCTCGACATGACCCGAACAAGCAAAAGAAAAAGGTCGCCGCCGCTGACTTTGCTGCCCCTTCTACATTTTGCCACCCCCCCTTCGCCTTCGCCAAAACTCAACAACCCCACAAGCAAAAAAAATAGGTCACTTCCTAAATTTGCCACCCCCATTATGTGTGCCGCCCATGACTAAAGCCATAGTAGCCATTGGAATGCTACGCCTCTGAGTAGATTCAAATAAGTGTATTCCCCTCCTCTAGTAATTGTTTCAATCTCCACTCTTTCTGTTGATCTTTCAAGAAATACATATAAATGGCATTTGAAAATATCTGTAAACTGTTTCATGTTTGGAGTCATTGAAGAAGACTGTCTGGTTGGAGAGTAGTACACAAATTGCTAAGTAGGTTATAAAATCATTTCATCTTAAGTTCAAGCCACAACATACTATTAAGTATCAAATAATAAAAGGGTTCTACTGTAAGTTAGTAAAAAGGCTAACTGTATCCACAAATCATGACTTTGCTTCTATAACTGAATTGGTGGATGCTTAGAGATGCTCTGAGATGCCCTCAGATGCTCTGTCACCCACAACAAGCCACCCGCTACTGACCAGCGAACCTCTGTAGCTTAACTGACTGTCCAGCCCCGCTGGCAGAGTAGGCAAGCACAAGCATCTGGTGAAGCCAGCTACTGAGGTACTTCGGCAGGCACAGGAGCAGTGCGAGCAGGTGAAGGTCCAGAGCGAATTCCTCTGGTCATGACACCATTAAAACTATGCTGCTGGATCTGATTCACCACAGCTCGAATACGACCATGTGCAGACTAAAATGTAAAAAAATCATTCAATAAAACAAATACAAAAACATTCGGTGGAATGCAGTACAATGGTTGCCTGTGAAATGTGACAAGTGGCTTATAATGGCAGCCAAAATCGATCATGAAGATGCTTAGTGCATTACAATTACAACTGCATTAGAATCCAGTCCCTTTTTCAATCAAGAGACAAAACTTTGCCAATCTTGGCTTTGATATCTTGGAAGTACCAAGTGGATTAATTGCATTGCTAACGTGAGACTGACTGACAAGACAACTCCTGTCAGGGCTGTCGGAATGAATTTTGGTCTGGGGTGCAGATTTTCCCGAAGAAAAAATTTTTTCTTTCAAATCCTTGACAAGCCAAAAAAAGGTTGTCAACACTCAATTTTACCTTAAAAATACCTTGACAAGCAAAATAAATATCCTCTGCACACTCTGCACCCCCTGTGTTTAAGGAAACAGGGGGTCAAGAGGGGTGCATTGCACCCCTACATTTTTCCAGGGGGTGCAGCTGCACCCCCTGCACCCCGACTTCGGGCGTGCCTGACTCCTGTAGTCTAACAATAGCAGGGATGTGACCAAGACAGTAAGTGGCAAGACCAAGACACCAACCATCAAGACCAAGACATTAGGTATCAAGACCAAGACACTATGGCTCAAGACCAAGACAGTAATTTTAAACATCAAGAAAACAGACAAAACAGGATTCACAAATTTTTTTATCAACATCAGCCATAAAATTACGAAAATTTGGCATAGATATATCTATACAAACATATTATATTATTTATTATTCACGAAGGATTCCAGCAGTGACAATCTCATATAGCCCCATAATTCGGAGGACATCTACCACAGAAAACATTATTACTAACAGTTGAAAAAACCCACTGTCTCAGGCTTGAATCGCAAGACCAAGACAGTAATGACGAGACTAAGGCCAAGACCGAGACACTGACCAGCAAGACCAAGACATTGAAAATACTGTCTCGAGACGAGACAGTGTCTCGAGACATCACATCACTGAACAATAGCACAATAACATAGTCTTCCTTTATCTCGCCTCTCATTTTCTCGCCAAACTTGCCTTTCGCCAATGAAAGGCCTAGAACAGATTTCCTCCCAGGTAATGTCCCTCTTTATGTCGTCCCCGTTTGTTGCCTCTGCCATGCCTGAAATGAGGCAAACGTGTTTCCAACTATGCAATCTACCCCTGCTCGCTCGCCAATGGGTATGAATAGATGGAGGAAATCTGTACATACCATCACCTCACGTCAGTGTGGTTGAGTGTCAGCAGTTCCTGGGAAAGTCAATTGCCTGTAGCTAATAGGGGATCACATCAAAGGGAAAGGGCAAGACAGTTTAGGGAGAGGAAGATAAAGAGAGGCACAAACGAAAAGAGGGAGAGAAAGAGAGGTATCATCTGTGCAATTGATTAATGGTCGACTCTAATAGCTAACCTGATACAAATTACCGGAGTGACAAATCTGCAGGTATGCAAATTCATATCAAGAAATCCACTAGATATACATGCCATAACCAATTCTGAATGAAATGGACTTCAGATATAATTGATTATATAATTAATTATATTCTTTCAAGTACTAAGTGAATATGAATGTGTAATTTTCACATTTAAAATGATGACATTAAAAAGAACAACCTGAGTAGACAAGAAATTTCCAAACACCTCCACAGTGACTTCTTCACCCTGAGTTGCTGGATCTTCAGGCAGTTTTATCATTGCACCAGTCACTCGCTGCATTTCACGCACATTCTTTCCAGCCTTTCCTATAATTCGACCCACTAAAACCTTTGGGATCCTGATCGCTGTCTTAAGACGTACTTCATCATTACCAGCAAATCCTTCAGCTTTCATCTTCTCAAATACTAGGTAGCTTGCCTTTAAAAAATCACATGCATACTTATAATGTTGTGTGGTATTAAAGACAAATTTGATATTAAACACTGCCTCATGTATTAATCTGTAAATTGAAACTACAAGATAGAGATTACATGATTACTTTTCATCATTAGAAGACCTGATTGCATCATAAGCATAGCAAGGATTGCTTTTGAGAAGGTACATTTAAAACTTCTCAACTTGTCTTAATGAAAATCATCTGATTTGCCTGTTGAGGAATCTAAGACTTGTGAAATTTCTCTGGCATTTTACTTTTCCTCAACAACTGACAAACAATACTACACTGTGAACTAATCAATCCCAAAGTTACCCAAATCCTTTTTATTTTGGCAATAACTTTGTGAAATGTTTACCAATCTTGATAAAACTCAGCAGGAATGTAGCTGAAAGAATCCCCAACACACATAAGTACAGTAGTGTGGTGCTTAAACAGAGTAAAAAAATTAATTTCACAATTTTCAATTGTCTTACCCCCTCAAACTATTCCTCTTTAGCTAAAATCATTAGAAAAAAGTTTGGGCCTCTTATGGTAACTATTACTGGTAGCTCAATAACCTGATAGGTAACGATTATGGTCACTATAGCTAATTTATCTAAAAAAAGAGACAAGGGTGTATATCAGCTATGCAGCACTTTAAGTCAAACAGTATTTTCAAATGGAAGCAAGAACATGTAAAATTGCAAAGTGTAAAATGGTAAAGAATACAGACTCAACTGTTCAGTGTTTAAACAAGAAGTTAGTAAAGAAGTACAGTATATCTGTCTACAGTGTTGACCGACTACACTGCCCTGACAATGTCTGTTTCTTGCTGTCGGGATAAGCCTGCCTGTGCTGCGCAATCGTCTGTAATAAAAACTGAAGCTGTGACTCATCTTTGGTTTGAGGCCGCTCAGTTCTTGTATAAGCGCCACACCACGTTCTGCGTGGTCATTTACCACGCTCATTGCATGAACTGTCTTTGCTGCCTCCTGATAATCCTCCTGTGCCTCCCATAAGCCTGGGTCCTTATCGATAAATGCGTGTGGGAGGTTCATCACTTCAAATAATGTCAGGGACTTTGGTGAGAAAAAATCTTCAAAATTCTTTTCCATGAATGTTTACTGGTCCACTGTTATGCACCTTGTTTGCTATTGCTGAATGCTGGTGTTTCTCATTGCATGTACCATTTGTCTCTTGGTTGGTATACTCACATTGCTGTCAAAGAATGCCAAACTGACCAGCTCAGGAGACAAGTACCATCAGTGATTGGAAAACTTTTCGGCTGCTGCTTTTGATATAACCGGATTAATTGTTGAGTAAGCAAGAAGCGATTTTAGCAACTGAAAGTCACCATATGGTGCACTTGCTGCTAAAGGAGCCGTTATCCAAGCCTTCAGGTAAACACGAGCTGCAAAAACACACACACGTCTCTCAGTCCATTCTCCTCTGATTTTGTCAAATGGAACTGGCTTCGAAACATCCATATCTTCATGCTGTAAATTACTTTTGACAGCCAATGAGCATGATGCATGGCCCCGGTGCCTTGAATCTGACTCCTCTCACAGGTGGAACTGAACCAAGAAAGATGACAATCAATTCTAAGAACTCCCGGTAGTCATCCCTTGGCTGACTCTCTGCCAGATATGTGGATGCAAATTGTATGATACTGTCTCGGATATCTTGCACTGTTCTCGACACTGTATCGTCTGCCTTTCCAGTTTCGTATTTCTCGCGATCTATAAACACCCAATTTTTTTAAACGCTTAAAGAGAGCAACCTCTGGAGACTATGTTGCAACTCCAAGACATACTTTAAAAATGGTACCAATGACCAGTTCCATAACATGATGTCTGCACGTGAGTGATAGTAGCTCTTTACCAATTTTCTGCTCTAGGAGAACGCAAGCACCGGCAAGACGTCCAGTGTTAGAACTGGTTGTGTCAAAACACATTGCCTGAATGTTGCTTGCTATGCCCTAGTCCTCCACTGCCGTGAGCACAGCTGTGGCTTGCGCCTCTCCAGTTACACTTGGTAGCTTTGCAACTGTCAGTAGCTGGGAAAGTCCTTTGCCAGAAACAATCCAGGAAGTCAGTCAACATGTTCCTTGGTTGTTAAATCAGCAATAAGTTTGCCATCCCATTGAATCACCAGTGGCACATTGCCTTTAAACTCGGCTTTTAATGTCGCTGCTTGCTGAAATGTGTTTCATTCTCTGTCGGCAAATCGAGTCGCGATTGAGGGCCAGGTCTTCAATGTTATGACCCAAGCTCTGTGCAGTTTCAAAAAGAACATGCATCGCCTTTCGATCTGACATTTTCGTTCTGTCCAGAGCAGCTGCAAGTTCTGGTGTCATAATACTGCTTCTGCTTCTCTTTCTCTTTTTAGAAGTCTTATAACTGCAACCTCCAACAGCTCCCTCAGTTTCAGCATATGTATCGTGACTGCTACTGGCCTCATCAGTTTCGTAATCACTGTTACTGGTGCTGGATATCAATACTGCCCTTTCATTTTGCCTTCTTTGCAGGGGTGACCGGAAGATTCGGTACCGGAAGATTCGGGACGGAGGATTCGGGACAGAAAATTCGGTACCGGTCATGGAAGATTCGGTACCGGAACATTGGAAACGGTATCTTCAGGATGGCAAATTCGGTTACATGTGTTAGACACTGGCTCTACCTCTCCCACCCCCAGTGTGATTCCAGTTGCTCATTATATTTCAGTTCCAGTTTCAGTTCCGTTTTGCAAAACTTATTTTTCAGTTTCCGTTTCAGTTTTGTATATTTTTCAGTTTCAGTTTCAGTTGCAGGTATTTTTCAGTTCCAGTTTTTAGTCGTTCTAATAAAAACGCAGACATAGGATGAAAGCCCTACATTTAAATACTGTAGCATTAGTAGCATTACAGCACAACGTTTACTTGACATTTCATATTCATTTTTATTCAACTGGTTATAAGGGCACACAGCCTGAAAGTCTCTACATTACACATGTGAAGTTTAAAGTTAGTAGAAACAAAGTTATTTGTGAATGGGTTAATTTCTAACAGAGCATCATACCAGTTACATACATAACTTAAGTAAATAAATTGCTTACATTAATCATTCATTTTCTTTTGGCTTCTTTCTCGCGATACTCAGCAAATGCAGCATTGTGACAACTCTCTAGATGACTTTTAACATTTGTTGAATTGCTGCCCGCAATTAACTTTCCACAGGGCGAGTTGTTAGACAGTAACAAGACATTTACTTTTGTTGGCAATCTTATCATACTGAAAATATTCCCAAATCACACTCTCTTTTTGACGGCCACTGGTTACCTTAAAGCTCATTGTTAAAATGTTACTATAATATTTGATTAGTTGGCCTATAGAACTGTCACGTCAATGCGCAGGAAACTAGACCGTCACCAGCGACAAACAAAACAATACAATAAAGTTGGAACTTGCATCAAGTCCCGATCTCTGCTAAAGTAGGTCAATCAGCAAAGCAGCGTGTACACCGTGCAGGCCTTACAGGCTTGGTAGACAAATACCGTCAATTAAGGGGCCAAATAACTACTGTCACTGCGGGGGACGTGACGTCCTGTTGCCCAGGCCGGCAATCGGTCGAGCGAGCAGTAAACAACTGGACTATTGAGTACTGACCTACGTGTGGACAATAGATCAATAGCCAGCCTGTCATGCACACAGCTGCACTGAAGTTCGCATACCATATTCAGATTACTGAAACTGAAACGATACTGATATGACTCGATTTTTCAGTTTCAGTTGCTTATTTTCCAGTTTCAGTTTTAGTTGCAGTTTTGCGTATTTTCCAGTTCCAGTTCCCGTTAACGGATTTATTATTTATCAGTTAACGGATATTTCAGTTTCAGTTAACGGGAATCACACTGCCCACCCCACCTCCCCTCCCCAATCCCAGGGTCCCTCTGGCTTTGGGTGATGTCTATGCTTATGTATATGCCCATATATATTTAGGTAGAATATTTAAGTAGAATTTGGGTAGGTATACTATTGATAATTTTATTCATTTTACTGATTTATACAGTTTTAGGGTTAGGGTTAGAATTAGGGTTATGGCTACTGATTTGTATGCTGAACATGTACCGATTTATCCGGTACCGAATCATCCGGTACCGAATTATCCAGTACCGAATCTTCCACAAGTAAAATTTTGGTGCCAAATTCTCCGGTACTGAATGTTCCGGGAACCTTTGCAGGTCTTCCATTTGCTGGCGTCGGGCAAGCAGTTCTTCCTGTCTCATGGCTGATCGTTTTTCCTTTGCGTCTAAGATTGCATCTACACCTGACATTGATCCCCTTCTTCCCTTTTCTCTTTGAAGTAGCAAGAACTGTCTGTCTTCATCTATTTGTATCATGCTAAGAGCATCGGCAAGGGCAATGTCGAATAGATCATCTAATCTGGAAGTGAACTCAGCCTCTCTTGATTGTTGGCTTCTTAAGCAAACGCCACTCTTCAAATGATCATTCTAGTTTAGTTTGACAGTTCTGTGCATCTCTTATAGGAATTCTTGCTTTGTGCCAAAATTTTGCAATTTCTTCGACAGTGGCTGCTGATGACTGTCTAATAGTTTCACGCATTTCTAGATGATAATGTAGAAAGAAACCAAGTGCCATGTGTACAGGTACAGATGGCAGCTTACTACCAGTCAGTTCAGTCACAGTAGATCCAAGAAGATAGACTATGTTTTGAGATCTAGTTGTTGCTGCCATTTCCTATTTCATTAACCTATTGCAACTACAGCAGTAATAACCGAGTGCATTAAAGAAGTGTTTCTAAAACACTCTATTATACAGCTAATCATATGTGTGTACTGTGAACAAATCAGCATCCACATTCTAAGTGGCTATTTATACCAACATTGAGCTGGCGTCAGCACTGCTGAGTCAGCACTGCTGACTGTCAGCACACAATATAAACAATTAAACAATAAACATGTCTGTGGAAAATGGAAATGCATTATGTCAGCAGACTCAAGCAACATTAGTCCACTGGTGACTGCTGATTCGCGATGAAGTTACATGATCAATCAATCTCACTATTAAAGTGCTAAATTTAAATAATACTGCAACCAAGGTTTTACATTTGTACTGTTTTGCAGCTTAACCCGTTACAAAGGTTCGACGTCTTAAAACGTCGCCCGGAAATCATATGCGAACGGGGTCCAACGTTTTAAAACGTTGCGCAACTGTTTTGCTCTTCCACCACGGTGTTCGCCGTCTAAAAACGTTTTCTTGATTTGATTTGATTTCCTTTTTGGCACAGATGGATGGTAAGTACAACAAAAATGCTAAACAATGATGCAAACCACATCTTTGTAGCTTCTATATAGCCTGCAGATTTCAAGATTCTTGCAAAAAATTTCACTTCGAGCAACGGGTGCCTGGTGTAGAAACACCAAAACTCCCCCAAATTGGGTCCCATCCTCAAAATTTTTGAACTAATCTGTTCCAAAGACACCCACCTACAACTTTGCCGCTGAACTTAGGGGGTCACCGCTGAAATTTTTTTTTATTGACCTTTGAACGTATTTTTTGGGAAGGGGTCATATTTTGGTCTGCAGGGTGGACCTAACCCCCGAAATTTCTTTTTTGGCACGGATGGATGGTAAGTACAATAAAAATGCTAAACAATGATACAAACCACGTCTTTGTAGCTTTTATATAGCCTGCAAGGTAAGGTGTTTCAGATTTCAAGATTCTCGCAAAAAAATTTCACTTCTCCGAGCAACGTGCGCCTGGTGTAGAAACACCATGACTCCCCCAAATTGGGTCCCATCTTCAAAATTTTTGAACTAATCTGTTCCAAAGACACCCACCTACAACTTTGCCGCTGAACCTAGGGGGGTCACTGCTGAAAAAAATTTTTTTTGACCTTTGAACGTATTTTTTGGAAGCGGTCATATTTTGGTCTCTAGGGTGGGCCCAACCCCCGAAATTTCTTTTTTGGCACGGATGGATGGTAAGTACAATAAAAATGCTAAACAATGATGCAAACCACATCTTTGTAGCTTCTATATAGCCTGAAATATAGTAAGTTTAAAAAGTACATGTTCACAGTTCAAACAAACGCTTTCCCCCAAAATTAGTTACCAAAATTGGTAACGTCTTGTAAAAATTAATTCCCCCTTCAACGGGTTAAATATCAGCTTAAATCTTTATATTAGAAGCTAATTTGTAGGCATTGAAGCTATTTATCTCGGCAAAACTTTAGAGTAATTGAGCTACCTCTAAATATTCTCCAATAAGGCTGATATTTTGTCTGAATTTTTTTTCTTACATATACAAACAAAATGGGGGGGGGGGTAAGAAAGATATTTACAAACTTAAAAAATAAGCACCACCATAATGTACAGGTTGTTCATGTACATTCCTAAAAGGTTTTGATCAAGATAGGTCAAAATATGGCAAAGTTATAACCAAAATAAAAAGGGCTTGAGATTTATTGGTTCACAGTGTACATGTTAGTACATACTATGTACAATCAATACCATATAGTATTTAGATATCCATACTGTCCTCATTAGAGCATATAGACAATGCAAACACTCACTCTCCAACAGTCATCTGGATTTCCTTTTATGGTTACGACCCTCTCAACTGATGGATCACCATCCTTTTTTGACTCAATCTAAAATATCATAACAAAACACTACATCTTCAACTCATAATGTCTGGGAAAATGTTATTAATTTTCAACAAGATGAATAAAGTTTTTTACTTAGAATACAAATCAACTAATGTGATTTTTGGCAACAAAACCAGACGACAAACAGAAAATTAACTAGTAAACATTTATTCATAACATTGTTATATTTTAAAACCTTGTTTAGAAAAATTAGTAAAATATTTTAAAAAACTAAACAAATTTTACCAAAACAAAAGCATTTACATTGACAAAAGCACCAGATTCTCTCATCATCTGTTTGATGTTCGAACCTCCAGCTCCTATTATTGCACCAACAGCAGCATTTGGCACACTTATTTGACACACCTCCCCTACAGGAGACATCAGAACACTAGGCTGGTGAATTGGAGGTGGTGGAGGAGGATACACAGGAGACTGGTAGAAATTCTGTCCAGGCTGAAAGTAGCAAATATGTCGTTACATTCAGCAATACTCAAAACTGAGAACATCAATCATATGTATAGCATATAATGAGGCATTATATGATCAAAATATTTAACCAATACTGGCAGTACAACAAAGTTTACATTAGAGCTGGGTCGATTACGATTATTTTTTACGATTACGATTATTTTCGATTATTTTTCATGATTACGATTTCGATTACGATTACGGTTTTTTATATAATCGCGATTTCGATTATTTCACAGTACCTTTAGAAACTGGTTTTCCAGCCATATTTTACAGTATTCGGCAATCCTCTGTGTATCGATGTTCAGTTGGTCTTCAACAGGGATATTTCTACACCCCTAACACCTAACACCCCCAATTTGAGGTCGACACCTCCTAAAATTTGGTAATGTGACAATGGTATGCATACAGAATGCATATTGATTAGCCTGAACACCCTCAAACAGGCCCATTCAGAGGGGGGCCAGGAGGGCCATTCGGCCCGGGCCTCCATCATTTGGGGGCCTCCCTTTGTTTCCTTGTCTAGAAATCTGGGAGAGCTAGAAAGCTAGATAGCTACTACTAGAAGGGGCCTCACAATTTGGTGATGACCTTTTTTGCTTGTTGACAATTTTGGGATTTTGGTAAAGCTAGGAAGGTATTCTGCGGTCCTCAAAATTGGTGATTACCTTTTTTCGCTTGTCAAAATTTTAATTGTTGGGAAGGCTAGGAGAGGCCTCGAAATTCCAACTGGCCTGGGCCTCCTTCAGCCTCTGAAGGGGCCTACCCCCAAATGGAGAAATACACCCCACAACTTTTATCCTCGGATGACTTTTTTGCTTGTCAGACTTTTTGTGAGTCTCTACAAGGTTTTTTTGCTTGTCAGCCACGGTAGAGACTTCCAAATTTCGACATCCCCAGATTTTCCCGACACCCCCAAATTCACAATCCTACAATCCTAGAAATAAATACACCCCAGATTTTCGCGACACCCCACCCCAATTCACAATCCTAGAAATAACCCTGGTCTTCAATCTCCTTATAAAGGATCGAGCCTGGGTGGCAAGACCGATATCGTCAGCGTATCCAAACTTCCTACTGATGGTATCAGGTTAAGTCGTTTGTAGGCTTACAAGCCTACAAATTGAATAACATAGGTGCTAGAACTGAACACTGTTAGACCGTTTCGCTGACGTCTCCAGGAGCTGACATCTTCTTCCAAGTGAACTAAGAACCATCTGTCAGAGATGAGCAATTCCACAAGTTGACAGAACCATGGTGGCAAATTGTGCGAGAGTTTGTACATTAAACCCGCATGCCACACCGCATCGAAAGCTGCTGTCAAACCCAGAAAGATGGTGCCTGTCTTTATACACAGTTGAATTCATTTTCAATGAAAATCTGATAATCAACGGTAAATTGATCTTTCTTTGAATCGGAAATATTGTATAATATAACTTACGGGAATAATCGAAAATTAATCGCGATTTCGATTATTTTTTCGACGATTATCGATTATTTCGATTTATTTAATAATCGTGTCGAATTCGATTTTTCCAAAAATCGCTATTTCGATTACGATTTCGATTAATCGACCCACCTCTAGTTTACATGCCTAACCTAGGCAGTAATACTTTTATAAGCCCAAAACTTGAACCCAGTGTGATTCCAGTTGCTCATTATATTTCAGTTCCAGTTTCAGTTCCATTTTGCAAACTTATTTTTCAGTTTCCGTTTCAGTTTTGTATATTTTTCAGTTTCAGTTTCAGTTGCAGGTATTTTTCAGTTCCAGTTTTTAGTCGTTCTAATAAAAACGCAGACATAGGATGAAAGCCCTACATTTAAATACTGTAGCATTAGTAGCATTACAGCACAACGTTTACTTGACATTTCATATTCATTTTTATTCAACTGGTTATAAGGGCACACAGCCTGAAAGTCTCTACATTACACATGTGAAGTTTAAAGTTAGTAGAAACAAAGTTATTTGTGAATGGGTTTATTTCTAACAGAACATCATACCAGTTACATACACAACTTAAGTAAATAAATTGCTTACATTAATCATTCATTAGAGTACATGTACATAAAAAGAGCATTCTTCAAATAGTATGTCCATATGATCAAAGTAGGTTAATCAGCAAAGCAGCGTGTATTCCGTGCAGGCCTTACAGGCGAATACCGTCAATTAAGGGGTCAAAGAACTACTGTCGCTGCGGGGGGCGTGACGTCCTGTTGCCCAGGCCGGCAATAGGTCGAGCGAGCAGTAAACAACTGGACTATTGAGTACTGGCATACATGTGGACAATAGATCAATAGCCAGCCTGTCGTGCACACAGCTGCACTGATGCTCGCCTACCATATTCAGATTACTGAAACTGAAACAATACTGATATGACTCGATTTTTCAGTTTCAGTTGCTTATTTTCCAGTTTCAGTTTTCGTTGCAGTTTTGCGTATTTTCCAGTTCCAGTTCCCGTTAACGGATTTATTATTTATCAGTTAATGGATATTTCAGTTTCAGTTAACGGGAATCACACTGCTTGAACCCTGTATAAAACCCGAGGCAAACCTTTGATCATATCCTTATTGAATTCTTACATAGCCTAAGTCTGTTCAAAAGAGCAAAGAAAGATAAAAAAGAGTATAACACAGGGCAGCACAATTTTTTTTTTTGTCTGGTGCCTTAGATGTCATACCTGTGTCTTGGTATAATTAGGCTGTTGATTCCAAATATGGCATTAGATTTTCTCTATCAGCTCTAGTTTTCAAGATATGGCCAATTGGCCATATATCACAGATTGGAAGTGCATGATAATAATTTACATCTGTTTGATGAAGCTTTTGATGGCTCTCATTTAAGGGTCTTTGCTAATAACATTAAAGGTCTTACATTTCCAGAAGAAATGATTTGAAATATGTGCTGTATAATAGATTATATTATTTAATTAAAATATGCACAATTCCTGAAAACTGTTTTGAGGTAATTGTGGATGAAGAAGCAGCAAAAAAACTTCAGGGAATATTTAGAAATACAATTGCACGATAAATGTTTGAAGTGTCAATTTTGTCTTATTTCTAATGTGATAAAGTGAATTATAACTAATTCATTAAAATATAGTTGTACTTAAATATGTAATTTTGTTGCTCTAAGATTTTTTCTGCTTCTCCATCCACAATTACCTCAATTTGTCGAAATATATATTGATTCCATGGACAACAATGAATCATGGTTGTCTTTTGTTCAAGTTGTCAAAAACTTCCTAGGATGCCATAAGTCAGACAATTATTATGATCTAGTTCATGCTATGCTCAGAAATTTTAATAAGCTTGGCTTCAATATGAACATAAAGATCCATTACTAGCACAGCCACATAGATCGTTTTCCGGAAAACTTAGATGATATGAATGAAGAGCAAAGTGAAAGATTTCAACAAGACATAAAAGTCATGGAAGAGAGATATCAGATAAGGTGGAATGCTCACATGATGGCAGATGACTGCTGGAACTTTCAACGAGACTCTCCAGACAGAAGTTACTCTTGGAAGTCTTACAGACGACAGTGGACTGACTACCGGGGTAATATATTCATTTCATATGGCATAGGGTCTATGTGCAAAATTAACCAAACGTTTAGTATATAGGCTTACTTTTCTTAAATAGCCTCTGTATTTCTCTATCCTTTATTAGAATGCTTTATTAAATGCTTAAATATTTTGCTAAAACACAGAATTTCAACTGATTAAAGATTTCTCATTTAACAAAATATTAGTAGGACCAAAATATAAAGGCAACTATGCCATATCTCTAAAATTAAAGCCGATGGGACAAAAGTGATAACATTTTTGGAATCATGGCACCAAAATTACTCAAGAAAAGGTCTAACATTTCAGGCACCAAATTGTGTATTGACCAGTGGTATTATTATTATTATTATTATTATTATTATTAACGTACTGATTAATGTGGTGACTCATTCAGCCGAACTGCGTGAACACATTACAATGTTAGAGATAACTCGTGCAGAATAGCCATGTTTTAAGTCTCTTCTTAAAGGTATCTAAAGTCGGAGAGAGCTGTATAGATGGAGGTAGACAGTTCCATGCCCATGCCGCTGCCATGGGAAATTATTGATCCCCAACAGTGCACAGTCTGGTCCTCGGGACGACCAGTAAGGCAGATCCAGATGATCTCAAGTATTAAAAGTCACTGCAACAAAAAGAGTGCTAGGATGGCAAAATAGCAACGAAGTTCACATAAACAAGTGAAGCTGACAAGACCAATTAGGAAAAGATAGCATGCAGCTAGCAAGTAGCAGAGCCAAGGCTGCCAAGAGGGGGCAAATGCACAGGGGCCCGGCACAACCTGTAGGGGGCCTGGGCCGGTGACGTATTATTAATATCCTAAAGCCTGAAAGGCTGAGAAGCAAAAAAGGTCATCAGCAGTTTTGCACATAGCCCAGGACATGTAGGGGCCCGGGCCAGTCATGTATTAAATAGTGCCCCGACAAAGACTAACATTCTGCACAGAGGCCCGGAATTTCTCTCAGCGGCCCTGAGCAGAACTGATGGCTAACAAAGATCCCAGAAATGCCAATCAAGTGCTTAAGCCAAAGATAATGGTAACAATGATAATTCTTCCTCAACAAGCTTTAATATCGTGCCAATTCACTGTTTATGTCAGCATACCAAAGCATACGTGACATTTCAGCTCCATTGGTTCAATGTTGATTATCATCAAGACAATTTTTATAGTGACAAGGACATGGCAATCGATAAAGTAAAGGGTACTTTAACAACTGTCACTTAAGTGAAATGCGAAATAAGTGCATTCTGAGATCCTGCTTGAATAATAGAGAGCTTGCCTTTGCAGCATTGTCAGGCAGTGCATTCCATAAAATTGGACTGCCATGAGAGGCTCATTTGATTGCCAAACCTGGCATTTTTGGCTGGAGATGGAACGAGTAGTTGATCATGACACTTGAAGCAAAGTCAATAATGATCATCATTCATTGCAGATCTGGAGACAAGTGATGAGATATAGTCAGGTCAGAGGTGGCCATTCAAGACTCAGTAAGTGAACACATTGCTGAAGGCAAAGTGTGCAGCAACTCCAAGCCAGTGAAGATGTGTTTGGAGGAGGGCTGAGACATGATAATTATTCCATTGACAGCTGAAGACAAGACGAGCTGAAACATTCAGAACTGATTGGAGGCAGTTAAGGTGAGTGTACAGAATGTGCAATGGAACAAAAGCATGTGTTGGTAGAAATGCTGCTCCTGTTGAAACAGTGGCAAATGGCTTTGATCTTGAGAAGTTGATAATAAAAATTCTGAGTTAGATGGCTATATGGCTTTGAAAGGAAATCATCTTGTTGAGAAGGATGCCAAGGAAAAGAGTAACCATAGCTGGTACAATATCATAATTGTTGAGTGTGAAGGAAGCAATGATGGTTCAGCTGTCAATGGAACGACCATGTCACATCACTAGTCCATGACAAGACATTAAGAAAGAATAAAGAAGAAAAAAAGAAAACATAAAAGTCGCTGTCATCTGCATAGAGGCACATGTCAAGGCCAAGAATTTAATAATGTTGTTGACATCCACCAAATACAGCCTAACCTGATGTCTGCCTAGCATCAGAGCAGAGCATCAATGATTAAATGTGTCATGAGGAGTCCTCTGCTCTTTCTGTACCGTATTTGCACGATTATTACCCACGGGTAATACAAGAAATTACAAACCACAGTTTTAACAGCAACCAGCAAATGAAATAAAAATGCACCCAAAAAACATAGTTACAAAACAAGCCCAATTTATGGGACATCAGAAATAGGTGAGTATTTTAACAAGATTAGTAAGATGATTGATTGCATGCTGGCCCTTGCTGGGTCAACTGAAGTGGTGGGCCAAGTATGTTTTAATTATTATTAACAGGATAACTTATATAGCACTGTGGAAAATGAAGGTCAAAGTCAAGGGCAACATAAATCAGGAAAACAAAATTAATTTACAGGTAAAACTAAAATGTTCAAAAACACAGTATTGAAAATTACAACAAAACAGTCAAAATTTAAAAGCTCCTAGTCAGTTCCCCAGTGCAAAAGAACAGAAAATGTGACACAGGCATTCAAAATTCATATTCACGTTCAGCATGTAAAAAATCTATCAATGTCACCAAAAATTGTAGAGAAAACAAAAATCCATAAAATTTGTTGCACAGCACTACAGAATAAAACATGCAGAAATAATTTTTAACAGTAAACATGAGGCTGAAAGAAAGACAAATGGAAAAACCTTTCATGTAATTTCAACAATGCAAATAATGTCTAGAAAGGAGGAGGTATGCCTTATGTAGAAGAGCTACAACAAACACTGGCCTGGATTATCTCTGACTTGCACACATTAGAATTGCTGGCTAGGCTATAAAGAATAAAGATGGCAAGACATTAAGCAACAACGTGATCAGGATATTTAAAAAAATGATGATATCTGCTACTTAAGCAAGAATAAATCCAAATTTCATAACAATTTTTTTCTGGTCCTGTTATGGTCTCATCTCAGTGACAAAGTAACTTAACAGCCAAAAGCACCATTAGATAATTACAAAAAAAACATACACCAGGCCAAAAGCATATCAATACCTGTGACAATCGCATTTTAAAACCTACAATGTATCAAAAACACCAAGTCACAAGGACAAAAGGCAAAATGAAAACATGATAACCTCATATGGCCTAGAATTGGAGAAGAAGCTTCCACTACCAGGTCCAACTGACATAGGCATCACCATGCCTGGCTGAAACATAAATGCAAATTCTGTAACAGGGATAATAAAAATCACAATTTATTAATAAAGAATCGGATGTGCTGGCTGCAGAAAATCTGTTTTCCAGATTAAGTACTTCTTCAAAATATGATCTAAATTTCTCTGTGGCTGTCTCCACAGCAGTCAGTATTTTACCTTCCCCATACTGGCTGATGCTTATTTTTTTATTTTATTTTACCAGCTCTTTTGTCTGCCCTTTATAACAAAAATTCATCGATTCTCTGGTTCAACAAAGATGTCAGTGTCCATCCATGCTTCAGCTCCATAAAAGAGCACAGGAAGTAAATATACCCAGTAGAGGTGGGCCTTGGTCTGGAGCCGGATACTCGAGTGCCTATATGAATCTATCGAAAGAATTGAAGCAGTTGCAAGATAAGGCAATCCTTCGGAAGACTTAGGGTTCACTGCCTCCTGAGCTGTCAGTCAGGCAACCCAGTTGGACATATACTCTAGACATCAATTGATTGAATCTTAGTCTTGAACCAGTTGACCTCGAGGCCGAATGAGCGTGTCTCTTCACTGAGAATATCCAGAGAAAGGATAATTATTTCGAGCATCTCAGCCAGAACGACCACGTCATCGATAAAGTCTAGGTCCGTGAAAACGTTGCCCCTGCAAAGCCACGATGAACTGTTTTATTTTTCATAATGGGATCCATTGATGTAAGGAACAAGTCAGGGGTGATACTACATCCCTGACTCCTGTATTGACCTGAAATCATTCTGAGAGCAGGCCACCATTGCATGCCGCACTCACCGCACTGACTGTGTTGATGAACAGATCTTTTAACAGATCGACTACCTTCTGACTACCTAGAGATATTAACAGTCTCCAAAGCACAGAACGATCCATGGAGTCAAATGCTGACTTAAGATCCACGTAGGCAATCCAGAGGCTGATGGAACTTCCACCTTGTCTGGGTCAACTGGAGTGAAGCCACTCTGTTCAATATGTGAAAGGATTGAAGCGAAGATCTTCCCAGAAACTGACAGAAGTGTAATGCCATGGACATTCTTGCATTCCTGACGACTGCCCTAGCCTTGGTAGGACGGAATGATAATGCCTTCCTTCCAGTCTTCCGGTGCTTTGCCACTGTCCCAGACCTCAAGAAAGATGGGTGACAGCCAAGTGACACATGATGGACATCTTGCTTTGAGCATTTCTGCACTAATGCATTGTTGATTAGGTAACAATATCAATATAACAGCTCCTGTGAAGAATTACTGTCAAAATAAGAACTGATGGAAGCCACCCATTTTTACAGGCTGGGTGATGAATATACTGCTGACAAAATCACAAAAGCGACCTAAGTTAATGGTAACACAGGTGACCTAGAGTTAATGGCTGCACACTACATATAATGAGGAAGTTTTAGGATTACTTCTGTTAAATATTATTAAATGTATGATGGTTCACCCAAGTTTATGGTTTAAAATCCGTTGAATCTTAGTGTAAATGTGATGAAACATTGCAATACAAGACCTTCTGCAGTTCAAGAAACTAACCAAGCATTGTCCCTGATCCTGCTCGTAGCACTCTTGCAATTTAGTTGATATGGCCGCTTCTGCGAAGCACATGTTGTCAATTGTACCTCGGATGGCAATGACTCGATTGGGAAATAAAGCAGCCATTTCCTGAGCACTAAAATGCATTTTTGGAAAATAATGTTTATTCAAATATTCAAATGTTTATTCAAAATAATGTTTATTCAAACTGAAAGTCTAATTTATCTTTATAACTAGATTCTTGATGATAACATTTCAAGAATAATATAAAAATTACTAATTAAGCTTTCAAAGGGGGAATTAAATTTTTAAAGTCATCCCCATGGGGAATTAATTTTGGGAAAAGGCGTTCATATGAAAACGTGAACATATACGTTATAAACTTACTATATTTCAGGCTATATAGAAGCTAAAAAGATGCGGTTTGCACCGTTGTTGAGCATTTTTATTGCTCTTTCTATCCATCCGTGCCAAAAGAAAAAAGTTGGGGTAGGGACCACTCTACGCCCTAAAATCGGACCCCTCCCAAACATTTTGTTCAAATTTTGATCAAAGGTCAATAGCAAAACGTCTTCAGTGGTAACCCCCCAAATGTGAGCGAGAAAGTTGTAGGGAGGTATAATTGGAACAGAATAGTGCAAAAATTTTGAAGATCGGAGCCAATTTGGGGTAGTTATGACTTTTCATACCCTAGTACCCATTGCTCGCTGAAATGACAATTACGCGAACAGATTTTCAATGTGAAAAACCGAACAATTCAGTATATTTCAGGCTATATAGAAGCTAGAAAGATGCAGTTTGCACCGTTGTTGAGCATTTTTATTGGTCTTTCAAACCATCCATGCAAAAAAAATTTGGGGTAGGGTCCACTCTACACCCTGAAATCGGACCCTTTCCGACAAAAAATTTTTCAAAGCTCAAAAAAATTTTTTAAGGCGGTGACCCCCTAAATGTGAGTGAGAGAGTTTTAGAGGTGTGTAATTGGAACAGAATAGTGCAAAAAGTTTGAAGATCGGACCATATTTGGCGTAGTTATGATTTTTCTATCTCCGGATTTGAGATTTTTTCTATGCATTTCCCAGCCTTGGTCGTTACACAGCCATTATCCTTTGCTTATATAGGCAACAATATCGAAAATGGTGCTGTCGCCTATCGAATGGATGGTAATTAAATCAATTGGCGCGTTGGATAGATGTAAAAATTTTATGTCCGTGGTACACACATGCTTATCTGGCGCACCGTTTTAAAACGGCGAAGCCCTGAAGAGGTTAACGCAGGGATGTGCACAGTGGCGGTTCCAGGATTTCTTGGAGGGGGAGAGGGAGAGGATGAATGAATTCATAGAAAGTTGGTGGGGGTATGAAAATAGAAGAGAAAAAATCAAATCAATATATTTATAAACGGCAAACCCCTGTAAAGGGTTAATAGCTCATTGTCATTGCTGTGTAAAACATTCTTTAATGAGAGTGTCAATCATTTGTATATTCTTTGTTTAGTGACATCACTTGTAATGTTATTTATGTCTTTTTGTTATTATTATGTTAAAAATATAAAAGCTACTAGTGAAGGTTTTTAACCCTTTACAGGGGTTCGCAGTTTATAAATATATTAATTTGATTTTTTCTCTTCTATTTTCCCCAAATTAATTACGCTGCGTGGGGATGACTTAAAAATTTAATTCCCCCTTTATAGTATTAATGCAGTTCAATTCTGTTTTGCATGGTTTGTATCTGTCGTTGCTGTTTTTCATATAATTTCATGCTATTCTGATTATACAATTTCTGTGATTACTTCTGTATATGTCACGGGAGAGACATGGATTTTAAAACGACTTTGGTGGGACATGGCCTAAAAAGGTTGGGAACCACTGATTTACACAGTTGGATTTACACATTTGGCAGTGGTGACCATAGTCAGCAGATGGCAGGAAGCCTATCCTGCAGCAGTACATCACTTGAAGACCTGACCTCTCTGCTGACAATAAGTTGTGCAGTGAATGCTTTGATCATGTCAAACAAGCTAGGCTGTAGTCAACTCCTGCACATGGCACTTCTTTAGGCACTTCAAATGCAGATCATTGAAAATAATGTGCTGGACAGAATTCTTCACAGTAGTACCACGAGTTAATCTATCTACAAAATTACCGAATTGACACTCGGATTGCAGTCAAGAAACATGACATTACAAATGAGACTGCTTTGCACATGCCCAACATTCAAGAAGTCAATCTACCTGGGCTGCATCAGTCTCATCTTCATTGAGCCAGACATCAAGGTGAACAACATCTGCTACTGTGAATGTTCCCTGCCATCTGTTCACTATGGTCATGCTGCCAATGTACTTTGCTTTTATGCGATATGATTCTCATTTGCACATTTTATGAATACATTTTTTACAGCATAATATAATTGTAGTCAAAAAATGTAGTGCATGCCACATATTTCACAACCTTTACTTTTCTGATCCCTGTGTTATGCTGAATGGCCATTAGTTTACTATCGGGACATATTGCTCACAAGAGATCTTCTGCTCAACATTGAGCAGTACTCACATTACATCACATTCCAGCAGCATGGAGCTCTGGCGCAGTGGGCCAGTGATTCTGCTGAACTGAAAGTTGAGATGCCAGACTTCATCCTACCAAATCTGTGGCCATCCAAAAGTATTGACCTAAACTCGGAGGACTTCAAAATCTGGTACATACTGCAAAAATGGGCCTATAAGAGGTCGGTGAACTACAACAGCACATTGCTGAGGAATGGAATAAGCTGGACCAGCACGTAATTGAACTGATAAAGCAGTTAGACAACAGAAAAAGAGACTTTGAGCATGTGTGCCTGACTGCTTGAACACAAGATGCAAACATTTACCATTTTTGATGTTCTGCATCTGCAGGGTGATCTGGAGCAGTGGGGGGGGGGTATGTTGACTGTTGAGCTTGGGGGATGTAGTTGCTGGGGAAGTGTAGTAGTGGGGGATGTAGTGGTGGGGATGTAGCAGTAGGGGGGATGCAGTTGGACAGTGGGGGAGGGGGAATCAAAAGAAACCAGAATACTTCACAGCAAGCAACTTATAACTAGCAGCATGCAATACTAACTTTGAAACAGTAATCCTTGTTGATGTATCTTCACGAATTTTTTTTATCATCTTTCCCTCTTTCCCAATGATGCGTCCACAATATCTATCATCTGCGAGCATCTTGAGCATGACTTCACTGCAAAAACAGTTGCACATGTCTTATTGAAATATAGTTATTCGCCAATACAAATTATACAAAGTAGAAGTACTTGGAAATTACAAGCTGAAAGTTTGAACAAGTCTGAAAACAGTTGTCATCTCTCTCTACTGCAAAAGAAACTGAGTTACTAGATTGATGACAAGTAATATAAGAGGATGAATGGGTGAAACCTCTGGTTAGCCAAAAGGGATACATATCTTTAACTTTATGCATATCTTCAACAGCTTTCTCTATAGATGCAAGACATGGATCATCAACAAAGACTTGGAGAGAAGAGTCATAATCATCATAATCCAATGCATTTTGTATATGACTCCTCCATAACTGTCTTTCTTGTGTTATGCCGGATGCTTGTTTGATGTAGACCTGTGCACCTATGCTCTGAGGGTCGGCGGCGGTGTGTGACCGCTTTATCACTGGCGGCGCGCCGAACCAATTTTATTGGCGGCAGCGTGGACTTTATTGGCATCGGCGGCGTACAAACGGTTAATACAGTACAATACGTGTGACTACAAAGGACACCATATGATATCGTCGTTTTTGTTCAATCTTCATGGTTTTTTGTCACCCGGTTCATTTGAAAACAATGTTACAAACTTATAATACTAGTAAAAATAAAATTATAGTTTAAGAAACATTTTATCAACAGAGCCGTACTAGAGTATTCGGCGCTCAGGGCAAGGTACAAATGTTGTGCCCCTAAATTCAGGTGACCTTTTTATGTTTATCTGAGCTTGCATGACATAGCAATCTATAGCCCCATAACCAGTGATGACCTTTTTTACTTATCTGTATTTTCTGTGTTTTACGCTGCAAAAAGTGGATAGTGGTGGTATAAAAACTTTTGAAATAGTGTCTAAAATGTGCCCCCCCACTAAGACGGCGCCCGGCGCAGCTTGCCCCGCCCCCTAACTACGGTTCTGTTTATCAAATTATATTGCTTCATTATATATCCCAAATTGACCATAAATGAAAACTTTTAAAAAGTTTATGTGCAAACTTAGAAAACAAAGCACTGCCGACATCAGACTAAGAAGATTAATTTTAACCTAAACTAATAGGATTTAAGCAAAGAACGCTCTCAGTTATGATGCATAGGTTCACTGCTCGTTTAGTTAACTGTGCACAGTTAATTTTAACATCACTTTAGCATCTTTTTAGGTTTTCGCGTAATTTTCATTGAAAACGCTTTTCTTTGCCATTGCCATTTTGCAGAATTTAAACAATACAGGATATCAATCGATAGATGAATGAAGCGAAGTAAATAAGTAACGTGGGCTTTGAATTGTGCTTTGAATTAGCTAGCATATGTTAACTATAAGGTGAAGACAGTTTTATCCACGTATTACAACAGTGTTGGCCTACTCAGGTTACATGAGAAAAATAATTTCACCAAAGGGACGCCAGAGTCACGCCGATGTTCTCTCAGCGGCGGTGGCGCGCCGATCCTATATTACCGGCGTTGTCGGCGTCATGAAAACGTCGGCGTCGGCGGCGCACAGGTCTAGTTTGATGTCCAGCCAGGTCCAGTCATGGATGTTGTCCAGCAATTCTCTGCTTGGTCTTCCTTTCTTTCCTGTTCCTTCCAATGTTCTGAATACGAGGTTCTTTATAATTTGATCATCTGGCACCCAGCATATGTGTCCAAAGAGGGTTAAATCTTTCTTCATTATCTTTTGCATGAGGTTTTTCTTTGATGTTTAGTGCTTTCCTAATTTCTATATTTGGCATCTTTTGCAAGCTGCCTATTCCTTGAAGTCTTCTATGGCAGTACATTTCAAAAGCCATTATTTTTGTCTGGTCTGGAGAGAAGAGTACTTGTCTTTAAAAAGAAAATATTATAGAAAAAACTAAGAATTGGGCAGGTCAAAGCGATTACAAATGAAGAATATAAGAGAATTCAGCTAAAGCAAACCATGCTGCAAAGAATAAAACAAAGGAAACTATAAGGAAACTCAAACTATTTGGACAAATATGCAGAATGGAAATGGACAGAAAGATCAATGCTCTAATGTTTGGAATAATGGAGGGTACCAATAAGAAAGGAAGACCACACAAGGAATGGGGCAATGATACTGAAGTATGGTTTAGAAGCAGTTTATAGAATCTGAGTCACAGAACAAAGAACAGCAAAAAACCGCAAAAAAGACTGTAGAGATGGAGAAGGGAGGTGCCTGGAGATCCTATGTCAAATGAGAACTGACAAACATGACGCATTGGAATGTCCTTTCTGAATTGAAGCTAAATGAGGCTCTGAGAACCAAATTTGCACCAACACAGAAATTTTGCAAGTTCAAGTTCTTCAACAACTACCAAAAGAGTTGCTGTGATATTTGAAAATCCATGGCATGCAGTTTGCATGGTATTGCACAGCTGTTGGATATCTTAGGTGGCGATGAGTAAAGAGATCACCATGCGAATATTTGACAACAACTGTGGATGATGACACGTAGGTGTTGATGTGCCAAGTTTATCGGCATTTTTGCAAAATGTTTTTCCACAAGCACTAAAGCTGTGGTGGTTGCTAACAGCCAAAAGAAAATAATGCTGTGAATAAACAAAATGTCCTATTGGCTCATAAACGATTTAAATCCATGAAATAAAGAAGTTGTATGTCCAAGTGGTAAAAGAGTGCTCCACCAAAACAGAACAAAATCTGAGAAGTCTTCACATTTCTGTCACAAACCATCGAGTCTGAAATGCAAAATAACAACTTCTCTTTCTATTGCTTAACACATAAAACAATTCATCTCTCAAAAATCTCAAACAATTTTATAAAGGTTTCAATAGAGCACACTCAGATGTCTCATACATGTTGCTGAATAAATATACTGGCACATCATTATAGTCTTCTAACCTTCTGTTATTGGTTGTTGACTCATTCTGCATGACCTGCAGTATTTCCTTACAAGCATTGGTGCAATTTTCAGACTGGCCATAAATTGATATTATCTAAAGAAAAAAACAATCATATTAGTTTCTGAGGTAACTTCAAACAGGCAAAATTTACTTTTAATTATTCAGATTACATTCAACAGTTCCTAAGGGCCATCAATAAATGACGTCATGCGATTTTGGCAGTTTTTTACCCCCTCCTGCTCGTCACATGTCATCACAAAAAGTCAGACTCCCTCAAATATGACGTCACAACGCATTAACCCCCAGTGCCGTATTAACCATGGTGCAACTGGTGCATTTGCCCCAGGCCCACTGGTTCAATATTAAAAAATTTATTCTTAGATAAATCATAAGCACACTTAAACAAGTGAACTGGTAATTGTATTTTATTTTGATTAAATATATTTAAGGAAGTTTTCTATATTTTAAATTTAATTTTCTTAAATTTCGGGCAAAGATTTAAACTTCAAACTTGTAGGGTTGAGGGCCTTTTAAGTTTTGTTGCGTTGTTTGCCCCAGGCCTCCAAAAGAGTTAATCCGGCACTGTTAACCCCCATCATCTTGTCGTCTTTGTCAAAATTAATGTTTCATTTGAAAATATTCATTATAATTATTATAATTGAAACAATATTCAGTAACTTTTTCAACTTCTTTTTAAAGAATTAAGTATAATAAATATAATTATATAATTAACCTGATAATAATTATAAGTGTCAAATACGTTCATTTATGTGGTAACATAGCACTGCAGTATTAATAAAAATATTTAGTATTATGTGACGTCACATTTCTGGAAACCCACTACCCTGTCGTCACAAATGTTTGAAACCCTCCCCTAAGTGTGCCCTCCCCATAGCACAGGTGTCAGTGTGTGACTAATCCATTTATGGACGGTAACCACTGCAGTAAATAAAAATAACCATTTCTTTAGGAGGTGTTTGAAACATTTTAAACATTTATGTACCCCTAAATTAACCCTTTAGGAAAAAAAGCGATCTTTTTCGCAAGATGGTCAAATTTTGGCGCATAATAAGTTATTCCCAAGCACTCAGGGCTAACCTCAAGACTCATAGGAGTGGCGCTGATCTCCCTTTCAAAGGTCCTCAGTTAGGCAACTGGTGAAAGTTACACAAGGGGCCAGTGTTTTAATGTAAGGCGCCTGTTCATTTTGCTTCTAACTGCTACTCAGTTCCCACTGCCATCTGGTGAATGAAGGCTGAGTCGAACGTAAGGCTCCTGTGGGACTCGAACCCGCAACCTTCTGCGCTATCGTCCAACATTTTTACCACTCGGCTAAGAGGAACAAAATCAACAAAGTGAAATACCAGTTTGCAGAGATTTGAATGCAGAATCCAACAGTATATAACAATATTTAATTTTCAGAGGGTGGGCAAAGATAGATAGGTGTGGCAACCACCCCTTTCAAAAGTAGTCATTACAATGTGAGAGATCTAAGAATGATTACAGTTCTCTCTGCCCATTTTTTCAAATTCTGCTGGCCGGTTTGCCAAACTTAGTGGCTCACCATGGCACCCAATATATTAAGTAAATTTAGGGCTTTTAGGCTTATTTATTTGTTAATGACTGAACACAATTTCCAACCAAGTCTTCTTTAGCAGCAGATGCACTTTGCAACCTGCATGTGTGGTCTGCCTTTTAGGCACAATGCTTGCAGCAACATCAGCTTTTGCTTTGCCAAGTTTCCCAAGAGACGTTTTGGCTGTTAATGATCTGTTATTGTCTGCCTTTGAATATGGTACATAGCTATGCTGAAATCTCAAATATCAGCAGATCTCCTTCTATGAGAAATGCAGTATGCTATCCATTAGTGCACAAATTTGCCAACTCAAAACAGCTATCAGTTTTTAGGTCTGTCAATCAGACAATACAGTGTAACTGCTAGCAGTGTTGGGTAGTAACAAATTACAAGTAACAAAATTACAGTAACAATTACTTTTTTTGAGTAACAAATAATGGGAATTGTTACAAATTAATTCTTGTAACAAAGAAACAGCAATAGTTACTTTTTTGAAGTAACAGTAACAGATTTTGTACTAAGTACTTTAGTGTTACTTTTTGAAGTTGTTGTTTATATGGTTCTAAATTCTAATAGACTGCAGTTCAATTTGCTAACTTCAGTAAATTGCATACTTGATTGGTTTGATCCAATGCAAGTGGAAAACATACCGGTACCTAGGGCTGTCATCGGGTACCCGAAGACAGTCTGGGTACCCGAGTTGTAAAAGTGGGAAGGATTACCCGTGAAAGCGCAATATCGCCGTCTGGTGTGCAATCTGCCGGAAAACAATTTTGGCAACTGACTGCTACAGATTGAACTTGACCTGTTTTAAATAGGTTCTTAATGTTGTTGACATTTAGCTTCATTTTAGTTTTTGTAATGATTTTTGGTTAATCATTAAAAGTTAAAATAAGTTTTTGTTGCACATATACAGATCATTATTAATATTAAGTAGGCCTAACTGGAAGCGTACCGTTGAATATTGTATGAAATAGGCAGCATGTTTAATCAGTATCACTTTTGCAATAAATACAATCCTGGCAAGCAACATTCATAATTTTATTTTCCAAAGATCATTGGCCAAGATACAAGAAGGCATTTTCATTGACCCACAGATCAGACAGGTGATACTTTAACTGGTTAAAGCAAAGTTGACATCAGAAAATATTGTCATTCAAATGGCGGTTGGTGGATTTCATGGAAATAGGAAAGCATGCAATAACATTATGCTAATTTCTGAACGGGTACCTGTTAGAAACTTGACAGGTACCCGGGCTGATTTTTGGAAAAAATTGACAGCCCTACCGGTACCCATGCACTATGATGTTTGCATAAACTATTTACAGAGAAAAGGCACCCACGTACTACTTCCTGTTTCGCTTGTGTGTTTCCTACCAATTTTTTTGATAGATGAAACAGTTGAAAAGTGTAGCATTATGGCTAGTTTAAGTAGCAAAGATAAATCTAATGACATTTGTTGGAAAGATCAACTGAAAGATTACTTTGTAATAATTGAAGACGCTGAAAAAAAAAATTAAAACTGAATGTGTTCTTTGTTGTCCAAAGAAGACGGTGCTTAGCACATCGAAAATCAGTCCAGCCAATTTGATTAAACATGTAGAGGTAAGGTCAATGGTATTAAGTCCATGCATTTAGAGGCTAAAACCTAAAGTATATCATGTATATCATATGAAAGATTGAAAGACATATATTTGTATTCTATGCCAATCATTTCAGCTTCATATGACATGTGATGAAACATGAACATGACATGACATGAACATGACAGCATACAAATTGCACGCCATCCACAAAGCCTGGTGAATGACTGGGCTTCATGAAGTGTATCCCACATGGAGGTGTTTCACCCAGAATGAGTAGATTCTTCTATGCGCATTCACGATAGTTGTCACGAGGCATGGTACCAGATTCTCTTTGTGTCAAGATATTTCTCAGCAATTGGACAACATGGTCCTTAACTTCTCTCAGCCAGGGATTTTCCGTTTTCTTTGTGTTGATTTGCATCTGTTTGCCCAAAGTAGCCTAATCCATGCTGATTTGAATGTGGCAAACAGTTTATTGTTTGGTCCTAGTACTTTACCGAACAGCATCTTCCAAACAGCCCAAAATGCCAATTCAAGGACATGCCTGCAAGCGAGGTAAAATTGTTTTTTATCCAGTGGCTATTCCACCAGAGTAGCTGCACCTTTACGTATGCCACTTTATGCAGTGGCATGCAGAGAGTGGTGGGCGCCCAGGGCCAAGCTTAAAAAACGCTTTGCAAGCAAAACAATGAAGGTCGCCAAGTCAATTTTGGCACCCCCTCTGAATGCTACTGCCTTTATGGATATGGCCCAATGATAATATGAACAAAATGAGTCTATTATGACATATCCATGATTATTTTAGACAGTTATGAAGTATTTAGTCCCAATCATCATGCCATTTTTTCATTGTTTGGGGGTTCACATGTTCATAGACTTTGAGGGACCTCAGGACATCCTAGAAATATGAAATAATAGTATCTTTGAATTCAATATTGATAGTAGCACAGGAAACCATCCAGTAGGTATAATAATAATAATATAATAATAATTTGGAAGTTATATTTTTCTGAATACCCCTACATTGACATGTTATCTTAACTACCCGGTATGTACAACTGGTCAGTAGCCTTTTAGCTGTATAAATTAAAACAGCAAAACTGTTGTCATTATTTCATATTGACATTGGAATATGATAATTTCAATTAGTTTGATTAATATCATACATGACAGCTAATTTCATATTGGAAACACAGTTCCAGCAGTCATCTGTATAAACCGTGTAAATTGTCCGTGATATCAATTTAAACCGATTATAGTTGCTCGTAACAACAGAGTAATTTTGTTACTTGTTACTGGGTTTCAAATGTAATTAATTGATTTTGTGTTACTCAGCAGCAGTGTTGGGTATGTTACTTTTGCAAAGTAATTAGTTACTGTTACTTGTTATGGGTTTAAAATGTAATTTGTAACTATAATCGGTTTAATGTAGGGCTGCGGAAATTAAAAACGATTAATCGGCAGATTAATCGTTAAAATTTTTAATCGATTAAATTTTCTTTAATCGATTAATTTTTCGATTAAAATTTAATATTTTGATATTTAATATTTCCATTAATTTTTAGTAGTTTTATTAATTTTTAATAGTTTCTAGCTTCTTCTATACGTACTTACTGTTCCCCAGTACAGTATTATTCTATCGGCAAACGTTAATAGCATAGATTTTAATTTAAATCTATGGTTTAAACCGTAATCAAAAATGGCCAGTAATAAGAGCCAAGGCAAGAGTGACGTAGCTGTAAAGAATTTAAGCGGAAAGTTGAAGAAACACATCGTTTATAAACTAACTGTGGAAGAACAAACAGACAAAACTCCAAAACCTGCTGAAGGAAAAATAGAAGATGGCGGTAAAGTTTACTTCGTTCGCTTCAAAAAACAATTTGCTTACCGGGGTTAAAATACATTGCTGACGTACCACCATTGGGGAGTGCCAAATGCCAATGCGCCAGCATAAAGTCTTAAACATGTGCATCAAATTTCAAGATTTGAATCTAATATTACCCCAACATGTGTACGTCATTATTATTGTTATTAAACGACAGAAACTTCTGGTGGGAGATAGGGTTAGGGTAACCCTAACCCTAACCCTAATTAATCAAGATTAATCGATTTAAAAAATTTCAGATTACCGTATTTTCGCGCATATAAGCCGCGGCTTATACAAATTTTTACACAATTAGCCCCCTTGGTGCGTCTTATACTCCGGTGCGTCTTATCTAAATTTTTTAGAACATGAATAACTGCGCCGACGGGTCGCCTAGAGCGCCGATGGGGCGCCGACGGGTGAAGGAGCGCCGGCGGTGCGCCGCCGCCGGGCGCCGGCGGTCGCCGACGAGCGCCCGGCGGGTCGCCGGGGCGCCCGGCGGGGCGCCGGAAGCGCCCGGCGGGTCGCCGGGGCGCCGGGGGTTGCCGGGAGTGCTCGGAGGTCGCCGAGCGCCCGACGGGTTGCCAGGAGTGCCGGATGGGTCGCCGGGGCGCTCATGGGTCGCCGAGCGCCGGCGGGGCGCTGGGAGTGCCAACGGTCGCCGGCGGGTTGCTGGGGACGCCCGCGGAGCGCCGGGGGTCGCTGGGATGCCGACGGGCGTGGCGGCGTGAGCGCCAAGTCGCCGGGAGCGCCGACGGGTTGCCAGGAGCGCCGAGGGGTCGCCTAGAACGCCGACGAGTCGCAGAGAGCGCTGACGGGTCGCCGGGAGCGCCTTTTGGTGCGTCTTATATGTGGGTGCGTCTTATCCATAATTATTTTAACACAAATCATCAAAACGCGGGTGCGTCTTATACGCGGGTGCGTCTTATACGCCGGTCGCGTCTTATACACGTGGAGTCGTCTTATCTGTGGTGCGTCTTATACTGCTGGTGCGTCTTATCTGTGGTGCGTCTTATATGCGCAAAAATACAGTAATCGAACAAAAAAATTTTAATCGTTACCAGCCCTAGTTTAATGTAATGTAACAGTAACAGTACCATGCTACATTTGAAATTTTGTAACAAGTAACGGTGACAAATTACATTTTAAACCCATAACAAGTAACAATAACTAATTACTTTTCAAAAGTAACATACCCAACACTGCTGCTGAGTAACATAAAATCAATGAATTACATTTTAAACCCAGTAGCAAGTAACAGTAACTAATTACTTTGCAAAAGTAACATACCAAACAATGCTGCTGAGTAACACAAAATCAATGAATACATAAATAATGTTTATCCAAACAAGAAGCGCATAGTAATAGCATCATCAGTCTCATGGCATATGGTATCACTGGCAAGGACCAAATTCCACACAATTCTACAGCTCAGGTCATAATTTCACAGCCACTGGAAAACTGTGGTATCTAAAAATCACTACACTGACACTACCATAGATTTTTTCCTGCTAATTTAAACTGACTTTTCTGGGTTGATCGGACTCTATTTCGGCTTGGATTTGGTGCCCCATCGGCTGACACCAAAGGCCAGTGGTCCTCAACCTGTGGGTCGCAACCCCGACGCGGGTCGAATGACAATTTGCCAGGGGTCGCCTGAAACCTTCGGAAATATGAGGTTGTCTCTTTTTTAATGCGCAAAACTTGTAATTGTACAAAATTTTCCCATTGGAAGTTACTAGTTTTTTGTACTATAACTGCCATTTGAGGATAGGCATTGTGGACAATTGAAGCAGAATGATTTCAAACATTTTAATTGTTGTAGCATTATTATTCTTAACAGTTTACATTATGAACTAAAGTGATTTTACGGTTGGGTGTCGCCACATCATGGGGAATTGAATTGAAGGGGTCGCGGTACTATAAAGGTTGAGAACCACTGCCCTAGGCACTATTATAGTGGCACCACATAAAATTGATTCATTGATCATTCAGTCATACTGACAGAACAATGAACATGATCACGTACTTTCTCAATGAGTCCAGTATTTTCTTTTCCATGGACATCAACTCTGCAAAAAAATATTTACTTTAAAAGCTATTAATTATTTCCTATATAACCATCCTTATTAAGCATACAAACACATGCAACAAAAAGAATAGCAAACAATCTATGCTCAAAAATGAAAAATGACCTAAGACTATTGATTAGGGCATAACCGATTATCGTATTGAATATCGGAAACCACCGATTAATGCCAAAAACCGCGTAGTCGGAATCGGCAATACACGGATCATCGATTCTGATTCAACCATGGAGATTAAATGTATATTTTAAATGTAAATTTTAATTTTAAATGTATATTTCAATATTGATGATTGGGATTGTCATGCCTCAATTAAAGTTATTACTTAACTTATGCCTGAGATCTGCCAAGTCTGCATCACTGGCTGTCCCGAGGATGTGCCTGGGCATCGTAGGAGACCGAGCATTTCAAGCTGGCTGCCACTAGGGCTTGGAATGGCCTACCTCCATCCGTTCAACTCTCCCTTTCGTTCAACATTTACAAAAAGAGGCTAAAAACGTGGTTGTTCCACACTAGTTCTGAACTTTAACTCTGTAATATGTTCACGCAGTCTACCTGTGAAAGAGTCACCACAATAATCTGAACGTTATTTGCTTACTTGTTCAATTGTGTTGTACTAACAGCCTGTGGGCGGGTTTTGGGCTACTTTATGGACCAACGGTTGTGGTTTTGTTAAATAGTATCTGGCAACACTGATTTTTTGTTTTAAAATTCTTTATTACAAAACATGATCTTTAACCCTTTGTCGGGGTTCGCCGTGAACGAGCGCAGATCACGACTCCAGTCAGGCCAAGAATGAGAATGATCGTCCCCCTGCCATCGAAGACCCCGTGTTCGGTGAGAGGTCCTTTTTCCAAAGCTAACCCGATCCTATGGAACGAGTTACCTGATGTTGTGACTGAGGCAGCCTCAGCTGAATCCTTCCACAAGAACCTAAAAACATATTTATTTAAGATAGGTTTTGACTTCACTTGTTAAACGCTCTTGTCTTGGACCTTAGCCTTGTCTATTGTGCTGAAGAAATTTTGTCTGGTAATAATAATAATAATAATAATAATAATAATAATAATAATAATAACTCTTGATAAAAACAGTAAGAAATAATTACGCTTACCTTGCCTTGCAGCGCTGTGTTATATTTTTTATGGTTTGACCCTTTCGACCAATTATAGCGCCAACATATTCACTGGGAACCAAAATTCTGCAATAAAGGTTTAACAGTTGCCTGTTACCAATCACAAAATACTCTCCTTAAATTTGCTATACTGATGTCCCTAATTAAATTTGTTATATATCTCTAATTAAATTTGCTATTTGAATATAATGATAATGAATTTCGATATAATGCAAAAATTGATAAAATGCGGTAGGAGAATGTCTCCCATTCAACAGATACAGCGGCAGATTTACCACGGTACAAATGTACCATTTGTACCGGGCCCGCCAGCAAAATAAAAATTTAGGGGCCCAACTTTTATGTTAACAATAATTTATAATGCTTTTTGTGAATTATTTATTTAAACAACTTTATTTTCGAAATGCAACCATAATGTCACACAACATGTCCAGAAAAAAAGGAAAAAGGTCATCAGCACTATTACTCATACACCTGATCTGTAACTCTTCCGCTCTTCCCAATGTTTCTTGGGAAAAGCTTTAAAAAACTTGACAAGGAAAAAGTCATCTCATCACTTTTCACACTTGATCTGTAACTTTTTAGAAGAAAGTGTACCGGGGCCTTAAAAATGTAAATGTGACACTGAACAGATATCAGATCAAGATACAAGTTAAGTTATAAGTGTGTCATAATTTGGCATTGAGAATTTGCATCTCACAATTGAAGGCTTGGTTCAAGAGAAGTTTATGACAATTTTACAGCACTAAGTTAGCCCAAAACAGTTTCTAATGTATGCTCTGCTATGCTACAGTTAGGGTTAGGTTTAAAGACACTGGTTGCTATTAGGAGAAGTCAACGAGGAAAAAAATTCATGGAGAGGTATCTGCATCTTGCTGCCTTCAGGAAAATAGGCTGTAACTGTATAGTTTAGTAACCACGTAACAAAAAGATCGCAAAATGTCAAAACGTGTGCAAATGAACTCCCACAGATACCAATAAGTGCATAAAATTATTTCATCACCAAGTCTCCGAAAATTTTGGTAAAAACCTTGGGGGATGGCAATCACCTCCAGCGGTGCAAAGTTAAACAGCTCTCACTGTCTGTTTATAAGATTCAGCTATTATCTATAATTTATAGATAAGCAACAACCAAACATTCAACAACATTACAATTTACTACTGAGCTCACCGTAAAGGACAACCTGTTCCTCTTGTAACTCCAGGAACTCCTGGAGTGCGGCTGGGACGACCTCGATTCAAACGACCTGATGCAGGGTTGTTGTTCTGAATTTCAACCTGAAAAGCAAACACATTCACTATAAGGCTTTTATCAAAATTAACATGCTAGGACAGGGGTGCACAACCTTTTTAGGCCGAGGGCCAAATTTAACATTCCCTGAGTACTCGCGGGCCAGAATTTCGAAAATGCATGTTTTATATAAAATATATTGTATATAACCATAATATTTATATAAATCAGCAAATCAAGCAAAATTAACTTTAATAAATGCTATATTGAACTACCGGTAATGCTTCATAAAACACCAGTTTTTTACTTACTACCTTCTATAACACAAACAGTAATTCCTCAGTCTGCACAATCTAATTCTGCCCGCACATAAACTAAGAGCTGTGCAGTATCAGTGTTATCTGTGCTCTCATCCAAAGCTACTGAAAAATATGTGCACCTAGCTAGTCTGCCAATCAACTGCTCAGTAAAGTCTGTTGCAAGGTCATCAACTCGGCGTTGAATTGTCATTCTTGACAAAGGAACTTTACTGAAAAGACTGGCGTTTTCTGGGCAAATTCCAGTGCAGATGCTTAGGAGTCAATCTCTAACAAAATCTCCGTCTGCGAAAGGCCGTGATGACCTTGCAATTAGCTGAGCCACTTTGCAGCTGGCCCGTGTAAAACACTTTTATTCTTGCGACTTCCTTGTGAAAAAAACTCTGTTCGGTTGACAGAGTCTTCTTTAACAGTTCAATTTTCTGTTCCCGCAACTCACCCTGCAGTTCATCATAAGCAGCGGCATGTTTCGTTTCGTGGTGTCATCGGCAGTTATACTCTTTCATAACGCTAAGTGATTCACGGCAAATTAAACACACCGATTTAACCCATTAAACGTGTCCATAAAATACAGACGTGTCCATTCCTCACTGAAATGTCCCTGTTCTGCATCAGTCTTACGTTTTTTTAAGTTTCGAATTTAGATATTCTAGACTTACTGCACTACTGCAGAGACAATTTACATGTATAAAGCACGTTATCGAAGTAGTTTAGTATCGCCCGTCTCTGTGTCACGTTGTTATAGGTCGCACATTTGTAAGTAGTCCAATATATATGAATAGGTCAGTCAGCTGATACCTAATTTCTATACCAAAATTACTGTTCTCGGGCCAGTTTTCTGTTATTCGAAATTGTACCGCGGGCCGGACAGAACCCTTTGGCGGGCCGGTTTTCTGTGTTGCTCGAAATTGTCCCGCGGGCCAGAAAAAACCCTTCGGCGGGCCGGATTTGGCCCGCGGGCCAGTGGTTGTGCACCCCTGTGCTAGGACAATCAAAGTGATTGATTATAAACTACTCTACATATATGCAAACATAGTGGGATATCAATGCACCGAGATATCATCAGTCGGCATGTTGTGCCACATAATCACGGATTCCGTGCTATTTAAACCTAGTATACTTTGGAAAACTAACCTTTCTGGATTAAAATATGATAGTGCACTGTGCCCAACTCGATTTCTGGAAGATTTTTGCTGAAATTTAACGATTTTATGCAATTAACCTGGCTATCGCTCATCAGCGTTCTGTTAAACGCATTTTAAGATGGTGACTTCACATTCTATGAAGCCGTCAATCGCAGTATTAACCCCAAGTCCTCCAACTGCAGTAGGACCCTTTGCCTTGTCGCGAATTTGTTACTCTGGTGAGCAGCTATGCAACATTTGTTCAATGAATCCAGCAATTTCACGATCTGCTTCCAAGAGGCGTGGTATTGTAGTGTACCACCATGTTGTTTATAAAGTAAAACAGGTCTCTCTCAAGGTTACCACATCTACCTTTGAGTCAATGTGCCTGGCATTTTCTACATCAAATGGTCCTAGCACTATTCTTTCTATCTATCGGCCAGGCTCACAACCGGTCACAACTGAATATTTCAATGAACTCAAATGTTGCATGGAGCAATTAGCTATATCCAATACTCATGCAATAACTGGGGATTTTAATATTTACATGGAAAGACCTTCTTCACCAGGTGTTAAAACTCTCAATGCTCTTCTTTGCCAATTTGGGCTTCTACAACTGGTCAATGAGCCAACTCATAGCAATGGAGGATGTTTGGATCTCATCATCACTCATGAGGATGTTCCTGCAACCAATATTCAAATATGTACACCTGCAATATCAGATTATGGCCTTGTCTCAGCATCCTTTCCGCTTCCTTCCAGCAAGCCTGTCTACATCCTCAGGAATGTGCGTAACTGAAAAATTTTTTATGGAGAAGCATTCTGTCTAGGCCTTCAATCAAGCCCTTATTGCTCAAATCTAGAAGACCTTCCTTGCCTCTGCTCTTGTGAGTACACTGCTCGAATTATACAACTTAAAGCTAGGGCACCATGGAAGGTTTTTGAATGAGCGGTTTCACGCGCCCGCATAGACCGCCTGAGTGATAACCCGTAGGCTAATGGTTGATGGGCCACGCGCATACAGTGAGCGCCTGGTGAGTTTGGGGGGGTCGAGTGGTATGCATTGTTTCACGAGACTTCGAAATGACTGCATCTGGCGTTCATTCCACAAAGTGCATTCGGATTCACCAGCCAATCAGGCGCGACTTCAACCATCAGGGCGCCAAAATGATGGTAAACAAACAAATTTCTACGTTTTTGTATCAAAATAGCTAAGTACAAAAGCGAGTTCAACTTAATAATTCTAAGCGAGGTGGATTCCTGTACGATTTAATGGGATAATCGTACTGACAAGTACAAAGACCGACAAGAAGCCGTTGATATGAATTGAAATAACTGAAAAAGTGCAGATCACTCCAAATATGTAAATATATATATATATACAATAGGTCTATTATGCAAAATGATGTACATGCAGTGCAACGAAAATGGCTTGGAAAGATGTAAATGTAAATGCAAACACTTGAAATGAATGTTAAATTTAATTATTCTATGCATTCAGTCAACTAGTAATACCTCTTCGAACAGTTGTAAATTGTATTGCAATGTTATTGAAGTAACGTCACAATGATCAACATCATCAATCCACATAAAACGACAAAACCCTAGTCAACCATTTACTATGTGCGCTACATCAACGATTTGTAGGCATGGCCTCCGTCTTGCCCGTAGGGAAAAACCGACTGGTATCATTCTGTGTGCGCGCTTTGTAAAATGTGAAGCAACTCGTTCAAAAACCTTCCGTGGCGCCCTAGCATAACAAGACAGCTACTTGATTCTCTCCTTCCAGTATGAAAAACTAAGATACATCATAAACCTCTGTCATCATGGATTGATGCAGAATGCAGAACATTTCAACGTCATGTTAGAAAGTGTGAATTATAAAAGTATTACTTAAAAGATTAAACAAATTCAAAATAAGTCACTCAGATTAGCTATTAAAGAAAATCAATATAGCAATTCAATAAATCTATATAAAACATTAAATATTCTTAGTATTGCCAATATTCATAAACAACACACCTCAATATGTTTAAATATACTAACAAACTTTTACCACAGATCTTTTATAAAAATGAATATTTTAAAATAATTAACAAATTACATAGGTAATCACAATGTAAGAAGTAATAACCAATACACTATTCCTTTTGCTAAAACTAACACTAGAATATTTACTATAAAAGTTTTTGGACCTCGAATATGGAATGCCCTCCCCGCCTATATAACTAATATAATAAATTTAAATGAATTTAAAAGAGAAATTAAAAAATAAATACTACTTTCCAAATAACAAACTTATCTAAGTAATTAATTAAATTTTTGCTATCTCAATGACTTGTGTTAAATTTGTCTAGTGTCTACAAATTATTACATATTTAGAATTTACTAAACTTCTAAGTAAGAAACTTATCAAATTAATATCTTAATGACTTATGTTAATTGTATGCTATTTATTTCTCAAACATATCAAGAACTTAGGTTAATTGTCTGCTAGCTATAGTTATTTCATATTTATGATTTACTATAGTTACTACGACATTCTTAGGGTATCTCCCTGCGGGAACATTGTTCCCTTTTGGTACTTTAAAATAAAATTCTATAATTCTTATAATAATTCTATAATTCGTATACTATTACTTTAATTGGGAATGTTAATTTTTAATTAATATTCTTCATTAAAGTTGATGATGTCTAATGCTCTGCTATACATTTAACAATTCAATGTATCAGGTTGCCTCCCTGGCAGGATATGTTTCCCTTTAGACACCTTTTCTTCTCAACATTCCACTTTAGGCCTAACTCTTGTCTACTATATGATGTTATATTAATCTGAATAGTCTAGTAAAATATTAACTTTTAATTTGACTGCTTCTCAGGTTTCTTTTTGTTTTCTATTCTATTGTATACTTAGACTAAAATTAGTCTTGTGAATATTCTGTGAATTTTCTTGGTCTTATTTTAAATTCAATTGATGTCATTTATTGTAATTTATGTCAGACACGCCTATGTTAAGTTGAGTTGAAATAAACCTCAGTTCAGTTCAGTTTGAATAGTAATTCAAACAAACTAAGTAGCATAGCATTTCGAAAAGCCAGTAGTCGCTGAAATTTAAATTAACTGCAGTAAAATTACAGCCAATATAAATTTCATTTTGATATGAAAACACTATGACGTAACTCATTAAAAAAGCATGTGCCTGAATAATTAATAAAGTATAATTCTAAATAGATTTATTTTTTGAAATGAATTGAACATTGGTTTCGAATCTCTGACATTACTTTACACTGGTTTTCTTAATATTTACATTCCCGCACTCAATTAGTGATAATAAATGGAACAAACACATGACACCGCTTCTACGCGATCATCTCCACTGGCTCCGGATTCCCAAGCACATAGATTTCAAATCATGCACGACCCCTTCTACCCTGGCTACACATCGAACCTGACCCTCATATCTATGACGGTCGACTGGCGCTCGCAGTTTCATTCAAACAACCATCATCAACTGGTGGTTCCTCCTCCATTCAAGATGGCTGTCTTTAGTGACAGATCCTTCCCGAGGGGCAATCAGCGCTGTGTGGAACTCTCTACTGAAGAATATGACGATTGAGACCCCTGAACCTTTTTTTAAGTGCCTTAAGATGTATATGTTTAACAATTCCTATAGTGTCCCTTGTTAAGCGCACTTGACTTTAGCCTTCACTATGCTTACTGCGCTCTATAAATCATCTTAAATAATAATAATAACAATAATAATAATAATAATAATAATAATAATAATAATAAATGAGAATCCCTCAACTCCCAGTGATCTGTCTTGTGGTGTCCCTCAAGGCTGTCCTTGGACCACTGCTATTTACTCTATACATCTCTTTTGATCAATCTTCTTCAAACTCATCCCTTGAAACTTTATCCACTGCCTTCGCTAATATTCAGTCATGGGTGGATTCAAATAAGCCTCTTTTAAATTCATCAAAAACCAAGTTCTTGTTATTACGGGACCCCAGCTCAATTGACCAAATTTGAATCTCTGAAATCTGTAGTACTTGGTGATTCTACTGTTGTTTCTAGAAGTACTTCTGCTTGCAACCTTGGTGTGATATTGACTTTTCCCTCTCTTTCACTAGACACATAAATTCAGTCTCCAAAATTTCTCATTATCATATTCGAGACATCTATCGCATCAGACATCTACTTCCTAAGCCCATCCTTATTCAACTAGCCAATGCATTGGCATCTAGTCGCCTAGATTACTGCAATTCCCTGCTTTTTGGCATCACAAATTCAAATATTCAGAAACTCCAGAGAGTACAAAATTCTTTAGTTAGAGTCATATCCAAAACTCCCAGATTTGAACACATATCCCAAACTAGACAGTCCTTACATTGGCTTCCTATCAAACACCAAATTAATTATAAAATCTGTGTTTTAGTATATAAAACCATGCTATATAACGAATCCAATTATCTAAGATGAGACTTATCCCTCGACCTACTAATCACTCCACTAGTTATACGGCAGGACTTACATTTGCTGTTTCTCATTCTCGTGCAGTCATTGGCACTACCGTATTTGCACGATCATTACCCGCACACGTATATAACACGCATACATGTATAACCCACGGAAAATTACAAATTATGTTCCAACGTCCAGCATAAGCCACACACGAATATAACCCGCATATGCTAGTCTTCAGGTATTTGGAGGTGTCAACACTATGATGTATGGGGCGCCGAGAGCGCTGACGGGGCGCCGAGAGCGCTGACGGGGCGCCGAGAGCATTGATGAGGTTTCAAGTTTCCAGTATAACCCGCATACGAATATACCCTGCAAAAAAGGGGGGCTGCAATTTGTAATTTCTTGTATTATCCACAGGCAATAATCGTGCAAATACTGTAGTTGTTCCTTAGTGTGTGGCCCTAGGCTCTGGAATTCATTACCAATATCACTTCGTATTACAACACTATCATATTTAAAATCCGGTCTTAAAACATACCTGCTTAATTCGTCTTATCCCTTTAGGTTGCTCCCCCACTGTTCTGACTGATCTTCTGGATTGACCTGGCTCTAATTCTATTTGGATTTGGTGCGCCATCGGTTGATGCCCTGGGCATTATGATAGTGGCGCCATGGAAGTTTATTGATTGATTGATCTATACAAGTGCCTAAATTTTCCATTTATCGCTGCCTATTTGCGCGGAAGTTGCGGTTTTCAATGAAAAGGGTAGACAAGCAAAAAAGATCATCCAAACTGTTGCCGACTGATCCTCTATAAATCTATGCCTACAAGAGTAAAATCACAAAAATGCTATATATGCGACAAAATTAGCGAAAATGTGGATGACTTGCCGCATATTTATTGCAGAAATCGCATAGGCAGAACATTGAAATTTTTTAAATATGCAACCACATAATCGCATTAAACCAGCAGCCTTAGCTAAAAGGTCATTGTCCTATTACAAAGAATAAATACAAGAGGAGCACTGATTAATTATTTAATCAGAATGTTTTAAATTTATATAACAATCCTTAGTTTCACATTCTAACAACACCAATGTCCAGTACTCATTACGGACAGCTTCATCTGCAAAAGAGAGAATATGTTAGGATATTCAATAAAGTTTTATAACAAAATCTGAAAACGTTTTTATGGTAGCATTTGGAGAAACATAATAACAAACAAGTATTAATTGGTAATAATATGATTACAAGTGATACAGGTGAAAATGTTTTACCTTATACATAACCACACCTAATGCAAGTGGCTCTAATAAAATAAAAAATGTTCAGCTAACCCTAAGCGGTGATCCGTCGTAAATGTAGTTATTCAACTTCTCATAAACACTACAATTATCAATCCAACAAATTAGGTTTATAGATATCCACCAAGTAGCATCAGTTTTAGGAACCTAATACAAAGCTCTGGACTGCCAAACATATAAAATAAAATTATCACTCTCCATTAAGAAAGTTGAACAGGTATCCAAGATCCTGGGTCTAAAAACTGCCATCTTGACATCAAAACCTGGCTCATTCAGCCTTTACTCCATCATTCAAGACAGGTCAGTCATTCCATTCATTTTTATGACAATTCCTCACAACAGATGTAGCACATGATCTGACAATTATATATATATATATGTGTGTGTGTGTGTGTGGTATTGCCATGCTTGTACATGAGTGCTGGCTGAATGCAACATGTAACAAAAAAATCAGGGGTCATTTTGAACAACTTTTATAATCATTTGACCAGTAACAAGACGACAGTCCAGCATTATAAAATGAGACACATAATAGACAGTGGCGACACCAGACATTTGAGAGTGGGGGTTATGGCAAGCATGATGAGGGGGTTAGGGCTAACCCTAACCCTTTTACTTTTACAACATTAGAATTTGCTAGAATTACTATTTTTATCTATCCAATAAAATGTCTTGCAAACAGTAACTTGGGCGGCCATGGCAGGTCCCAGTCCGTCTAATGCATGACTGCCTGTTATATATATATATATATATATATATATATATATATATATATATATATATATATATATATATACACACACACATATATATATATACAATATACAACAATATATAAAACTTGTTATATAGCTATATATAGAACTTGTTATATAAATATATAGAGAACGCCTGATACTTAGACTAGTATAGCTGACCTTCAACCATCCCCTACCCCCTCACAAAAAAATTTTCTGCAATTTTGCACAAATCTCACGGGTGGCCCTGATGGCAAGTGGGGATGTTCAACTCCCATCCCCCCACCCCATGGCCTTGCCACTGATAATAGAGATGCAATGAAGAGTCTTTCCAACAAGCAAAGGTTTTCCAAATTGCTAATTAATTTCAATGCAATTGATGACATTCTTGCAAAATTATCATAGACTGTTGATGAATATGTCACACACATTCATAATAATGTGCCTTGTGTTATTTCATTAATCACTCATCTTCCAAGCATGAACAGGTTTCTTACAGCATCACATGTGATTCACTGGGGCATCCTTTGTCTGATCTCAGCAGCTGTGCAATTTCACTTTGTTTGCATGATTTCACACAATTTTCTGCATAGGCTTGATTGTGTCAACACTTGAAAGAACATTTACTAAATCCAGATAATTATTGGCAAACACGCCTTTTCACTGATTCATATCCTAATTCAGTTTCCATGTTTAACTAATGCAGTTGAGCCGGCTTGGAAAGTGCAAATGAATCCCAAGTACAAAAAAACATAGATGGTGCTGGTCTCAGCTGCCTACAGGTGTGCGTATACCTGTTGCTATTGTAATGCGATTTCTTACTTTACACCTGGACACGGAGCTTTATAAGCGTGCTGTGAATCCATCTCGGTCACATTCGGACTCGTAATCGTCGTGATTTTTGTTCTAACCAGTTGGTTTTCACACCGTCTACCTCGCTGCTCAGAGGGGCAGTGTCGTCCGTTTACTCTTCTTCGTACTCGCTAGGGAGCGGTAGACTCTGCGTGTTCCTGACCTGCATGTATTCGATTTTGTTTCTCTTCTTCTGCTTTTACTGTTCATTGGTACACTGCCGAGACGATGCGAGCTGGAGCTCTTACCCGCGGTAACCTGAGTTCCTCTGGTTAAGTACGCCTAGAAGGAAACATCTCATACCACGAAATCCGTTTTCAATTGAAGATGCAGACATTGTTCCTTGTACCGAACTACGTCTTCTAGGTGTTCTTTTGGATGAGTCACTTTCGTTTGTCAGTCACTTAAACAATGTGACTCACACCTGTTACTATCAGCTACGCAGGATCCGGGAGATTCGCCGCTACCTGCCATTACAGGATGTGATTAGATTGGTTCGAGCCCTCATTCTATCACTAGTGGATTATTGTAACAGTATCTTACTCGGACTTCCTGTCAGACAACTAAACCGTCTTCAGATGGTGCTAAACGTTTCAGCACGTCTGATCTTTGGCGCTAGGTGGAATGAGCATGTGTCACCACTATTACGAGACAACCTTCACTGGTTCCGGATTTCGGAGCATATAGCCTTTGAACATTGCTGGTTTACATTTAGGACGCTAAATGACCCTTTCTGCCCTGATTACTTAACGGCTCTTGTCTGTAAGCCCAAGTCATCTGATCGGCGCTCACAGCTCCGATCAAGCAGCCATTCTCAATTGGTGGTTCCACCCCCATCTATGACAGCGAAATTTGGGGATCGGTCTGTTTCAAGGGGCAACCCTTTGCTTTGGAACTCGCTGCCGGCAGACGTGACTAGGGCGACATCTTCTGAACTGTTCACCAGCAGTAGTGTCATTACACACTTTTCTTGGGGGGGGCGAGAAAATTTTTTGGCAAATTTTGGAAAATTTTAGGCAATTTTTTGCAATTTTGACAATTTTTGAACAATTTTTAGGCCAATTTTGGCAAATTTGCAATTTTTAAAATATTTTTTGGCAAATTTTTGACATTTTTTGCGATATTTTGCACATTAATACATTATAAATTATTTCTTTCATTTCCTTGGGGGGCCACGGCCCCCTAGTCCCCCTAAATGACGCCCCTGTTCACCAATTTTCCCTCTAAGCTGTGCTACCGTGCGCTGGCGCACAGATTTCTAGCTCGTAGCGCACAGAATTTTGTCCTAGCGCAGGGGAAGGCAATATGGAAAAAATTGCGTTGACTATTAAAATGAAAGATAATGCAAGCAACCAAGCAGCGCCGTCGCAGAATCTACGGTAACTTTAAGCGCAGTTCTACCACTTTCGTCAATTAGGCCTACACTGTAGCAGGGACTGTAGTTAACCAAGGTCTTTTCGCTCTGCTTCTTAGCGTGAGGTGATGCTATCTCGTTATCATAGGCGGCAATAATGATGCAGAGTATTATTCATTTCAACTCAATTGGAGTTGGTTGATGGAGTTTCTGTTGAAACTTCGATGCCGGTTGTAACTTCACGCACATGTAGGCTATACAGCTGGGTGAAAATTTCAAATATCTAACTTGAAACTTGCAATTGGTTTGATTAATTATCATAACATTACTGAAATACAGCTTCAGGTACTCCTTAAGACTGAACCTTATGGTAGGCTCAACATCAGCAGCGCAGTCTGAATGGATATACACCGGGTTGCACATCTGGGGCCACCGTTACTAAATTAATCAACGGCACGCTTCTGGTGCAATTTGGTAAATCAGATTGGTTTACTGTACTTAAAGACAATTAAACGTCTTTAAACGGACAATGACAACGAATGTTTGACGCGCAATGTTGACGTGTTGTTGAATAGTAAACAGGAAAACATTGAATAATTCTGGTCAACACACAATTTGGTGCCTCAAAAGTTAGACCTGTTCTTGAGTAAGTTTGGTGCCCTGATTCCAAAAATGTTATTAGTTTTGCCCCATCAGCTCTAGTTTTTGAGATATGAGGTCATCCATAAATTACGTAATGCGATTTTGGCACTTTTTTGACCCACTCCACCACTACATAACGCGATGTAACAAAACGTCAGACCCCCTAAAATATGACGTGACAACGGGCCGACCCCCAGTGGCGGCTCCAGGTTTTGGTAAGTGGGGTGGGGGCGTTGGGGTGGCAACTTCTAGTCATGGGGGCCAACCATTTGTTGTTAGGTATGTAGTATTAAGTATAGGGTCCCAACAGGAGGCCACTGGGGGTCGGGTACTCAATAGGGGGACACAGACCCTCGGTCCCCCTGTGGGGCCGCCACTGGACCCCCTCATTTTCGTCTTCCGAAAAGTCTTGACAAGCAAAAAAAGGCCATCCTTGTATTTTTATGACCTGTCTTATTTGAGGTCCATCAAAAATCCATGCTTTTAGCTTTTCTTTGGTCACTCCAGGAAATTTACATGATATGCAAGCAAAACATGAACCTTCTTAGTTCAAAGCCTTCACAAATTGCTTTATGAGACCTAATTTGATATGTAGTGGTGGCAAAATTATTCCTCTGTCAACCAATGGCTCATTTGACAAAAATTTTATGTCAAGCTCTCATTTCTTCTCTCAATGGCCATTCTGATCTCGACCAATGTTCATGCTTAGCTCTACTGTCCCATAAACAAAGAAAGCATGGATATTTTGTTTAGCTATTTTGCTGACAAAGAAGAAAGTTTGCCATCTTTAAATCTACACAAATCACCCATTGATGTTCTTGATATTTTAACTTTTCCAAAGCCAAAGATATTGTGTGATCATTTTCTGGCATACTGATGATACTGGTTGAATGACCAATAGGAATTGATTGATACCTGTTGCCATTGTGCAGAAGAACACATTTTCAGACTCCTTTTTGAGCTATCAATGAAAAGGCGCCATTCATTTGGCACGTATACTGATAAACCCATTTCTCTGAGGTCGCCAACATTATTGCAGAACACCAGACCATCAGCCATTAAAAATATGGCAGAACATTCTTTTCACTGTTGCGATAAAAGGTAATGCTGGTTTCAGAATCAAGTAAATTTTTCTTATTCAACCTTGGAGCATGAACTTCAGCAGATTCCTTTGAAAGGTTCAGGTCTCTTATGAGGTCACTTAATTCATGTTGGTTGAAACGCTGAGGAAGTGGTGAAGAATCTTTAAAGTCACAGTCATCATCACTGCTGCTATCTTAAGTTCTGCCAGACAGCTGTGACTCCTCTTGGTCTGACATCTCGGGTAGGTGTCTGAAGGATGGAACAGGTACCTGGTCTGAGTGCAGATGAGGTCGTCTTGCAGGCTGTAGGTCAGGATATGTCCACCTAGATTGCTTTTTTCAATTGAACCCCTTGATGTTAACAAGACAAAAATAACAGTCATCATGATGGTTTCATGGTTCTCTTTAGACCATTGGTATTCCAAATCCCAGGTTGGTCCTCTTTCCTGCAACTGTATTTCTAAATAAGCCCTGAAATTTTTTGCTACTTCTTCATCCACAATCACTTCAAACCAACTTTTAGGAAGTGTGCTTAATTATATAATATAATTTATTGTACTGCACATATTTCAATTCAATTCCTCTGGAAATGTAAGACCTTTAATGTTATTAACAAAGACATTGAGATGAGAGCAATCAAAATCTACATTAATCAAATAAAGACAATAATTCACACACTTCCAATTTGGGATATATGGCCATATCTCAAAAACTAGAGCTGATAGAGAAAATCTGATGCCATATTTGGAATCAGTGCCCTAAGTATACATAAGAAACAGATCTAACTTCTAAGGCACCAGACAAAAATTTTTTTTTGTTGCCCTGTGTAATCTATGAGCAAGTATAATCTTGTTTTCTCATTTATTCCAAAATATTTGGAAACTTTTGTTTTCAATGCTCTGAACTGAGTGGCAAGACGAACAGAAACGACAGGATGTGGATGATTTGCTTTAATGAAAAGTTCCGAGACACAAAATTTAGCATAAAATTCTCATCTTCATCATTATCATCATTGCAATGGAAAGTATCGCGACCTAGATGCGCAATGAAATTACAGTAAAATCGTGCATGATATGAAAGCTAACTTACTAAGGGAGAGAAGCTGAAATATAGGCCTAATGAGTTAAAGCAATTTTTTAAACTTCTTATTCAATTTTAACGATCTGACACAAAGACATGTTTTCGAAGTGTTAGAATTAAGCATACATCCAATAGCCTACTTTTGCACTTCAAAATCAGAAAACCGACTTACTTATGTAATTTCAGCTAATTTCGTTTAATTTTGATTACCGTGCAAAGACGCTACTGTTACTGTACTGTGTAGAGGCCTAGGTCTAGGCCTATATGTCATAATTTATAGGTCTATTAGGACCTATTGCGCAGTCAGACGGTGGTGGCCAACTGGCCATTTCCCTATGGTAGCCTACCTCCAGTTTTAATAAAGCTAGTTTTGCAACTTTGACAATGCTTTTACAATGAAAACAGACAAAATAAGACGGAAAGTAAATTAGAATATTTCCAACGCTATTTTGTGTGGGTTTCAAAATTTTGCACACACAACATTTTTTGTAAAACTCGGCTCACGAGTTTTTGATTTTGCACACGAGCCAGCAATCGTTAGAGGGAATATTGCTGTTCACTAGGAAGCGTAAAACATCTATCACATTAAAATCCTTCCTCTGTGCCTCTGTTACCTTCAAGCGTTCTGATTGGTTGGCTGTGTGAGCATTCTGATCGGTTACCTTCAAGCGTTCAAGCGTTCCGATTGGTTGGCTTTGTGAGCGTTCTGATTGGTTGGCTGTGTGATGTTCTCATTGGTTACCTTCAAGCGTTCTGATTGGTTGGCTGGGCGAGTGTTCTGATTGGTTGTTCTGGAACCTTGCGAGCAAAGCCGCGTGAGCGAGCGAAGCCGGGTGATAGATGGACAGTGTATTCAAAGTGCTTTTGCATTTTCCTGTTCCATTTGGGATAAAAACAAATTGGGAAAAATTCCAATCGAATCTAAACATATTTAGTACTGTCACACGACCCCTATATTTACAATGTGTGAAAAGTCTTGCATTGGCTGCGAAACCGAGGTATTTTAATAAATTTTTGATATTATTATCAGATTTTCTTGTAGAATTGGTGGTTATTATATATTGTTTTGTATCAATTTTAATTCTGCCTCCATTTCTGTATGTGATGTCACTTGATTATGCACTTTTCCCAGACTTTTATGAGGAAATATGGCCACTGTGTGATTTCTCGAATCTTTACTAAAATGGTCACTCTGGGAGTTCGCATGACATGGTGCGTTTCTAACTACTTTAGCGCAATAATTGCTTTTGAATTTTATAAGGTAGCCTTGAAAGGGCCGTTTTTATTTATTGTTGTCATTAGTACTTTATGGGCCAACCCTTGTTCTTTCTGACTAAATGACATCTGTGTGGCATGGAATGGACCAGTTTGACAAGGTGCTCTTGTGTTATGATGTGATTACAGGCTGCAATTAGAGACTCAATCAGCTCGCGCCTTTTCTGCGGCTGATTCTTGGTAATCTCGGCTGACACTACTACTGTACATTGTACAGTATATACACTACTACTACAAGTTCTCAATAGTGTCAAGATCAGGTGACTGAGCCGGCTAATCAATGGACTGAACTCCATGATTCTTCTTCCTACAGGCAAGTTTTCGCTCTGAGACAGGGTGCATTATAGTCTTGAAGCAAATACTTGCTAGGAAACAGCTGTTTAGTTGATGGCAGCATACATTTCTCTAGAATATCTCTAGAATGTCAATGTATTTATCTGCATTCACCATCCAGTCAACAATATGAAGTCTCCCAACCCCACTGGCTGCCATGCATCCACACACACACCATAACTTTCATTAACACTGACATGTTTAGGCACTCCGGCTTCTATTCTTCATGTGGAAACCTTCTTATAAAAATCTTGCCATGGTCGCATAGACTGCAAAATGTGCTTTCATCATTGAAGAAAACTTTTTCTCACGACTGACACAACACAGTATTCTAGACAAGGCCTTACTAATGAATTATATAGTTTTCTCTCAGAAGAAGTTCAGGAAACGTTAGCTTCCGGTTACCAGGAGATGTTCTGATCAGGACTCTATTGCCTCTGGTGGCTGACTTCCTGGGCCGACCGCAACGGGGTCGATCTGTCGTACTTTTGGTATCATTGTGCTTCAGTAAAATGCGCACAACCATGCTTTGATTACAGCCGACCTTTGCTTAGTTGATGAGTACATATATGTAATAACATAAAGACACAACAAACATAGTCTAACGTTTTGCTGATTCATGGTAATAAAGGGTCAAATATCGGTGAAAACTGGCTGCTATGGGATGTTTGGACATTTTTAGAGCATGCTGTGTAGCGCCTATGATAAAGATTAATACACTAGTCAACTCAGCTGGAAAAAGTGTATACACACTGCAAATTTCAGCCTGATATCTGCTGTGGTTCTCAAGATATTAAACTTCAAAAATCGTAAAACATAACACGTAGCGTTGACTCGTGATTAGCCTCATATCTTCAAAATATCATATCTCTGAGAGTTTTTGACAAAACTAGCTGAAAATTTCAAGATTTACTCAACTTGAGCTGTACTTCAAGCCCTGCAAATTTCTTGCAGATCTGAGATGGTATGGTGAACAATTGTCTAAATACTGGCTGCATTGTCATGGAATGACCCTGTTTGTAATTTTCAATGTAAGTGTGACAGTGGTTAATAAGGGCCTATGAATGCCAAACTTGGTAGCAATGATTTTTATTAGAAAATGAACAGTTTAAACAAAAAGCACTTCAATAAAATCTACTTTTAAAATTTTGTGTACATTTGAGGACCACCCTAGTATAGGCACATAATCATCATCATCATCATCATCATCATTTCCTCTTTCCTTCATTATTTGAAGATGAGGTGACGTCATGAATCAGGCATTTCCAGGTAGTTATTTCTTTAGATGCTTTTATTGCTGTTGTTATAGCCATTCCAGTCCATTTTTCTATGTCGTCCACCCATCTTCTGTTCGGCTGACCTCTTTTTCTTTTTCCTGGCATGATACCATAATCAACGTAACTAAAAATCAGCTATAACTTTTGAAATACGCGACCCAGCGTTCTAATTTCAGCTTTCGCTCATGCACTAATTTATTTAAGATCGTATTTCAGTGAGATATCTGATGGATGGCTGCCAATAAATCGAAAATAAGGGTTTTGAAGGTCCCATATCTCCGGTAGTTGCCCGTAGACGTGCGGCTATGACGCCGTAGAGTTCAGTAGCAATAGACGAGAAATGCAAATTCTCCACAATAGTATTATCCTGCACTGCGAGCGAAGCGAGCATCTTTCTAGTATTTATTTAACATCTTCTATTAGGGACACTTGTAAAGCGCTCTTGACTTTAGCCTTCGCTATGCATATTGCGCTATATGAAATTGTCAGAATTAATTAATTAATTACCTATTCGTTCGCTGAGATGCTGGATTTTGCGACGGAAACAATGAACAGACCAGAGCCACCCATCCAGGAAGAATCCACGACCAATCCGAGTCATATCGTCCAGTGACCATCTGAAGACTCCACGTAGAGCCCGGCCCCCCTCGGCTCAAGTTGCGACTACCTGATCGGCGCTAGTCTATCCTAGACTGATGCGTCATGCCACAACTCCTGCTCCTCACCTCAGGGCAGGGCTACTCAATATTCGGTCTGCTGCAAACAAGAGTGAGAATGTTCGTGAACTTTTTGCCGAATATAATCTCGACCTGCTCGTGTTGACTGACACCTGGCATGTTGACTCCAATAGCGTTGCGCTAAACAGACTTATGGGGTGCTGGGCTCAGAGTCATAGGAAAATCGCAGGAGATTCTAGACCCAACCATGGTTAAATGCCCACATTACACAAATCATGCAGGCCTGTCAATCGTCACTACACCTGGATTGAATATTGCAAAACTTGATCTGAAGCTGACGTTAACCTCGTTGGTAACTACTCTGCTGTCGAGTGACTGGGAAATGTACGTCGTTCGTCATCACATCAGTCAACAGACAAGGCTCTCAACACATCACTGAGCGGTTCCTTTTGGAACTAATGATGCTGCTCGAAAAGCTATCTGCCTACAACAGTCCAGTTTGGCTTGCAGGTGACTTCAATATTTGATATGAACGTGAAACCGACAGTGTGTGCTGGAGAGTCACCCAGATGCTAGATGGCTTTGACCTTAAGCATCTAGTGCATGACCCCGCCCATGACCGAGGAGGGCTTCTTGACTGGGTCATTGGACACACTAATGAGCAGCAGCGTCCAGCCAAAGTCAGTGAAGTGGACCTATCAGACCACAGCTTGGTTCACTGGGTGATTGCATTTACCCAAGCACAACCGGAATACAGGACGGTAACTCGAAGGCACTGGGCATCTTTCAATAGAGACCTTTTCATCAGCGGCAGGTCTCCAGCCGAACCTCTCTTGATGCGACCAGCGTAGGACATTTTTCTTATTATTTTCCACTTACATATAGCTCACTTCAGTCATCAAAACCTGTCTACCTTAGATCACTATTAACCCCTCAGCCTCCTCAACCCACACGTTCCTCATCTTACCTCACTCTGTCACACCCACTCAATCAGTCATCCCTGAAAATTTGCAACCGTACCTTCTCATACGCGTCAGCTGAACTTTGGAACTCGATCCCAGCTTCCCTCCGCAGACTTGGACACTTTCAAACAATATCTGAATCCTCATTTCCTATAATTCCTGCATTATCTCCTCAAGTCTTCAGGTCTAAGCTTAAATCCTTCCTTTTTCTAAAATCATTTCCTCCATAGCTTTAACAACCTAGCCTCATTGCTCTTCGGATGTTGACTATTGCCTGGCTGATCATATACCTTCCCCATAGCTATTTTAAGAAAGGCTGAGTGCCTAAGAATAAGCAGCTACTGTTGTGCTGCTTTCCAAGGCGCTATAGAAATCCACAATATTTTACTTACTTACTTACTTCCACATTGCTGTTGTTTTGTTTCTTTCCAGGACTATTTCATTTGTTGCCTTGTCCATCCAGCTAGGAGTGCATGGCCAGCTAGGAGTGCATGGTAATGGCTACCGTGGTTTCCCCGAGGTATTCTGCGGATTGACCATGGTAACGGGTAAAAACCTGTAATTTTACCGAAATTTTAATGGGGACAGTAAAAATATGGCAGTAGTAAAGCGGTAACAGAAACATACCTGACAGTAGTACCACGGATGCAGTATGAAAAATGCCACAAATACCAAGAAAATGTGACGATCAATCTCATAGATCAATGATCATGCGTTCAGCCGATTTCAGCGTAGCTACTAGCTATAGCAGTGCATACCTTTCAGTTTCAAATTCAAAGGCCATGAAATTGAACTGCTAAGTTTAAGTCAGGTAAGATTGAATTATTGGATCACTTGGTTTCCATTGTAATTAAGCAGTTGGTAAACAATAAAGGCTGGTGTTGAACTCAGACCTGGAATGCAGTAATGCAAAGAGTCATTTGAGAACTTGAGCTCACTTGATAAGCACAGCAAGAATTAGAGTTATCAGAGCCGGTCTTGGCTGCATCGGGGGGGATGGAAGGGGAGACGGTGATGGGCACCGAAATGCTGGGATGGTGATGGGCACCGAAATACGGGATGGGGAAAGAGATGAGGGATGGGGTGGGGATGGATTTTAAGCCAATGGATTTTAAGCCAATGGGGACGGGGTGGGGATGGAGAAAAGCTTTGAGGGAATGGGAGGAGATGGGGACAACAGTCAGTCCCCATGCACACCTCTACATCCAGCTGATTCTCAAAGATCCTTCTGTAACACCACAATTCAAGTGCCATGACTTTTTCATAATCTTCCTGTTTATTGTCCAGGTTTCACATCCATAAGTCAGCACTGGGAAGCTGTAACATTGCATAAGCCTTTTCTTGCACTCGATGTTGAGATCTCTTCTCATGAGCTCTTTCATCTTTCAAAAGGCTTGAAATCCAAAAAGTGGGTGCAAAACTTGCATTTTGCACTTGTTTTCCATCTTCAGCAATATAACTTTCATAGCTGAATTTAGCAATACATGGGACATTCATCTTTGTGACAACTTGTCAGGAAAAAGCTATTAGAACACAAATTAAGTCCCAAACTGGTCACTTTGTAAGTCGCATGAAACAATACTGGCAGTCAGCCATGTATTCAAAAATTTCAAAACAATCAGACACTTGTTAATTTACATGATGACCTGGAGCACCGGTTCAAGTAACAAAGAATAAGCCAAAAATAGAATACAGCCATAAAACAGCACACACTTACATTGTGAAAATAAAAGTTTAATGATATTACCAACAGTGTTGTATGAAGTACTGAGTTTGAGTACTCAAGTAAAAGTACAAGTATTATGTCATTTTTTTACTTAAGTAAAAGTAAAAAGTACCTATAGAAATAGTTACTCAAGTAAAAGTAAAAAGTACTCCTCAAAAAGTTACTTTTTAAGTAAAAGTAAAAAGTACCGTGACAGACGGAATCATCAACAACTCCACATTATCATGCTAAATCACATTTTTATTACTACTTTTAAGCAACACGCAGAAGCCTCAGCAGTCAACACGTACACATTTACACCATTAACTGCATTAGTATAAGTGCTGGTTTCACAAAGCCGAAGCTAGGGGGCAGGGGCAAGCTGTCCCGGGCGCCGTCCTCGAAGGCGCAATTTGCACACTAAGTCCTTAATTTTTCATACCACTTTCCTCCGGCGTGAAAATAATGTTGATAAGTAAAAAAAAAGGTCATCACCGGTTTTTAGACTGTCACAGGTTAAAAATGTGTGTGTTGTACGTTGCCGTGAAAACTCGGGTAAGCAAAAAAAGGCCATCACCGGAATTTAGGGGCGCAGCATTTATACCTTGCCCCGGACGCCGACTGCTCTAACTGCGGCTCTGTGATTGCATGTAGGTCTAAGAAAGATCAAGTTTTCAAACAATCTGTCAGTCATGCATGTATGTTTGTTGGTCATTGTCAACCCTGTACGACTAAACACGGGAAGTTGTGAAGAATTAAACAGATACTCCAGTAAATGTATTGAAATTTGGCGATGAGAAATTTTACTTGTAACGAAACGTGAAAGACATAATGTAACGAAGTAAAAGTACTAATATTTGAATAAAAACTTACTTCGTTACAAGTAAAAAGTACTGGGTAAGTTGTGTACTTCGTTACAGTACGAAGTACTCAGAATTGTACTTAAGTATTGTAACGCGTTACTTTTACTTCGTTACCGCACAACACTGATTACCAATTATATTATTAGCACAGAATTATTTTACCTCTGTGCTTCTTCAGGAGTATCATAAATAACACTCACATAAGGTCCAGATGGAGAAGTAGCTGAATGAAAAAGAAAATGAATTCAAAATTTAAAATGACAAAAATGAAAAAAACAGAAGTAGGCACTTTTTACAAGACCCTTGGAAATTAAGTACAAGGGCATTAAAAAAACATATCTACAAAATCTTACCCGTTATCCTGCCCATGTCCGTCTGACAGTCTATTTTGGCGAAGGCAGGGGAGGCGATATAACAAGAGCAAGTCAATAAAGTACATCTAACCGATGTGTTTTTGAGCAAGCAGTGAAAATAGACTAACATTTATCATAGGCATCTCCCATGATGATTGGATAAAGCTCACCTTCCCCTCTGTCTATCTCTCCCTCCCTTCATCTCTCCCTCCCTTCATCTCTGTCTCTCTATCTCTCCCTCTATACGAGAACGTTGGTCGCAGACAGTACTTTTCTTTCTCTTCCTTCATCACCATTTCTCTCCCTCCTTGTCTCGCCCTTTCTCTCTGATGTGCGCCCCATTAAGAGCCAACAGCCATACTACAGCGTTAAACAATTGCACAGAATGGTACCTCTCCTTCTTTCTCTACCCCTACATTTGTCGATATCTCTATTTCTCTCTCTCCCTTCCTTGTCTCTTGCCATTTAGTTACGGGCAATTGACTTTCTGTGGAACTGCTGACATCCAACCACACCGGGGTAGGGCAATGGTATGGACACATTTCCTCCATTTATTTATGGCCATTGGCAAGCAAGCAGTATTAGATTGCATGGATGGGAACACATTCATTTCATTTCAGGTTTGGCAAAGGCGACAAACAGGGGTGACACAAGGAGGGAAATAACATGGGAGGAAATCTGTTCTGGGGCTTTAATTGGCGAGAGGTGAGTTTGAAGAGAAAATGAGGGGCGAGAAAATGGGGATAGGCTGTATTGCATTCCAAGGAATATTTTCAGCAGGGTGCCATGAAAGGACCCAGTTGAAACATGTATGCACGATGCACACAGCATTGAAAGTTGATGCACAATTAATTTCTTCAGTTGATAAATGAATGTCCAATTTGAAAAAGATTATGTTAATTTGTGCTGAGAGTATTTTCATTCAAACATGGCCAAGCATTCTCACTCACAGGCATGTATCCAACTGCCTGTATTCTATCAACACAGACAGAATTGGTCTTATGCAAACTTTCAACCAAACAGATAACAACCAATGAACATTCCGTATGCAATTCAAAGACATTATCTAACTTATTTAATTCATATCTTATTTAATTCATGAAAAACATGAGTCAGGTGTGGGTATCATCTTAGACAACAAATTTTCTAACAGTTTGGCAGGCTACTGGCCAATATCAGACAGAATCCTGGTAATAAAAATACGATCAGTTCCATTTAACATGGTCATAATCCAGGTCTATGCTCCAACAACTGACCACAGCGAAGAAGAAATAGAAGAATTCTATGCAAAATTGGATAGAGCTGTAAAAATATCAAAATCTCATGATGTGGTGCTGGTGATGGAAGATTTAAAAGCAAAAGTGGGCAGAGGTAGAGAGGATCAGGTGGGGGGACCATATGCACTAGGAGATAGAAATGAAAGAGGCAATAGGTGGGTTGAGTGGTATGAAGAAAATAAACTCATCATCTCTAATACTTGGTTTTGCAACCATCCTAGAAGACTTTCAACATCGAAGAGCCCAGGTGAAAAAGTTCTGAACCAGATTGACTACATAGCCATAAATTGCAGGTTCAGAAATTCAATACGTATGGCAAAAGGATATCCTGGAGCAGATTGTGGAAATGATCACACACTTGTTGTGGCTGAGATTGCAACAAAACTAAAACCCATACCAAAAGGGAAGAAATGCGCCAAACATGATTGGAAACTACTGAAAACAGATACTGAACTACAGAGAAACTACGAAGCAGAAGTCAAGAACAAATTTCAGCTATTGGAAAAGGAAGAGGACATAGAAGAAAAATGGAAATTGTTTAACCCGTTGCAGGGAGATTTAATTTTTTCAAGTCATCCCCAATCGGGGTATTTAATTTGGGGGAAAGGCGTTCATGTGAAAATGTGAACATACAAGTTTTAAACTTACTATATTGCAGGCTATATAAAAGCTAGAAAGATGCAGTTTGCACCGTTGTTTAGCATTTTTATTGCCCTTTCAAACCATCCGTGCCAAAAAAGAAAATTTTGGGGGTAGGTCCACTCTACAGCCGAAAATCGGAACCCACCCCCAAAAAATTTCAAAGCACAAAAGCAAAAAATTTTCAGCGGTGACCCCCAACTCTGAGCGAGAAAGTTTTAGGGCCGTGTAATTGGAACAGAATGGTGCAAAAATTTTGAAGATCGGGCCAAAATTGGCGGAGTTATGATTTTTCAAACTCCAGACTTGAGTCTTTTTCGAGGCATTTCAATGCAAAATCAACGGACGATCAACGGCAAGTTGAACGATCATCGGCAAGTTTTCTTGCTTATATTATAGTCAACAACAGCGAAGAAAGTGCTGCCATCTATCGAATGGATAGTAACTAAATCGAATAGTCGCTTTTGGTGCGGTTGAAAACTTCAATGTCTGGAGTACACACATCCTTATGTGGCGCGCCGTGCGCACCGTTTATAAACAGCTTTACCCGTCTGGATATGATTTTCGGGTGCTGTTTTAAGACGGCGGTGCCTGGGAACGGGTTAAAAATGCCCTAGTGATGGCAACAAACAACTTAATACCAAAAGTCAAACCAAGGAGAAAACAACAATGGATGACCGAGGAAATCATGGAGATGAAGAAAAGAAGAGAGGCAAAGAGGAAATCATGGAGACGATGAAGAAAAGAAGAGAGGCAAAACTGACAAACACTGTAGAATATCAGAAACTTAACAAAGAGATCAGAAGAAAATGCAGAGAGACAAAAGAAAAGTGGCTAAATGAGTAATGCAAAAAGTTAGACCAACACAAAAGAACGGACACACAACATTACCACAAGAAAATTAAACAACTAGGAGAGAAGTGGAAAACACACATGGGACATATCATGGCAAAGGATGGCACAATACTAATCTTAGAAAAGCATATCAGAGAAAGATGGGAAGAATATGTAGAACTGTATGATGACAACAGAAATGAAAAGATAAAATTCTTGAATGACAGTCCAGGCCCAACCATATTAAAAGAAGAAGTCAAGGAAGCACTATGACGAATGAAGAGCAGCACCAGGAATCAGCAGAAGAATCAGCAGGACCTGATAACATTGTAATTGAAATGATTAAAAGCGTTGGGGAAGTTGGAATTGAGACAGTGACTGAAATGGCAAATATCATATATAAAAATGGACAATTACTCCACAAAATGTGTCAGTCAGTTTTTATCACACTACCAAAGAAAACAGGACCCATAACATGTTAAGACTATAGAACAATAAGCTTAATCAGCCACGTCACAAAACTTATAACGAGAATTCTCCTGGCCAGAGCAAGAAACAAAATAAAACCACAAATAGCAGAACAGTTTGGATTTAGAGAAAAATGGGCTGTAGGAATGCCATATGTTTTAAGAATGTTGGCAGAAAGAGCAATAGAGGTAAAAAAAAGACCTAAACATATGTTTCATAGATTATGAAAAAGCGTTCGACAATATCAAACATGAGGAACTGTTCAAAATTCTTAAAGAAATAACCATGGAAGAAAAAGAACTACATATATTCCAAGAGCTCTATTGGAACCAAGAAGCAGCAGTAAGAGTTAACGGAAAAATAGAGAAATGGATGAAGATTAAAAAAGGAGCCAGACAAGGATGTGGCCTCTCTCCAGACTTTTTCAATCTCTATGCCGAAAAAAAATGGAAAACATCAAAGACAATATAAGGAGTGGGGCGGAAGATGGTAGAGTTGGTTACATGCTGGAGCGTCAGGCTGACGGAGCGGGTTCAAGCCCCGTTAGTGCCCCTAGTGGCTTTCACACGGGCAGTAATGCCTCCTAAGCCACTTTAAATCATGCTAAGTTATAAGTTTAAGAGTTTCAGTCAAAGGAAGAAACATCAACAACATAAGATTTGCAGACAACACGGCACTAATAGCCGACAGCAGAGAAAAACTTCAAAGACTGATTGACATAGTGGTAGAAGAGGAAGGAAAGCTTGGATTAAAAATAAATCACAAAAAACACAGTCAATAGTAATTACCATAGCGAAAGAAACCCCTATTTGCAAAGTATATGTTCAACAACACGAAATTCAGCAGGTGCAACAGTTCAAATACCTAGGTGCACAAATCACAAGTGATGGAAGATGCGACGAACAAATCAGAAAAAGAATTGGCATTGCCAAGTCAGCATTTAGTGAAATTACGAACATTCTAAAAAATCAACACATAACAATGCCAACTAGAATAAATGTGCTGAAATCTTATGTGTGGCCAATACTGCTATATGGCTGCGAGACTTGGACAGTATCCAAAATTATGAAGAAAAACTCATGGCAACTGAAATGTGGTTTTTTAGAAGGATGATGAGAATCGGCTGGAGAGAGATGGTGAATAACAACGAAGTGTTGGTCAAAGCAGGAAAACGAAGGAGCTTGATGGGCAACAATAACAAGACAGATGGAAATTTTGGTCATATAATGAGGAAAGATGGAATAGAGAAGTTTGTTACAACAGGAAAGATTGAGGGAAACAGAGATAAAGGAAGACAAAGAAAAAATATTTGGACAGTTTATGCTATCTACAGGGAGGAAACAACGGAACAATTGACATCATTCGCACAACAGATGACAGAGGGAAATGGAGGTCCATGATCGCCGACAGTCAACCTGCATGGCACCTAGAAGAAGAAGATTTAATTCGTATCAGTTGTCTTTTAGCATGCAGCTTTTTCATGGCAGTATTACGAGTCAATGGCTACTGCAGATGACTGGAATTGACATACATCTTGTAGTATCATCAGAACAGGTGGTTAATGCATTTGGCCGGTTGTAAACAAATGACAACCTTCACCAGACCCGTCACCAGATTGATGGCCATGTACAGGGTGAACAAGTAAAAACTGGCCCCCTTTATGGTGTCCTCAGGCTGTCCTCAATACAGCAACACATCTTGTCTATCAAGCCAGAAGATCAGATCACGTGACACCGCTTCTTTATGAACTTCACTGGCTTCATATTCCACAGCGGATTGAATACAAATTGGCGATCCTTGATTATCAGTGTCTTCTTGGTCTGTTCCTGCTTTGACCAACACTCTTATTCTCTCAGCTGGTTTCCTTCTAAAAACCAAGACTTCTGACCTCAACTGCTATTTTAGACTTAAAATGATACATTTTATTATGACGTTATATTCCGTCAATGATCTGGCGATCTTATCTGTCAGCTGGTTTCCATTCTTCAACTCGTTGTTGATGATGGCGATCTGCCCAGTCTTACCATTGTTCCGACACGCATGTTACCATTGGTGACCGCATGTTTCGGCTGCCAAAGTTTGGAATAGCCTGCCACCATCAACAACTATGGCAAAGACAATAGAAGCATTCAAACAAGAACTTAAAACTGCTCTCTTTGTTCGTAGTTATCCAGAACATAGATCGTTGTAGGATATACTGTTTGTTTTTTTAGTTGTAAGGTGTCCTAGTAGTACTTGCACGATATGCCACCATAATCAGTTCATGATTATTATTATTATTATTATTATTATTATATTTGATATCTCGGCCGCGTGTGTAGCAATTTAAATGAAATTTATAGGCCATATACCTGGGAATGTTTCTGATGTAATTGCCAAATTTCATGCTGATATCTTTAGTATTTGCTGAAATATGGCCAAAAAGACTAAAGAGACCCACATATTGAAATTGACATAGGAATATAACGTCATAATAAAGTGATAAAAATTAATAATTTTATTTATTTGGCCCTGAAAAGTCGTTTTAAAGAGGGTTTCAGATGATTTGCTACGGGAGCAGGTGCTCAAAATGCCCCCTCAGCCTTCACACATGCTGACAAGCGCTTCTTCACTTACAGTATCGACTTCTTGATCTGGTTCTCAGGCAAACTCTGCCAGATATTCTTCAGCACCATCTTCAACTCCGTGATGTTCTGGTGGCTTTGGCTGATACTTTTGATATCTGTCGAGCATGATTCCCCAGACATGGAAGTCAAGTGGATTGATATCTGGGGAGTTGGGTGGCCAATTATCTTTCTTGATGATATCTGGACAATTTTGCTCCAGAAAATCCTGGGTCCTGAGAGCAGAGTGGGCAGGTGTTCCGTCTTGCTGGAACATAAAATCTTCTTCAAGCAAATCAAGACAGCCCTGCAGCCAATCATAATGCTGCTGAGTTTATCTGTTGGCCGTAAGTAACCCTTGACCTTGTCTGGCGCAATGATGATGCTATTTTAGACTTAAAATGATACATTTTATTATGACGTTATATTCCATTGTCAATTTCAAAATTTGGGTCTCTAGTTTTTGGCCATATTTCAGCAAACACTAAAGATATCAGCATGAAATTTGGCAATTACATCAGAAACATTCCCAGGTATATGGCCTATAAATTTTATTGAAATCGCTACACATGCGGCCGAGATATTAAATATCATAAAGGGGCCAGTTTTTACTTGTTCGTCCTGTATATATGCATTGTTTACATCCAAGCTCTGGCATGATCCTTGATCCTTGATGAAAGCCTGCAGAGACTCCCGATTTAACCTTAGCAACGGAAGATGGTAATAAGCATATAATCCACATGTCATTTATCCAGTTTGACACAAGTGCAAGTTAGACAAAGAAAACATTACAGAAAAGTTCAACATGATGGATGCATAGCTATGCCACAGTTTGAAATTTAAAAAATGGCAGCCACTTTAAACAGTACAAAAGAACAGTATCAACGATCACTGTTTGAAAGCTCTATTCACCAAAATTCAACCAACAATCAAAATTATTATTAATACCCTACTATTAGATTATGATAATTTATAGGGGTTTTTTTATTCATTCATTCATAAGGTCAATTTATAAGGCGCATTAATTGTCTAGTGTGCCTCGGCCGTTTTCTTAAACAAGTATGTCTTTAATCTGTTCAAGAACATTTCTCGTGACATGGTTTCATCACGCAAGTGAGCAGGTAGATCATTCCACAGTTTTGGGCTGCATACTCGGAAATATTTGGAAAGACAATAATATCAGCATGAGAACAAAGAAGAGAATAATCGAGTGTGTCGCATGGAGTACATCATCATATGGATGTGAAAGTTGGACTCTGAAAAGAAAAATACAGAGAAGAATAGAAGCTTTTGAAATGTACTCGTTACGTACCATGCAAAGCATAAGTTGGAGAGATAGGAAAACCAGACTGGGTACCTCAATATTAAGAGTAATCCCTTCATCTCTTTTTCTCTCCCTCCTCTGCCTGTTCTCTCTTATGTGAGCACCCATTAGAGCCAAACGGCCATTAAGCAATTGCACAGATTGACTCTCTCCCCCTCCATTCGTCTCTGTCTCTCTTTATCTCATTCCCTCCTCTGCCTCTTGCCCTTTCTCTCTAATGTAAGCCACTATTAGAGCCGACCACTAATCAAATGCACAGATGGGACCCCTCCTTTCATCTGTCTCTCTTTATCTCTCTCTACTCTCTCTTGCCCTTTCCCTCTCATGTGATCTTCCATTAGTTTCGGGCAACTGACTTTCTGCAGAACTCTCTACACTCAACCATACTGGCATAAGGCGATGTTATGGACAGATGTCCTCCATTTATTCAAACCCATTGGCGAACGAGCAGAAGAAGATTGCATGGGTGGAAACACATTTGTATTCTTTTAGGCATGGTGAAGGCGACAAACGGAGAAAAGAGAGAAATTACATGTGAGGAAATCTGTTCTGGATCTTTCATTGGCAAGTTGCGAGTTTTGGCAAGAAAACGAGGGGCAAGATAATGCGGGAACTGACAATGTACATAGTACTATAGCCAAAAAAAGTATTGCAAAAGAGCATTGTGCATGTCAGTTTAATGGAAAGCAATTTGACTACACTAAAACCAGACTTTTACTAGAAGTTTTTTTCAAAATGCAAGGATCATAATAGCAACAACTGTAAATTTCAACAATGACAATCACATGCCACCACCTACCAAGCTATTCTACATTACAAAAACTTATATAGCGCCACAAGCAAGGTAAACCAAAATCAAGGGTGCTTTGACATAGATCACCCGTACGAATGATAGAACAAATGAGTCTTTAGGTTTTTCACAAACTCCACTGCTGTGTCAGCTTTAGTTACAAAGTCAAGTAGGGTATTCCACAAGATCGGGTTGCCTCGCGATGCAAATCTATCTCCAAACTTGACTGTTTTGCCTGGTGTGGGGACCAGTAGTTGAGATCGATTGTTCGAACAAAGGAAAGTGCGGCGCTCAATTGGTGGATTTTGCAAAGAGCGTGGAGACATAATCTGGACAAAGGGGATCATTAAGTGCTATGAACATCTATGAACATGCTATGAACATGTAGCATCTCTTAAAGATTAGCCATTCTTGTATTCTCAGTCAGTGTAGCTTGTCTTTGAGAAGCAATGCTACATGATTTTCCAACATCGGGTGAATATAAGGCGGGCAGTGATGTTCATAACCAATTGCAACCGATTGCGTTGGGTATCAGGAAGGCCTAAGATAATGCTACTGCAATAATCGAATCAGGACAGGACAAAGGCCAGCACAAGGTGAATAATCGTCAAGGTTGAGACATAATGCCAAATTCCCTTGATCCTGCAAAGGTAGTAACAGCAGCGGATCAGGTTAGTGATGTGGCTTTCCAGAGATAGCACCTAATCAATAAGCACCTCTACAGATGCACAACCTTAACAGGTTAGATGGTGACGCCATCCAGTGTGATAGAAGGCAGGTGTGCCAGAAGGTGTTTTGCCACATGTGCCTTAACCTCTTGCGTGGGTGCGTCGTATATATATGACACGCGTCATTCATTCCGCAAATGGGTTCGTCATATATATACGACGCTCAACTTCAACGTCTGTTACTGAAATGGGTTCGTCGTATATATACCTTCCAATGCAATAATTCGATTCAGTTATTATCCATTCGGTAGATGGCAGCTCTTGCTTAGCTATAGTGCCTCTATAAGCAAGGATAATAGGTAAAATGCGAGCGAGGGGTCGGATTTTAGCTTTATGAAGAAAAAGATGGCTGCACAAAAGCGATCTCGTGTGCTCTCCGGCGCAGAAATTCGCCGAATGCTTGCCGAATCAGAAGACGATTCGTCGGTTTACGACAGCGAGTCAGAGGTGGACTCTGACGCTGAAGAAAGCGATCTTCAGATCGACGACGACAGCGATGGTATAGTATCCTATGATGCTAGTGACTTTGGTTGGGGTGATGCCCCAGCCGCACTCCTACCAGAATTCCTTTCACAGGTGCCCCTGGTAGGACTACAGCAATATCAGATACTAAAGATGTCTTGCAGTACTTCAGACTCTTTCTAACTACTTCAATGTTAGAAATGATTATACTGGAGACCAACAGGCGTGCAGAGCAACTGCAGCAGGAACCCATGAAAGCCAGATCTAGAATTAGGCAATGGGTTGCTGTAGATGTGGATGAACTGCTTGTTTTCTTGTCCATGATACTTTACCAAGGAATATTACACAAGCCTACCTTGGAAATGTACTGAACCAAAAAGCCTCTCTTTCAAACACCATATGTTTCCAAGATTATGAGTGAAAACAGGTTCAGATTGTTGTCAAAATGCTTGCATTTTGTCAACAATTTGAGCCTGCCAGTTACATATCCAAGTAAAGGCGAAATCCTTTGCCAAATAAGACCCTTCTATGATTTAGTGATTCAACAATTTAGTTGTCTAAATTCCAGAGCAGGATATAGCAATTGATGAATCACTGATGCTGTGGAAGGGTCGCCTGGCTTTCAAGCAATATATTCCCCTGAAGAGGGCCAGGTTTGGAATAAAGTCCTATGCCCTGTGCGAATGTAGCTCAGGGTACATTTAGAATGCACTAGTCCATACTGGGTCTTGTATGGAATTAGTTGACTCCCCCGACAATTTGATCTCCTCTAAACTTGTTTTGACCCTGGCCAAAGATTTGCTTGGTAAAGGATATACCATTTTCATGGACAATTGTTACTCCTCACCTGCTCTGTACCGACAACTTCGGTCCAACAATACCGATGCTGTTGGTACGGTGAGGAAGAACAGGAAAAACATGCCACCTGAAATTCAGAAAAAAACTCAAGAGGGGGAAACAGTTGCATGTTTTTCTAAAGACCTGATGGCCATGAAATGGATGGACAAGCAGGAGGTCTGCATGCTGTCGACAGTACATGACAATGCTATGACCACGGTCAAAACAAGTCGTGGTGTCGACGTGCAAAAGCCAGTTGTTGTAAGTTACAACAACAACATAAGGGCTGTAGACCTTGCTGACCAGATGTTGACCGCTTACCCTACTGAGCGCAAGCGAGTCAAGATCTGGTATAAGAAGCAGTTCAGTCATCTTCTCAGTCAGATGGTCCTCAATTCGTACAGCTTGTACAAGGACAACCCTGCTGAGAAGATGAGCCATCTACAATTCAGGATTAGACTGGTTGAACGCTTGCTGGAAGCTCATCATAAGTCCGAACAATCCCACTCCCAGCAATGCGGGCGACCATCCCTTGATGATTCCAACCCGCTGCGGTTGACTGCACGCCATTTCTGTGAATTTATTCCATTGACTGAAGGGAAAAGCCACCCCAACGTCGGTGTCGAGTCTTCTCTTCCCACAAAAATGAGAAAGGAAAGGCACTGAAAAAGTTGACTAGATATTACTGTCCAGATTGTGATGTACCTCTGTGCTTCACACCGTGCTTTCGTATATATCACACCAAGCTCAGTTACTAGTATCACAGATATTGTATCGCCGGACTGCGTCACCGAAACGGCCCTTTTCAGGGCCACCAAATATTGAAAAGGAATTACGATGACACTGCAATGTTTGATAGTCTAATTTTTATTTGTTTATATTTTACTGTATGTTATGTTTTGTGTTTCAGATTTCAAACTTATCGAAAAATTGTCAGTTCTCCGAGCAATGGTTTATGTTAGGTTTTTATATGTACATATGTATGTATATAACTATATATGTATGTATATAACTATATATGTATGTATGTATGTATGTATGTATGTATGTATGTATGTATGTATGTATGTATGTATTTATGTAAGTTTATGTCATGCTTATTACTGTGTTTGTTATGTTTTTCAGATTTCAAGCTCTTCTAAAAATGTTCCGTTCTCCGAGCAATGGGTGCTTGGGTTAGAAAAATCATAACTCCCCCAAATTGGGTCCAATCTTAAAAATTGTTGAACTGATCTGTTCCAAAGACACCCACCTACAACTGTACTGCTGAACCTAGGGGGGTCATCACTGAAAAAAAATTTTATTGACTGTTAAAGTAAATTTTTGGGAGGTGTCATATTTTGGCCTGCAGAGTGGGCCCAACCCCCAAAATTTCTTTTTTGGCATGGATGGATGGTAAGTAAAATAAAAATGCTAAACAATGATGCAAACCACATCCTTGTAGCTTCTATATAGCATGTTATGTTGTGTGTTTCAGATTTCAAGAATCTCGCTGAAAATCTCACTTCTCCGAGCAACAGGTGCTTGGTGTAGAAACATCATAACTCCCCCAAATTGGGTCCAATCTTCAAAATTTTTGAACTGATTTGTTCCAAAGACACCCACCTACAACTGTACTGCTGAACCTAGGGGGGTCATCACTGAAAAAAAAATTTATTGACCGTTTAAAGTAAATTTTTGGGAGGGGGTCATATTTTGTCCTGTAGAGTGGGTCCAACCCCCAAAATTTATTTTTTGGCAAGGATGGATGGTAAGTACAATAAATGCTAAACAATGATGCAAACCACATCCTTGTAGCTTCTATATAGCCTGAAATATAGTAAGTTTAAAAAGTACATGTTCACAGTTCAAATGAATGCTTTTCCCCAAAATTAATTACCCAAATTGGTAACGTCTTGTAAAATTTAATTCCCCTGTTAAAGAGTTAATTACGTATGCTCTGTTAACTTATCTAAACACCTGCATGTCTATGTGAACACTGCCTTGACTGTATGCAATCTAATCTTTTTACACAACTGCCGTTGGAAGAACCATCTGTGGCTGAGTAGTCTTTCTAAAGAACTGTGCATGACATATCGTCCGTTGAAAAACATCCTAAATTCCAGTTTAGTTACTATGATTTCAAAGCAGAGAACATAAACAAACCCATATACAACTCCAAATAGTGTTTTGAGAAGATAACCTTGGGATTTACTTGACAAATGAGCAAATAAAAATTTCACAGATCTATATAATGCTTGGGCCACACTAGAATACTTGCTTATTCCTAGATGCTTAATTAAATGCTGATTATCACAAACATAAACATAATTCTAGCGCTGAGCCAAAGCAGTCAGTTTAATTTTGCTCAAGACAAAACATAAATCTAAGTATTTTTTTAATGTCAACTGTTGTAATTACTACTATATTTATAGCTATTATATGCATCAATAAACTAAGTTTCAGGATAGCTATTATTATAAAAGTGCAAAATTATTATGGGACCATGCCAAGTTAAAATGTCATATAAGCGACTTAATTCTTCATTTATTTGAGATGTAACTTAGCATACAACAAATACAGTCAGTGTTAAAGAAACAACAGATCTGATAGTAACATTATTTGACAACATAAGAAATAGAAAACACAGCAATCCAGTTGCAATACTGTTGCAAAAATTTCAACATGATTAGAGTATATATTTTGCTTGTGTTAATCTAAATTCTAAACAGAACACATGACAAAGAGCTCACCAATACTGAACTTCTTCAAAGTCCCATGAGCACACAGCAACTGTTCAACTCCTTCTCTTGTATATAGGTTTGGCAAATTGTAAATCTCAAGACGATTACTTGGTCTGTTATCAGATGGAAACATAATCAATTGTTAACACAACATAAGATATACAACAAATGCAATCAGAATAAGCTAAAAAAATTGCTTGAAATATTAATTATGTTGGGGCCGTTTCAACATAATCTGACACAAAATACAAAATAAATTTCCAGCATTCTTTCTAGCATTAATTCTACCTAAAGCACTAACACTGAATCTACTTTTTCATTCTTTATCATTATTATCATCATCAATGTAGCTTCAATGTGCATATGCTCCAATGAACATGCATTTCTTCATTTTGCACTGTTTTTGTCTTTGAAGCTGTTGAACTCTTCTGCACTATTTTCTTTCTTTCCATACATCCAGTCTAACATCACTATTTTCAGTATTCTCTGCACTATTCTTTCTCTTATTCCACCTTCCACTGTTCAACTTAGCAATTGAGTCCTTTCTAAGCATGTGTCCTCACCAGTTTCATCACCTGCACCTGATCAATTTGATAAAATCATATATTTTCTTCATATGGTCTGTGTTCTGCCAGTTCCCGGAACAGTCTGTACTAGAAAATTTGGTACCGAAGAAATCAGAAAAATGTCCTACGTACAAAGTTTACTACCCACTAGCAACAAAATTGACACCAAAATGACCCTAAACCTAACCAAAATGACCCTAATCCTAACCTTAACCCTAACCATAACCCAAGGTATTAGATCTAACACATATACATTAAACTACAATGATGATAGCAGTACAATCTTTCGTGACCTATACCGAACGTTCCATATTGAATTTTCAGGTACCGAATGTCCAGTCACCTGTAGCAATTGTTCAGGTACCAAATCTTCTGGTCACAGTTCTGCCAGGTTCATCTTTTCCATCCATCTCCATACCCATATTTCAAATCATCAGCATTATCATCATAGTTGCTTTCTGCCACCTCATTAGAGGCAATAGCTAAACATGAAACTTCTTCAATTATCTTTTTCCATTGTTAATTTCTTTCCATTGATTATACTGATAACTTGTATCTCTTCAAAGTCTTCTTTGATGCTATCCATCCACTGTTTCCTGGTCCTTGGGTGGGGGGTCAGAGGGCAAAACCCCCTGAAGCTGGCGACATTTTAAGATTTTCCAGATTAATTTTTTCTGAAAATATGCATGATTATGTTCTTTTCATCAACATGTGCAAGCCACCTTTATTGGAGAAAAAATGGAATTCTGTGGGCTGTGAATAAGCCCTGTATGCATATTAGGCTGAAAATGTAAGCGTTTTAGACTCAAAATCTAATGTTGTCTGGCGAAATCGCTTTGAAGGTGGACCAGACGACATTTTAAAAATATCATGAACACTAAGCTAGTAAGTTCTTGGAGTAATGATTACTCCAAGAGTAAGTTACGCAAATCATAGATGTGACGTCACACTGCTTAATAAATAAGTAAATCTAACAGTGTTCTGTTTTCTATCAGTAATGCATGACTTGACTCCTACGTGTTGTAACTGTTGTTTAACCCCTTAACCCCTTAACCGGGCGCGACGGCTCAGAGCCGTCCAGTTTACATTGAGTTACAGATTTATTCCCCAGTTAAGGGGTTAAATTCCCTTTGAATTTAACTCATTGGAGTGACAAGATTATAAAATTAAGATTATGGTTTAATTAGAAGACCAGAGGCATATACTCAGTGGCGGCTCCACCAGGGGGCCAGAGGGGCCCGTGCCCCCTATTGAGTGCCTGGCCCCCCAGTGGCCCCCCAGTTGGGACCCTATACTTAATGCTACATACATTAAACAACAAATGGTTGCCCCCATGATTAGAAGTTGCCACCCCAACAGCCCCTCCCCCACTTGCCAAATCCTAGAGCCACCACTGCATATACTTGAATTAACTTTCTGTACGTACGTGGGACATCTACAGCACTTGATTGGCCAGAATGAATGGGTCAGGACAGGCTAGGCCAAGACCAAAGGGGGGCCATGGCCCAAATGGCCCAATGGTAAATACGCCACTGGTTGTCTTTCATTCCATTTACATGTCTTCTTCTGATTTTATCTATTATTGTCTCTTGCATTCCCAGTCTTTTTCTGATGTCTTCATTTCTTACTCCCAAGATCATTCGCAAGCAGCTCATTGCTGTTGCTCAGTGTTCTCTCAGTTAACTGTAACTCTAACTGAAGACCTAAAATAACTGAAAAATAACTGTCAGTTAACAAAACTTTAACTGTAACTGAAAAATGACAAATAACTGTAACTGTAATTGAATAAAGGGAAGCAGTTAAGTAATAGAAAAATGTATACAAGTGAAAAATAATTTTATAAGTTTTTGTTTGTTGAACAATTCTGTAGGACTTCAATTGTTATGGCAAAACTTGCATGATTCAGAGAGGGCAATGTTCTTTTGGGCCAAGATTCAGGGCTATAGTACAGACCTCAATCAAACAGTGGTTGCTTGATTGAATGTCCTTGGTTAAACGGTCTACATTCCATTGTTCACGCCTGATCAGACCAAGCTTTGGCCTGCATGTGTTTACTGTTGCATCTCTATTGCTATTCGGTTTTGTTTTCCATGTTTTGTGCCACATTTTCGTAAAATGTTTAAGCCAAATATATACCAAATAGATACAAATAGCTGTGACATGAAAACGTAGACATGAAAATGGCGTCTGGCATTTCTTTGTGTATGAGGCAATGGAGGCATCAACGGACAAGTCCAGATGCAAAACAGATAGCTGGAATTGCTTACTGAAAGGAAAAAATGCAGCAAACAAACATGGATAATCATTCAAAGGCTAAGCAGAATGAAATTGCAGCTAATTTTAGAATCAAGATGGAAATTGAGGAAAAGAGGCAGCAGATGCAGTTGCAATTAAAGGTATTGAATTTCTACAGTGTGAAATAACTGTTTATTCAATATAATAGAGGCATAACCAAGTTTGAACTAATTATATATTTTTGCTTTACTTCACTAACCCATAACTAAGTAATGTATACACATTGATTTACATGTTGTTAATGTCATCAGGGAAAAAACTGTAACTGTAACTGAAACTGACAAAACATAACTGTAACTGAAACTGTAACTGAAAAACCATAGATTAAATAGCACTAAATGTAACTGAAACTGAAAAAACATAACTGTAACTGAAACTGTAACTGATAAACCATAACTTAAATAACACTGCTGTTGCTATTCTATTTTATTCTATTCTATTCTATTCTATTCTATTCCACAGGACGATTTATTATTACGACGATTTATTATTACACGACGATTTATTTATTATTACAACGTACTGATTAGGGGTCGTCCATAAATTATGTAACACAGTTAGGAGGGGGTCCGGCCATTTGTTATGAAGTGTGACGAGGAGGTTTCCGTGAATGTGACGTAACCCAAAAAAAATTTTAAGTGAAGGCCTTTGACCTTTTTTACTTTTTTTTGCTTGTCAGGGATTTTGGAGAGAAAAAATATACAAGGATGACCTTTTTTCCTTGTGGAGACTTTTCAGAAGACGAAAATTGGGGAGAGTCGGCCCGTTGTTACGTCATATTTTATGGGGTCTGACATTTTGTTACGTCGCGTTACATAGGGGGGGTCAAGAAAGTGCCAAAATCATGTTACGTAATTTATGGATGACCCCTTGTTGTGGTAAGTCGTCCTATAAGAAATGCGTGAACACATTACAAAAACACAAGAAATCACGAGTAGCTCCTGCAGAATAGCCAGGTTTTAAGTTTCTCTTTGAAGGCGTTGAGAGATGGAGAAAGTTTAACAGTGAGAGCCTAATTATAACAGCCTGAGATCGACCTGATCGGTCAGATCTCAGGCATTGCCATCCTTCCAAGTCAGCCACTCGTACTAGTTCAGTCGCCTGGCATGCAGGGCCGACACCATTCATGCATCGGTAGGCTAATAACGCGAGCTTGAAGTGGATTCTTTCTGTCTGACGCAGCATGCTTATTGGCTTACCTGACTGCCAACTAGCCCTTAACCCATTGCAGGGGGATTTAATTTTTTCAAGTCGTCCCCAATCGGGGTATTTAATTTGGGGAAAGGCGTTCATGTGAAAATGTGAACATACAAGTTTTAAACTTACTATATTTCAGGCTTATAGAGAGATAGCTATAAAGATGTTCTGGTTTGCACCGTTGTTTAGCATTTTATTGCTCTTTCAACCATCCGTGCTGGACAGTGAGGAAAGAAAGAAATTTTGGGGTAGGGTCCACCCTTGTCGCCCAAAATAGGACCCTCCCCAACATTTTGGTCAAATTTTGTTCCAAGCCCAATAGCAAAAAAACATTCATGATAACCCCTAAACTGTGAGCGTAGAACGCATGTAAAGGGGTGTAATTGGAACAGAATAATGCAAAAATTTTGAAGATTGGACAAAATTTGGAGTAGTTATGCTTTTCCAAACAATATTACTCATTGCTCAAAGAAATGACAATTTTGCGAACAGATTTTCAATCTGAAACACTGAACAACTCAGTATATTTCAGGCTATATAGAAGCTAGAAAGATGCATCTTTGCACCGTTGTTTAGCATTTTTATTGCTCTTTCCCCAAGAGACACCGCTGAACCATGCGTGCCAAAAAGAAAATTTTGGGGTAGGTCCAATCTACAGCCAAAAATCAGAACCCTCCCCAAAAAAAAAAATTTCAAAGCTTTGCTGGGTAATAGCAAAAAATTTTTCAGTGGTGACCCCAACTGTGAGCACCTAAGTTTTAGTGTTGGTGTAATTGGAACATAATAGTGCAAACATTTTGAAGATCGGGCCAAAATTTTTGTGCGGAGTTATGATTTTTCAAACCTCAGACTTGAGATTTTTCCCTAGGCATTTCAACGCAAAAACCATCTCAGTATTTGGAACCGATCAATGGCAAGTTTTCTTGCTTATATAGTCAACAACAGCGAAATGTCGTGCTGCCATCTATCGAATGGATAGTAAACTAAATCGAAAAGTTACTCCAGGAGTCCCGGGCGGTTTAAAACTCCAATGTCCGATGCTTATGATGGCGCAGTCGCTTATAGACGGCTTTACCAATATCGGATGATTTTATATCCGCCAAACGTTTATAGACGGCGCTGCCCAAAAATAAAGTTAATATCGTCTGCTTTTAATGCTAATCTTCTCTTTGAAGGCGCCGATGGCATGACCACGTGGCACCACTGCTCAGGGACAGACTCCATTGGCTCCAGATTCCGGAGCGCATCATCTACAAACGATGCTGGTTGACCTTCCGAACCCGATTTGACTAATACTGTAAGCACGGGATCTAAGAGTAAATTTTGATTCTACACTTTCTTTCACAAATCATACAAATAGCATCTGTAAAGTAGCTTCGTGATTTGTATCGTATTAGGAAATTTCTAAAAAAACCTGCATTAATGCTTTTGGCAAATGCCTTAGTGTCTAGCCGTCTTGAATACTGCAACTCCCTTTTCTTTGGCATCTCTAAATCCAACCTGGCTAAACTCCAACCTGTCCGGAGTACCTACCAACCCTGGTGCACCGCCAATGATGAATGACCAACGTTTTCAGCTGAGATCCAGCACACGGCTCCTATTACATGTTCCCCCTTCGTCGAAGACCGCAAAATTTGGAGAGAGATCTGTCACATGAGGCACCCTCGGTTATGGTACACACTCCTGGATTCAGTGACTGCGGCCATCTCCTTTGAGTCATTCGCCATTAAACTTAAGACTTACCTCTTTAAGAGATTGTACGATTGCTTTATGTAAAGCGCTCTTAACTTTGGCTCCAGCTATGTTACCGTGCTATATGAATTGACAGAATTGAGGTGCAGCTGGTGTGTTTGGTGCAGAACCTTGGGATATTCCTGGATAGTACCGTATCAAAGAAGACACACGTGGCAAAGACTGTGGCTAGATGCTTCAACGCCCTCATGCTGATTAGAAGTATTCATCGCTCAGTGTCAACCACTGCACTCAAAACACTCTGGTGTTGACCAAATTAGATTTTGGCAATGCTACCCTTGCCGGAATACAGATAAACCTTCTCAACCGTCTTCAGTCCGTTCTGAACGCTGCTGCTCGCATGATTTGCCATATTCCACCAGATGAACACGTAACTCCATCGCTTCGTGATTTGCACTGGCTATCAGCACCAGAAAGAATCCACTTCAAGCTTGTGTTATTAGCCTACCGATGCTGGTGACTGAACTGGTACGTGTGGCTGACTTGGAAGGTCGGCAACGCCTGAGATCTGCCCGAACCACCTCACTGGTCGTCCCGAGGATGTGCCTTTAAACTGTCGGTGATCATGCATTCCCTGTGGCGGTGTGGCTGTGTCGAGAGCATGGAACTGTCTACCTACATCTGTGCAACTCTCCATCTCTCAACACCTTCAAAGAGAAACTTAAAACCTGGCTATTCCGCAGGAGCTACTTGTGATTTCTTGTGTTTTTGTAATGCTTTCACGCAGTTCTCATAGGACGAGTTACCACATTAATCATTACATTGTAATAATAATAATAATAATAATAATAATAATAATAATAATAATAATAATGACAATTTATTTCAAAGCGATCTCATGATAATGGAATCGTGGCTATAATGAATGAATCTAGAGGGTCTCTTACAAATGACGACATGATCCCACTCAAACAGACTGGATAATGGCAGAATCTAATTCAATAAACAAGATTTCAAGTTTGCTGTAATAGGCTGCAGAGTTCCAATTTATTGACCTCAACTTATACAGTGGCCATGTCAAACTTCATTTGTTCTGCCAAAAACTCTACCTCCTTCTAGGTAGTTATAGGCTGATTTGTATAGTGCTATTGTCCTAGTGGACTAGAGTCAAGAGCACTTCTGATACATCATGTTGACCAGTGCACAAACTATTCAGTATTTTTGAGAGAAAAAAATCAAATTTGGAAACACTCTACAGTAATTTAATCATATCTTTAATTTTAGAATGACATTAAACTATCAACCTTCGTTTGTTGGTAATAGCCGAGTCTGACTGAACCAACGTTCCCATTGTTTCCACTTGATTGTACCCTGAATAAAAAAAAATTAAAGTATCACTAATATGTAACAAAAATGTAATGTAATGTAACAAAATATTTGTATAGCGCCTCTTCTGAAAGATCACTCAGAATCTGTGCAACTCTCCATCAACAAAAAGAAAACTACTGTATATTGACAAAGAGATGTTTTAAGTCTTGTTTCAAAAAGAGGGCCATAGAATTAGGAGTTGCTAAACCATTACATACTAATAATAATAAAGAGCATTCCAAATAATAATAGGGCCAACTGATTTCAAAACCGATCTCAGGAACATGGAAGTTAGCTATAATGAATGAATCTAGCACACTGAGAAGACCATTGGTTGTGGACCAGACTAGATATGGCAGACCAGGGATAGAAACAAGATTTGGAGTTTGCTGTAATAAAGGTAAGATGGAGTGGCCTCAACCATAGCAGAGAGTGCAAACTTCATTTGTTCTCAACATACTCTACCTCAACTTGAGGCAGGATAAGGCAGCCAGTGTAAAATAGTCAAGAGTACTATAATCACTAATGTGATCACATCTTGTGATTTTTGAGCAATCACCCTGGCTGCACTGAACGAAGAACCATCTGGAGTTTATCAATTCTCAACCTTCGATGGAAGACCAGCAAAAAGTGAACCACAGTAGTCAAGCCTTGAGCAAATAAATGCATGAATCAAAGTAGAAGCAGATGTATATCTGTTCTTCTTCACTAAAATAGTTACTTTACAATAAAAGCAGCAATGTTTGATGTGTCCTGTTTGCTGAAACAATCCAGCCATCTGGAATTCCCTGATCACTAATTATAATTATAAATTCACATTATAAATATCTATCCATTTCCAAAGTCACATCCCACTTTCTGTGCTGTCACAAGCTCTGCAAGCTTTGGTGATACAAAACAAGTACGGTACTTATCTTAATAATACCATTGATAATAATACCGTTTATATGGATGTCCATGTCCCTGTTCCTAGATCATGTACATATCGGTCATCAGAGTAACTGGACCCTCTCTCTGGAATGGTTTGCTTCCATCTACTCGTGTCTTGCTTCTCATTCACAGACTCAGTTAATTGAAAAACTAAACTACCTTTTTCTTATCAAGCAACTCTAAGCCAGGAGCACCTCAAGCAGAAATATATATAAGAGGCACTATATAACTTCTTTATTATATTACATTACATTAACAAAAATGAAATAAATACCAGTATCTCAGAAACAACAGATCAGGATCTGCACTACAACCTGCTGAGAAATATCATGACTACATACACGAGAAATTTAAAACTATCCAGGAGGCCACATCAACTGCCAGTCCCGCTGCCTCTTCCTCATACAGCTAAACAAACCTTCCAGCGTCTGAAGTTCCAACCATAATGGAAGTAATGGCAACTATCATGTCTTCACCAAACAATCAGTGTAGCTCTGACCCTCTCCCTATGTGACTACTGAAAGACTGTTGAAGCACTTGCACCTTTTCTGACAATGCTTCTCTCCATTTCACTGTCCACCAGTGTGTTCCCAAGGTCGTGGAAGCACGCCATAGTGTTTCCTCACCTCAAGCAACCCAGCCTAGATCAAGCAAAGCCAGCCAGTTATCAACCAGAGTGTCATCTTCCATTCCTGTCCAAGTTGCTGGAAAGGATCGTAAATAGGCAACTAGTCACATACTTGACAACAAACTAGCTTCTACCAATGAATCCATCAACTTATTGCAAAGGACACTCAATGAAAACTGCCATCATGAAAATTTACAATGACATCATTAATGCCATCGCCAATGGGCAGGTTGCTTTGCTAGGTCTACTAGATCTATCAGCCACACTTGACTCCATTGACCAGGACATCCTCCTCTGATGCCTACAGAAAACCTATGGGCTGAAAGACACAGTGTCTACGTAGGTAAGGAGCTACATGACTGGATTATAAGCTAGCATCAGCTCCACACAAAGTTAACAGGGACGTTCCTCAGGGATCTGTATTGGGGCCCTTGCTTTTCATGCTCTACATTGGTAATGCAAGTGACATCATCAAATCTATTCATCCTGTGATCCTCATGATGTCGATTGACTACAGACCCAGGTGATCAACTGTATCTCAAATACCAAAGCATGGATGGCATCCAATCACCTTATATTGAACCCCACAAAGACAGAGTTCCTGTCATTGGGCATACCCAAGATGAAACATCTGATCAACCAAGCAACTTTTATGGTTGATGGGGTAGACATTGCTCCAAACTCAGTTATTCTTATACTCAATGTCCTCATTGATGAAGTACTCTCCTTTGATAATTAATCACATTGGCCACATAAAGAGGAACTGCCACTACCAACTACAAAGGATAAAGATCATTCTACGCTAGATTCCAACATTCATCGCCATTCAGCTTAACCCATTAATGCCCGACTTTTATTTTAAGTCTGACATACAATATCCTTTAGTATTCAGTTTTAAATAAAATTTAGATTAAATCAAAGTGGTTGATCATAGCAGTTGTGGGATAATATTTCACTTTCTTTAAAAAGCAAACATAGAGAAACATGACAGATATAACCAATGCTTCATATAATTGTAATTCAAGGTCGAACTTTGGCGAATTTACCTGCAGGCAGCAGTTTTAGCACTATTCGCGTAATGGAGTTAGGCAAGAATTTCATCAAAGCGAACGTAACTCATTATGCTTGAAATCGGCTAATTTCATACGTTACTTTCACTGCTCCAATACATTCTTCTTCTAGGCACAGTACTTTAACCAGATATCAACAATATCGCCACAACTTTCAGTTCTTTTACACTAACGGTAATTGATGATCTGGGATCATTCTCGTTGGATTAGATTGTTGAAAATACTGAATGGTCTCAACTGTATTGTGGCAAAATAACTCAAAGTAGCCACTTGGGTTCAGATCTGGTATTACACTGCAGTCACTACCATTCCAGCAGAATTTGTCTTTATGTTTTGATTTCAAATCAAGCCTTCTTCCAAACTCATGACGAAATGTCTTGCACTTGTGGAACTTGATCTGTAACCGTTAGTTCTCCAGTATTGTTTCAACTATAATAATTATAATGAATATTTTCAAACGAAACGTTAATTTTGACATTCGAATGATGACAAGAGGAGGGTTAACGCGTTGTGACGCCATATTTGAGGGGGTATGTGATGACGTGTGACA
>CM030855.1:9840214-10000214 GCA_018105865.1 Metaphire vulgaris
ATGGTATGCATACAGAATGCATATTTGAACATCTTTGAAGTTTGGACATCTTAATATTGCTTGGAAACAAGGCTTATTCATTGCATAATTACTTAATCGAGTTTCCTCTTCATATTCTGGCCTTGAATGAAACATGGCTGCGCCATCATTTTTATCTGATTTACATCCTCCTGATTTTTCCCTTCTTAGCAATCCAAGGCAGCATGGAAATGGTGGCGGAGTTGCTTTTCTATACAAAAAATTTCTAAATTTTACCCAACTGTCAGTTCCTGGTGCACCTTTTCAATCTCTTGAGGTCATTGCAGGAGCATTTGATTCTGGTAACAAAAGAATTTCCTTTCTAAACATTTACAGACCGCCATCATCATCTTTTGCACTTTTTATGACAGAATTTCAATCAATTCTGGAAACATTCATTTCCTCTCCTGGTGAACTTATAATTTCTGGTGATTTTAATATTCATACTGATGATTTAATAGACATTCATGCAGTGCAGTTCAAAAATCTTTTAAATAATTTTGACCTTAAGCAGCATGTCACTGGCCCAACTCACCATCTAGGTCATACACTTGATCTTCTTATCACAAGAGCTGATAGCACAGTTGCTTCTTTTGTGTCAAATAATGATTCCTATCTCTCTGATCATCTTACTGTATCATGCTCTGTGAACTTTCAATTTAAGGCTCCCTCCTCTAGAAAGTCGATCAAATTTAGACCCTGGAGGTTGTTAGACATGAAACAGTTTCAGTTGAAAATTCTTTCTTCACCATTATTTACTTCCACAACAAAATCTGTAACAGAATATGCAAATCTTTTTCAAAATGTTTTGTGTAGTATTTTGGATGATCTTATCCCTGAGAAAGCCAAAATTGTTACTGCTAGGCCTTCACAACCCTGGTTCAACAAAGATATTTCTGATGCACGTCAGTGTAGAAGTAGATTGGAACGAGCTTGCGTCATTCTAAACTGCCATCAGACCTTAAACAGTTTAGGAAGCAATGTCGCTAAGTTCGTAAGCTAGTCAATAATGCCAAAGCCCAGTTCTTTTCCAATCTTATAAATGATAATCTAGATTCACCAAAATCTTTATGGAATTCCTTAAATAAACTTTTTCATCGAGAAAGGAAAAGTACACTTCCTCAGTCAAATTCACCTCAACAGCTAGCAGACAAATTTCTACAATTTTTCTCAGATAAAATATCTAGCATCAGGCTCAAATTTCCAACATACCCCACAGAAGACAACTGCTCACTGCCAAAAACCCCTCCCCCAATATTCACAGCATTCCGCCCCACCAATCTGTCTGAAATACGCCAAATTATTTTCTCTTTGCCGAATAAACAGTGTTTACTGGACGTTATTCCAACCCATATCCTTAAGCAGTGTTTTGATGTGCTTGGGCCAGTAATTACCCGTTTGGTTAACCTATCTCTGTCTTCAGGTACCTTTCCATCAACCTATGCTAGCGCTCTCGTCCACCCATTACTGAAAAAACCAACACTCGAGACCCAAATGATTTTTCTAGTTATAGGCCAATCTCAAATTTAAATTTTATATCTAAACTTGTTGAACGCATTGTGCTTAGTCGAATAAATGTACATCTTTCATTGCATAATCTTTTATTGCCTAAGCAATCTGCATATCGAAAATTTCATTCAACTGAAACTGCTCTCCTGGCTCTTCATGATTATATTTTGTCTGCTATGGATAATGGCAAGGCAACTGCGCTTATTTTACTAGACTTGTCTGCGGCTTTTGACACCATAGATCATGCAATCCTTCTCCATAGACTCGAACATTGGTTTGGCATATCAGGTACTGCATTAGAGTGGTTCACATCCTACCTTCAACATCGCTGTCAATCTGTTTATTGTAATGGTGCTCAGTCAAACTCAGTTAAATTAAATTTCGGTGTTCCCAGGGATCTGTTTAGGCCCTCTCCTTTTCACCTTATATACAATGCCCCTTGGATCGCTTCTTTCACAATTCTCTGCTGACTATCATTTCTACGCTGACGATACACAGTTATTTATTGCCCTTGATGATAAAACCTCTTCGGCGTCACTAGAAAATTTATCCATTTGTCTGAAAAATGTTCAGTCTTGGATGTTTAGTAATAAGCTTGCTTTAAACCCTTCAAAAACGGAGTTTTTACTTCTTGGTACATCTTTTACTTTAAGTAAATTTGAGGACATGCATTCATTTAAATTTGACAACATTTCAGTTAATAAAAGTCAGTCTGTCCGCAACCTAGGTGTAATATTTGACAAAAAAACCTGTCTTTTAATGAACACATAAATAAGGTTAGCAGAGCTGCTCATTTTCAAATCAGAGACATTCGACGAATTCGTGATCTTGTGCCGAAACCTGCACTGATTCCTCTTGCCAATGCCCTTGTCAGCAGTAGGCTTGATTATTGCAATTCTCTTTACAATGGTGTGGCCAAATCTAATATACAAAAACTTCAAAGGATTCAGAATTCTGTGGCTCGGGCCATTACAAAAACTCGCAAACATGATCACATTAGACCTGTCCTTCAAAAGTTACACTGGCTGCCAGTAGAACAAAGAATTGTTTTTAAGACTGGTGTCCTTGTTTTTAAAATTCTGCAGTCTGGCAAACCTCAATATTTAAAATCTATGATAAACCATCCAAAACATTATCATTCAACAAGATTTGCTGATTCATTGTTAAATGTACCTAGAACAAACACTGAAATTGGTAAGAGAGCTTTTTCTATTTCTGGGCCAAAAATCTGGAACTCTCTCCTCTGGTTGTCAGATCTTCCAATAAACTGAGCATTTTCAGATCTAGGCTTAAAACACATCTCTTCCAACTAGCATTTCCTCCATAGTCTGTCTTGCTGTTTCCCTCTGACTGATCTCTGGAATGACCTGGTCTTTTGCAGATGGATTTGAAGTACCATCGATTGATGGTACTTCAGTGAGTACCATCCTTGAGTATTAGAACCCTTGAGTATTAAAAAAATGGTGCTATAGAAGTGCATAATTATTATTTATTATTATTATATTGATTAGCCCTGAACACCCTCAAACAGGCCCATTCAGAGGGGGGCCAGGAGGGCTATTCGGCCCAGGCCTCCATCATTTGGGGGCCTCCCTTTGTTTCCTTGTCTAGAATTCTGGGAGAACTAGAAAGCTAGATAACTACTACTAGAAGGGGCCTCACAATTCGGTGATGACCTTTTTTGCTTGTTGACAATTTTGGGATTTTGGGAAAGCTAGGAAGGTATTCTGCAGTCCTCAAAATTGATGATTACCTTTTTTCGCTTGTCAAAATTTTAATTGTTGGGAAGGCTAGGAGAGGCCTCGAAATTCCAACTGGCCTGGGCCTCCTTCAGCCTCTGAAGGGGCCTGCCCCCAAATGGAGAAATACACCCCACAACTTTTATCCTCGGATGACTTTTTTTGCTAGTCAGACTTTTTGTGAGTCTCTATAAGGTTTTTTTGCTTGTCAGCCTTTTTAGGTAGAGACTTCCAAATTTTGACACCCCCAGATTTTGCCGACACCCCAAATTCACAATCCTACAATCCTAGAAATAAACACCCCCCAGATTTTCCCGACACCCCACCCCAATTCACAATCCTAGAAATAACCCTGGTCTTCAATCTCCTTAAAGGATCGAGCCTGGGTGGCAAGACCGATATCGTCAGCGTATCCAAACTTCCTACTGATGGTATCCGGTAAGTCGTGTGTAGGCCTATAAGCCTACAAATTGAATAACATAGGTGCTAGAACTGAACACTGTGTTAGACCGTTTCGCTGACGTCTCCAGGAGCTGACATCTTCTTCCAAGTGAACTAAGAACCATCTGTCAGAGATGAGCAATTCCACAAGTTGACAGAACCAGGGTGGCAAATTGTGCGAGAGTTTTTACATTAAACCCGCATGCCACACCGCATCGAAAGCTGCTGTCAAACCCAGAAAGATGGTGCCTGTCTTTATACGCAGTTGAATCCATTTTCAATGAAAATCTGATAATCAACGGTAAATTGATCATTCTTTGAATCGGAAATATTGTATAATATAACTTACGGGAATAATCGAAAATTAATCGCGATTTCGATTATTTTTTCGACGATTATCGATTATTTCGATTTATTTAATAATCGTGTCGATTTCGATTTCGTTTTTCCAAAAATCGCGATTTCGATTACGATTTCGATTAATCGACCCACCTCTAATCATAAGTCTTTCGAATTAGGCCAACAAGCTGCAGTGGTAACTCTCCCTATCAAGTTATCAACCGTCGTTAATGTCAACTCAACTACCGACAGCCTTAAAACAATTAATAATTATATTAAAACTGGTCCTGGTCCGCAAACCCGACGCAACATTATAATCGCCACTAAGTTCCGTTACTATTACTAAAGTTTGTTTATCGAAGTTTTGAGAACTATCAATTAGAAACGCCGCGAACTTCGTCTGTTGACGAACGATTTCGCCTCAACCGCCATTGCTCCTTCCCGACACCAGTACGAAGACTCCCTATTCTTCACGGCCTCAAGCGAATCGAAACCTGGGCAACGCTGATTGGGTCCGGCATCCAAACGTTCCTTTCTTCCAGCCCCCTCTTGGTCGATTCGATGTCGCTGTTCCAACGCTGTTCCAAGAGCTCCCCTACATCCGCTTGTTTCCTTCATTAACATAAATCAACAAACAGCTTAGGTCAAGGTCAGCTATGTACTATTTGATAATCGCCCCTAGCAATTACTACATTTACCTAGCACTATACAGCCATACATTCCACCAAACACCATCATCGCCTCATCATAACATCATCATCACACCGCTAGAAACGAGCCTAGGTAATATGACAACACTGAAACCTCAAATGACAACTGTGGACACCTTGTAAAATTCAAGTTCCCACAATTTCTCAACATCTAATTACATGTAATGTCAAAAGTATCAACAATAACCACTATGCAGTCACTCATACGATTGACCAACTCCTTGTAGTTACATGACATTACTTTTACTACTAACTGACACTAACTACTAAATATTATACATTATATTTACAAAACATTACTTTCTAAATACAAATTACCTCACCAGACCTCAATCTTACATCTATTCTGAGGGTCTACTTAATATATCAGGTAATAGTTTATCCCTACCAGGTCGGTGTCTAATTTCCAAAGAATATTGTTTTAGTCCTAAAGACCATCTGAGTAATTTGGCGTTATGCCGACCCATCTTATGTGTGAACATTAGAGGACTGTTCCTGAATTTTACACGATAAACTTCTGGGACAAGTTGGAACAGGTTAAGGATTGCTTCCTTTACACAGTCATAATCCTTAGCCTGCTCTGCTGCTAATTCTATAAAAACTTCAATAATTTTACCAGTGACTTGGGATTGTAAAATGGATGACCATTTGCTTTTATCAATTTCACAGGCTTCCATAGTTCTTTCAAAAATTGTCAAATAAGAATCAATTTCAGATGTTTCATTGAACTTAGGAAGTGACTTCTTTGCATTTTCAATCTTTTTATCTGCCCCAAATACCTGATTTCTATCTACACTAACTTGTACCCTTATTTTCTCTAGTTCGATCTTTTCATTTGATTCAATTTCTCTATGTCTCAGTTTTAACTCCGCTGTAGCTAATTGATTAGCTATTTCTTTTTCCTTAAGTTGAGTTTCTATTTCTTTTTCTCTCAACTTAAGTTCATCTGATACTTGTGGGATTGGAATTGAAGGCCTAAAGTGTCTGGTTCTTGGTGACTGCGGCGTGAGTAAAGGTTACGACGTAAAGACTGTTCACAGCGGTTTCGTCCACAGCCGAAGACATAGTGGTGAGCGGGGTGGTTGACCCGACCGCTCTTGAGTGGGCTTCAGAGGACGTCTCGGAAAAGTTCCCGTCTCCTCTGCGGTATAACGTCGAGATAGGCATAGAATGACCGTCGATGGGGTAGATCCGCCAGTAGACCCGCCAGACGTTTGCGCTGGCGTTGTGTTGTAAGCGTCGTCGGCGGAAGTAGGCATCTGAGCGGACCGTATGTGAGTTGGTCCCGCCGTCCCGTCGTGGCGGCAGCCGTCCAAGTTACTGCTACCTTTCACTCCCGGTAGTGACGTCAGAGAACGCCGGTCGCCAGCCGTACAGCGACCCGAGTATCTCAAGTGCCACCCGTAGATTCATCAGCAGTCCCCGCGCTTCCTTTTAACTCCCGCCTTCCGTGCGACGTCATAGAACGTCGGCGCCACCACATCAGCGACCCCAGCGTTGCTTGCCGACTCACGCCGTCTGCGTGACGTCCGAATAAAACGTCTCATCAACGTGCCTGACAGCTTGGACGCACTGGCTCCATTGGCACCCAGCCACACACGTACATCAATTTATACGATCACAATAACGATACCCACAACTGCAGTGGCCCAACAAACACAGCGACCACAACGACAACCACGTCAATCACAAACATGACAATAATCGTTATTATAATAAAGACGACAATCCCGACCATAGCGGTCGCAACAGTGAACACAACGGTGATAACGACACAAACCACAATGGTAACACCAACTGTCGTCACGATACCGATAACCGAATACAACAACACCGGCGACAACCACCGCCAGAGCAACCGTAACGACAAACAAGACAACACCCAAAACAATCATCGTGGCGACGATGGTAGTCACGACAACAATGACGACAGTCACAATAACAGTCACAACAGCGACAACATGAATGACAATCAAACTCCAAATCACAATACATAAGACAAAATATACTTTAGTACTGAACGAGTCTAACTACTTCCCCCAAATCCAGGTCACTGAAATCTTATCGGCCTCTTGATCGGCCTGTGGGGGCGACCGGGTGGAGTTCCTCTTACATTTAGGTCTGTATTCCCCTCCGTCTCGTCTGCCAGTCCGCCCTTCACGGCGGTATTATCCGTGGATTCAACCGTCTCCCCGTTGTCCCACACCCGGCACTTCTTAAGTTTATCCGCCTGGACCACCTGGTCGAGTCCCCTAACGCGAACGGGCCGCACTCGGAAATTGACTGCGCCGGTCTGTGCCGTAATCACGAACGGGTCGGTGTATAGGCTTTCCCATTTAAAATATCGGGATCGTCGTCGTCGGGGGCGTACAACCAAACCCGGTCCCCGACTGCAAATTTCTGGTCTCTTACCGACCGGAAATACTTGTTTCTTCTCAGTTCGGCGGCAACGCAGCAATGGATCCGCACGGCGGCGTACGCTTCTTCGAGCCGTTCGTGTAAATCGTTCGCGAAGTCGCTCGGGCCGTCGTACTTGTCGGTCGCCGGCGTGCCGTTAACGATATCGCTCGGCATGTGGAACTCACGTCCGTACGTCAGAAAAATCGGCGAGTACCGTGTTATTTCATGAACGGATGCATTGTACACCGAGGTTACGAACGTCAACTGATCCGGCCAATCGCGGTGCGATTTGTCGAGGCATTTCGCCATGAGGTTGTTCAGGGACTTGTGCCAGCACTCGATGTAATGGCTAGACTGACCTCGGTATGCGGTGGTGCGCAGCTTATCTATCCCGAGCAGAGCTCCTCAAACAGGTTCCCGACGACGTTGCGTCCGTTATTGGATAAACTTGGAGCGGGCATCCGACCCGGAGCACCACGTTATCAAAAAAGCACGCGCTACCGTCAGTGCCTCTTGATTTTTCAAAGGTGCCGCAACGACATAGCGCGTGAAACAATCCATGGCCGTGAAAATGTAGCGGAATCTATGGCGGCTAGTGACACGCGGGCCGGTGAGATCGATCGACCAGAACTCGTTTGGTTAGCCGACTTTGATGTTCAACATTTCCGCATTGTGTGGGAGTGGCCTACGGATATAACGCTGACACCGCTCGCAGCACTCGACGAATCGTTTAACGTCGCGAGACCAGCCGGTCCAATATGCGCGGCGTCGGACCTGAAATCGCGTGCGGCGCACGACCAAATGTCCGTCAGATATTCCGGAATGCGATAAGCTCAAAAATTCGGTCCTGAGCGAGCATGGGATAACTAGTTGTAGAAGGCCGCTCGGGTGACGGCGGTAAACCAGCCCGTCACTGAGTCGATCTGCTTCCTCTGGAAGTACCATGTTTTTACTTCTTGTCCCTCTCCTAAAAAGGGTTCCAAATCGGGGTCCCTCTTCCGCCCACTGTTTCAGCTGCCGAATCGTGGGATCGGAGGTATGGGCGTCTCTCACCCGCTGTTACGAGCAGCCCCAGGTGGTTTCCTCCGTGTGCCCCTCCCTCGTTACGGCGTATACGCTTAAGACTTGCTCCAACACGCACTGGTTATGAGCGCCTGTAACTGACTCAGAAGGCAGTTCCGCCGCACCAAGAAGTTAGTCTGATGGGGGACGCGACAGAAAATCGGCATTACCGTGCATGTTCCCAGCCCGGTGCTCAATATCGAACGATATCTGGCCGAGATACTCGAGCCATCTCGCGTTCTGACCCTCAAGCGGCTCCTTCGTCGTCAACAGCCAAGAGAGGGCTGCGTGTCGGTCCTTATCAAAAAATGGCGACCCAGGAGGTAAGGCTTATATATCTTCGCGAAGTGTACAACCGCCGCAAGTTCTTTTTCTGTGACCGAATATCGCATTTCATGAATATTCAGGGTACGGCCACCGTATGTCACGACGCGTTCGACGCCATCTTGAATCTGTGATACCACAGCTCCTATAGCGCCGGAACTCGCGTCGGTATCAAGGACGTACTGCTGTTCATCGCGTGGTAGGCCCAAAATCGGTGTCGAGATTAACGCCAATTTTAATTTTTCGAACGCGGCTCGACATTCCGGCGTCCACGCAAACGGTCGATTTTTCCTCGTTAGTAATGTCAGAAGTAGTGCCACCTCGCTAAAACCCCGGATGTACTTCGGGTAGTAGGAGACGCCGCCCAAGAACGATCTGACGTCCTTTTTGTTTTCGTGGGACCAGCCAATTTTTAACCTTAGAGACTTTTTCTGGGTCCGGTGAAATACCGTTCGCCGAAACGCGATGTTCCGAAAAGGTAACCTCTTGCTACATCAACCTACATTTACTCGGTTTTACCTTCAAATTTGCGGCTCGGAGCCGATCAAAGACTTCCTTTAAACGGTCAATATGAGATTCGTGGTCTATCGAAAAAATTATCACGTCGTCCAAATAAATGGGACAGGACAGAAACTTTAAACCAGAAAGAATTATTACCTTATTTCTTTGGGTGGTCATGCTAGAATTGTTCAGGCCCATGACTGCGGTCGTAAATTTATAGACGCTTCGATGGGTGACGAAAACTGTTTTCTCCGAATCTTTCTCGTCTAGCGCAATTTGGAAGTAGCCGGAGGCCAGGTCAATCGTGCTGTACCAGGCTTCACCGGCTAATGAGTCCAAACATTCATTAATACGTTTCAATACGTATAAATACGTATCAAATTTCGTAACCAAATTAACGGCTCGCATATCAACGCAAAAGCGCAGGGTCTGGTCTCTCTTTTTGACCAAGACCACATTCGAGGCCCATGCTGACTGTGCCGGAACAACGACACCCTGTTTTAAAAGAGTGTCGACGTGGTCGTCGATAATCCTTTGATAGTGCGGGGGTGGCGGCGAAGGGTCTGCCGAACAAGTTTCGCGTCCCCCGTATCGATGGTATGACGGAAGATATCACACCTCCCCAGGTCAAATTCGTTTTGCGAAAAAACGTCTTGGTACTCTATGAGCAAATTTTGCAATCTCCACTTGGTCGGGTCCGAAACATCCTCGGGGATGTCTTTGGTCATCTCCCCCACTAGGGCCCCCCAGTCTCCGCTCTCTTTTCCCGTCACCTTCGATGGGGACGATGCCACCTCCACCAGGTGTAGTTCGCCCAGTACCTGGTTTCCGCGCAAATCGATTGGTCGATTATTCAAATTTACGATTTCAACGCCCGAATCAGAGTGGGAGCCGGCGTATACGGATCGGGCGACGTGGACCCCGGTTGAATTTGAGTATTCTCCAACAGCCAGTCCCCCTTTTACAGACCGGAATAATTGCCGATCAAAATTTTCGATGGTATAATGCTCTGCGACAGAGGTTGCAGGGTTACCAGCTCGACCACTTGTATTCGTCTGGTCCAATGGGCGCCTTTTTGTCATCAAATTAATTCGACGGCGGCCGTAATATAAAATCCCCTTGCCGAAGTGCACCAAGATGCTGTGACTCTTGAGAAAACCCGAACCCAAAATAACGTCGGTAGCCGTCTCCGAGACGACGAACTTAATTCTCATGGATATCTGATTCGCAATACGAACAGTCAAGACACACTCGCCGGAAACGTTCATCTTTGCGCCGTTAGCCACAAGTAATTTCTTGTTAGTCGGTCGGATTTTGATCCTTTCGGCGTATCGAGTGGGCAGAATGTTCGAGTCACTTCCGCTATCGAGTAACCCTAGAAGACTATGATTGTTAATTACGGTCTGCAGATAGTGGGAAGTCGCGTTACGGTCATCGTCTGTATCTCCAGACGTGCTATTGTTTATTCGGCTCACAAACCTCTGGCCACCGCGGGACTGCGGACAATCCCGGCGTAAATGAGAAAAGGAGCCGCAGCCGTAGCAGCGTCGTCCGCCTTCAGACTGGTTAGCGTTAGTCTGTCTGCCATTATGTACCGCCCGATGTTCACCGCCACGCGATGGCCGCGTCGTGGTTACACTGTTCGGGTTTCCGAAGACGTTCGGCTGCGTACCGTCAGTCATTGTCGGTATGTACCACATACCGTCTTCGCTGTGCGGAGCCGGACAACACATGTCGCTCGATTTCGACGCGGCTTTAGGTCGGTCGTACGCCGCGGATGGCTCGGCCTCATCAAATCTGACCGTCGGGCGTTGATTACTACGCGAGCGTTTGTAACGATAGTCGTCACCGATTAAGGTAGCGCCCTCCCGCCCTCCCCACCCCCCGTTCCCCGAACCCGGTGGTGCGACCGTCGAAGCCCCAATTGGGGTTTAAGCCGAACGATGCCATTGGCGCTGTTCGCTGTCTTGAATTTGAAACATTTTTCTTAATTGTTCCGTCATAAATTCGGCCATCGCACTGTCTGGTCAATAATATATATATATATATATATATATATATATATATATATATATATATATATATATATATTAACAAATGCAGCATTACGAAAACTTCTGAATACATGGAAAGACAAACAAATACCATTGAAGACAAAACTAAAGCTATATAATACACTGATCAAACTAATACTGTTATATGGATCAGAATGCTGGACCATAAAGCAGAAAGATGAACAAGGATTAATGACTGCAGAAATTAACTAGTCAAGAGGAATAGCAAGAATAAGAAACAAAATGATAAGAGAAAAAGAAACAATACCAGGGTCAATACAGAAACGAAGACTGAAATGCTTTGATCATGTTGGAACTTGAAAGAATTAAAGAATAAACACTACCAAATAAAGCACTATGCAACTACGTGGAGGGCAGACCGTCTTTATGTGTTGGAAATTGGGCATTGTCCCCGGGGCCCCGCGCATCTATGAGGCCCCGCGCGCTCCGAAAGGGACCCACGCGCTCCAGTCTTTGTATGTTTTCACTGGGTTTGTTAGTCCGCCATTTCACTCTTTATTTCAAAACCTTGGCACCCCCCGCACTAGGAACGACTATTATTCATCCTTGCACCTAACTCAATTATGCAATTGTTTGTTTGCACGCTCCAGCGAGCACTGGGACCTATCGCAACTGTTTCAGAAGAGCACTGGGCTTTGCAGCGTATGCAGGATTGGGAGACGATTGCATCTTAAAGAGGACAACGTTCATTTGCATGGGCCTCACTCAAGCCCATGCCCTGGGTTAAATGAACCACCATTGACAAGGAAACCCTACGACCTGTTGTGGACCCGAACGCAGGAGCTAATCTGAAATCTTCACCGACAGACGTCAGCTCGCCAATTGCAGCCGAAACCACTAGCATAAGAGATTTTGTATTTAGCAGCCAACCCCTTTCCTCCATCCTCTCACAAAAGGACCAACAGCTAAACACATTCCCAAGCTAGCTAGACCGGCCATAAGCAACTCCTTACTAATATCGTAAACAAAATCATAGCAGCACCCTTGATAGTCAGCCACTGGCAGGAAACTGATGCATTTTGCCCCTATCGCAGTGGTTCCCAACGTGGGGCGTACGGCCCACCGGGAGGCAATTTCGTTATTTAGGGGGAAATTGGGCAATTTCGATGTTTCAAATTTTTTGAACAGGATAATAACAATGATGATTGTTAAAGAACTTATGGAATATGGATTCATAGAAGCTTTCATTACTAAATGAGTAAGGTATATTAATGCAATTTAGTTCTGTTTTGCATGTTTTGTATCTGTTGTTGCTGTTTTTCATATCATTTAGCGTTATCCCCATAATACAATTTCTGTGATTGCTTCTGAGCGTGTGTCACGGGGGGATATAAGGATTTTAAAACGACTTTGGTGGAGCGTGGCCTAAAAAAGGTTGAGAACCACTGCCCTATCGTGTTAAAACAACCCACCAGAAGAGGCAAAATGCATAACTTATCCTCTGCTTTCAAGAAAAGAGCGCAAAATTTGGCCGAGACACTGCACTCTTGCATAACTCCGTTGCCCTCTGGTAGTGAAGACGAGGGCGCGATTTGTAGGGGGAAGTGAGGAATCTCCCCATCCCCACTCCCCATCTATATCCCCCCAATGAGGTGGCTACTGACATCCCAGCCAGGGAAGCCAATCTTTCCCTCCCACTGTCACTGTGACAGTGGGAGGGAAAGACAGCAGAATGCATTCACCGTTAGCAGAAGGAGAAAATTTTTTCGGCGCTTTGCGCCGAGCATGAGTAAAAGAATGAAACGTGATGTTCGGTGGTAACTGAGTACAGAATTATCTTAATGTGTTCCTGACTAAACATTTATACTTTGTCATGGCCAGACAATAAAATTGACAGATCATTATTTGATGATAGAACAATAGTTTACCTAGCAGAACTGTGCAAAGTAGATCTGTCACGGATTGGATCGGTTCCGACAGTACAAGAACAGCGTGAAAGTAGTCGGCAATGTGCTTGCTTCAGTACTCAGTAGAATTCAAATTCTGCCTATCTCGTCAGCTGAATGTGAGTGGGGTTTCTCGTGCATGAATATAAATTATACACTAGTTAGAAATCAACTCGGTATTCATACACTTTCATCTCTTGGGTATACGATGGGCAACATGCTGTCTCAGATGCACCAACTGGCAAAAAAGCTGACAAGACATCTATGTCAATTCCTGCCATGGCAACTCTGTATTAGTGTTAATGATACTTGCTTGAATTTAGTTGTAGATTTTCAATTGTTGCAACTTGCAGTTGCACCATTACATTTATGGTTTAAATAAATGGTTTGTGACAATTTATACAAATAATATTAAAACTCAGAGCAAAGTACTGTGCATTAAACCATGCATTTCCCATGCCCCCACTGCTCGTCATGCCCCTCCCCCACTGCTTATCATGTTTCCCCCACTGCTCGCCATGTTCCCACTAATGTTCCCCCTACTGCTCCGGGTTACAAATCGCACCCCGGTAAAGACCCCGCCATAAAACCGGTCAAGAAATGAGACCGGATCAATGGGCGAGCAGCCGCAGTGTCCTCGAAACTAAAAGACGGGAATATTAGGGCGGCGGTGCGAATCCTGATGTCTGATGAGGACCCGGTAACTCCAGATCCTCAATCGTATGGTTGCGTCGAAGCGCTCTAGCAAAGGATGACCAGCGCAGGGGGTGCAGCGCAACAGATAGAGCAACTTCGAGTGGCTCAGAGAGCTCCTTAGAAGAATGAGGGCGCCCTGTCTTGGAATTGAAGTTAGGCGACTGAAGGCCGTCTGTAGTTCCTCTATGCGACAGGACATGAATGCCTCGAAAGCTGCTGCTACCTCTAAAGTTGCGCCTAGCAAAGTGGCGTCCTTGATCTGGATCTGCGAAAACTGGTCCAATACAGTCTTGGTCTTTGGTATTGGACCCCTGCATATAGCTTCGCACTTGCGGTGGTTCAAGGACAGTCCTAGCTGCATGAATCCCCTTTCGATGGCTTCGATATCTGATGTGATCACATCTATTGGCCCACCCAAGGTCAAATCATCCAGGTAGCCTATAGTAAAGGTTGTTGATAGACTGTTCAGGATATGCTGGAGGGGAGGCAGAAAAGAAGTGGACCCAAGGAATCGCCCTGTTGTGGACCCATCTGCGAAAGCACTGTGAAGCTTCCAAACCTGAGCTGGCTTGGTTCGCAGTATGATGCATCGCAGTATGCCGCGAGCTCAGGCAGGATCGCCCTAATTCCGCCAACATGACGTCCCTAAACATGCTATTGAAAGCGTTCGCAAAGTCAAGCTTCACGAGAATGTGATCGTCTGGCATGTTCTCTACGAATCGTCTGGCCGAATGTACCGCTGCTTCACACCCTCCAGGGCATCCTACGCCTACCTGAAGGGGTGCGAGATGGTTTGCTACCTTTGGTAGAGCGAAATTGCAGCGCATTTGGATGCCAACCGGCGCCAGAAATAGCCGATAGCGATTGGGCGTAGGCCCCCGGATTTCTTCCTCAGGGCCATCAAAGTTTTTGAAAAGAGTAATAACAACCTTCGTTGATTGTGCACCTGAACGCAGAATATTAGTTAGCCCTGTAATGGTTGTTAATAGTCTGTCCCCCACCTCTGGACAGGCTATAAGTTCAGCCACAAGTTGCGGTCTTAGACCGTCCGGGCCCCCGGAGGATCCTGCTGGAAACGAGCGGATTCGCTCCCGGATCTCATCCTCAGAAACCTGGAGGGCGGGACATACTTTCGGGGACGGTGCAGGTAGTCTGTCTGGTGGTGGGGTGGGGTGTTTTGATAGCAATTTCTGTAGTGATTGAGGATCCGGAGTTACCGGGTCCTCATCAGACATCAGGATTCGCACCGCCGCCCTAATATTCCTGTCTTCCAGTTTCGAGGACACTGCGGCTGCTCGCCCATTGATCTGGTCTCGTTTCTTTACCGGCTTTATAATGGGGTCTTCACAGCCAGTTGGCAACGGAGTTATGTAGGAGCGTAGTGTCTCTTTTTGCACCCTTTCCTTGAAAACAGAGGATAAGTTATGCCTTTTGCCTCCTCTAGAGGGTTGTTTTAACACAATCGGGGCAAAATGCATCAGTTCCTGCCAGTGGCTGACTATCGAGGGTGCTGCTATGATTTTGTTTATGATATTAGTAAGCAGTTGCCCTATGGCCGGTCTAGCTGGCTTGGGAATGTGTTTAGCTGTTGGCCCTCTTGTGACAGGGTGGAGAAAAGGGGGTTGGGCTACTAGATACATCCTCTCTTATGCTAGTGGTTTCGACTGCAATTGGCGAGCTGGCGTCTGTCGGTGAAGATTTCAGATTAGCTCCTGCGCTCGGGTCCACAACAGGTCGTAGGGTTTCCTTGTCAAGGGGGGGTTGATTTGACCGATGGCAAGGGCTTGAGTGAGGCCCATGTAAATGAACGTTGTCATCTTTAAGCTTCAATCGTCTCACAGTCCTGCATACGCTGCAAAGTCCCGTGATCTTCTGAGACAGCTGAGACAGGTCCGTGCTTATTGGGCGTGCAAACGAACAATTGCATAATTGAGTTAGGTGCAAGGGGGAATAATAGTCGGTCCTAGTGCAGGAGATGCCAATGTATTGGAGTAAATGAAGATTGAAATGTCGGACTAAACAAACCCAGTATACCTTTATCCAAGAAACAAAAAACGCTAAAATCACGGAAATTCGACCAAGATATCCGCCGGGAAGAGTTAAAATCGATGCTCCGTATCGGCACTAGTCGATTTGCCGAAAATGGGGAGGAAAGACGTGTCAGAGCTCCGATAGACCGCGGTAAACATGCTTCAAAACAAGAAATGCGTCTCACCGGAACGAGTCACGTGCACACATTATATATATATATATATATATATATATATATATATATATATATATATATATATATAGAGAGAGAGAGAGAGAGAGAGAGAGAGAGAGAGAGAGAGAGAGAGAGAGAGAGAGCCTACCTTTACTATAGAAGGTACTTTCCCGTATCTCTTCACGGGTCCGGATAACGGGAAAGTACCCTATAGAAAACTAGATTGGTGTTGTATAGTTGTAGATAAAGCAGTGTAGAAGTAATGAGTACAGTAACTGAATGAGGTATTTAGGTTCTACGTTTTGTAGTAAAGGACTTATATAGTGTTGATGTGCAAAAGCAAAAGATGGTTAAATATCTCTGTAACAATCGCAAGCAGTGGCGTAGCCAGGGGGTTTGGGAGTTAAAATCTCTATTGGCTGCCGACGACAAAATTTTTACATGTTTTTCCCTACATTTTTCATTTTGGGACGCGATTTTGGGGGTCAGACCCCCTTGGCTGGCTTCCGACCGAAAAAATTTAACGTGCTGTAGAAAATAGAAAGAATGTAAAGGTGTCAGGAAGGTGACGACCTTTTTTGCTTGTCAGCCTCTAAAAAAGGAAAACTAAAAAAATACACGAAGGAATTATGACGCTGACGTTTTTTGCTTTTTACGTTTTTTTGCTTGTGACGTTTTTGCTTGTGAGCTTCTAAAAAAAGTGTTTTAGCTTGTAAAGATTTTTCAAAGTTTGGTCACGATCGAAACCAAACCCCCCTTTCGGAAATCCTGGCTACGCCAATGATCACAAGAAACATATTTGTATTCGTGTTTACGTTAGATCAAGTTAGTTTGGTTGCGTGGTGACACTAGAGTAATAAAAGATTCTAGTGAATATCATCATCATCATCATCATCATCATCATCATCATCATCATCATCATCATCATCATCAATGCCGTGGCGATGCTTCTGCACGCCTTGACAGCCTCAGCATGGATCTCCATCCAGTGCGGTCTTGTGAAAGTCTCGTGGCCGCCGTTACAGCTAGTCCAATTGCAGTGCAGTCTTCTGTTATGTTGTCGAACCATCTTCTCCTCTGTCGTCCTCTTGATCTTACTCCTGTTAACATGCCCAAAGAATCTCAGTCTTCTTTCTTGGATTGTGTTGATTACTGATCTTTCTGCTTCTACGTCTTTTTCTAATATCTTCGTTTCTTTGATGTTCTATCTAGCTAATATCTTTTGATTTTCTTTTTGGCTTCTATCTTGGATTGATCGCTGCCTTCGGTGCATTTTTCTAAGCGCAGTTTTACTTTCAAATACCTTTAGTTTCTGCTCCATTTCAATTCAGCTTCCGCGTCCATGTTTCCATGTTTCTTGTTGTAGAGTAGTACACTCAACATCAGAGACTTATATACATGAATCTTTGTGGGTATTTTGATCTTTTGTTCTTCCATATGGTCTGTAGTCTTCTTATTACCTCGCTGGCTAGTCGGATTCTTCTGTTAACGTCTGCTTTGGATGATGCTTATGACTCCTCCGAGATATACAAACTGTTCACATTGCTTTATTACCTCTCCGTTTAACTTGACCTCTATCCTGTCTTTCCTTTTGGATATGAGCTGTGTTTCTGTCTTTTCTGCATTTATTTTCATTCCCATTCTTTTACTTTCTTTGTGTATTCTGTCTATTATGAGCTGTAGGTCTTGCTGCGTTTCTGCGATTCCGGTTGTGTCGTCTGCAAAGCCTAGATTGTTTATTGTGAATCCGCTGATTACTGCTCCAATGTCTACGTCTTCCAGCGCTCTTGCCATGATTAGTTCGAGGAAGATATTAAATAATAGAGGTGACAGTGCGCATCCCTGGAGGGTGCCTACCGTTGTCTCGAACCAGTGTGTGAGCTCTCCCTGTACTCGTATTGCGCTGAGCGTGCCAGAGTACCAGCTTTCTAGAAGCCTTACATTTTTTCCGGATAACCCAGTTGTCGCATGGTTTTCCACAGACCTTGTCTCCAAATGCTATCGAAGGCTTTTCTGAAGTCGACATAGCACACCTATAGGTCCTTGTTGAATACCATGTACTCTTCGGACAGTTGCCTCAGAATGAAGATTTCCTCTGCTGTGCCTCTCCCGACTCTGAACTGCGCCTGCTCTTCCGCTATAATCCCATCCGTTCTCTTCTTTAGCCTTTGTAGCACGATTGAGGTGAAGATCTTACTTGCGTGACATAGAAGACTTATGCCTCTGTAGTTATCGCATACCATCTTGTCCTTCTTTTTGTGAATTGGTATTATGATGGTTCTTTGCCAGTCGTTCGGAATTGTTTCAGTGTCCCAAACTCTTTGAAGCAGTTGGTGCATCATTATCATCCCCTCCTCCGTACATGCCACCTGTAGTTCGTCGGCTGTCACGTTATCCATTCCCGGTGCTTTATTGTGCTTGAGCTTGTGTAGGGCTGATTCTACTTCTTCTATCAGTATCCCAGGAGTAGGCGTGGTGTCTATTGCTATTTCCATTCGTTGTCAACTCTATCCATTCGTTGTCAACTTATTGGGATTATTATTATTATTATTATTATTATTATTATTATTATTATTATTATTATTATTATTAAAGTTAAGATTACTGTGCTAACTAATCCATAAAGACTACGTGAACACAGTACAATGTCAAAACAGAATCATAACTAGTTCGAAATAGCCAGGTCTTTAAGCGCTTCTTAAACGCATCTAGTGATGGTGAGAGTTGAATGGCCAGTGGTAAACCATTCCAGACCCGTGGTGCTGCCACGGGAAATGCACGATCACCCACGGTGGAAAGACGCATTCGCGGGACGAGCAGCGCTGCAGTGGAGGCCGATCTCAGATGTTGTCGACCATCGAGATCTGAGACACGATGCAGTTCTGTCTTTAGGTATGCTGGGCCAATGCCATTCAGACATCGGAACACCAGTGACGATGGTTAACGAGTTTGAACGAGATGGTTGACGAGTTTGAAATTGGCTAACTGCAACTGGTGATCTGACACAATATCTGCGCTTGGGAAGGCTCTGCAAATCCTCAAGTTACCTCTTCCCCTTCTGTTGACCAGTATGTAGTCTATTTGATTGCAGGTTCGATGGTTATGTATGGTTTGTTGAAGTAGTCGCACCATCTGCTTTGTATTTGCTCTTGTTCTCTGATTATTAGCCCACGCTCATCTTTCACCGCTCTTATTCGTGGCACGTAATCATTTGTTATTTTTCTGATACTTTTGTAAACCTCTCTGGCTTGGTATGCGTAGTGGCTCCTCTCTACGTAATCACACGTTTCGTTGATGTACTTTTCTTTATCCCCCCGAGCGCTCTTTTGTACTTGTCGATGGAGATAATTGTAATGCTTCTTTTCCTCCCTTGTTCCCGTCATCTGCACCTTGAATTTCTTCCTCTAATCAGCAAGCAGTAATGTGGTGTCAGCTGAAATCCATTCTTTTCCTTGTTGTGTCTTTGTTGTTCCTGTTTCTCTTAGGGTCTTTTTCATTGAGGTCCACTCACCTTCTACGTCAGTTAATGGGTGAGCCCCTCCTAAAAACTGCTTCCTGTGTGTTTTCCATTTTTCTTGTATAATATTTTGGTATTCGTCTCTTTGGATGGTGTTGCGCAGTTTATTGATGTTGGGTTTCCTGCGTAGTTGTACCGTATTTGTCCTTCTTACTTTGAGTTTGAAATTGGCTAACTGCAACTGGTGATCTGACACAATATCTGCGCTTGGGAAGGCTGGTGACCTCTTCCAGTTGCAGTTCATCATGATATATCTGCGCTTGGGAAGGCTCTGCAAATCCTCAAGTTACCTCTTCCAGTTGCAGTTCATCATGATGATGATGATGAACTGCAACTGGTGATCTTCCCCTTCAATATCTGACCTCTGCAAATCCTCAAGTTACCTCTTCCCCTTCTGTTGACCAGTATGTAGTCTATTTGATTGCAGGTTCGACCATCTGCCGACTGCCATGTCCAGTAGCGGTTGTCTCTCTTTTGTTTGTATATTGTGTTAGCTGCATGTAATCAATTGATGGTGCAGAAGCATAACACTCGTTCCCCTCTGCTGTTCCTTGCCCAATATCCGTGCTTGCCTAGTACTCTGTCTGTGTCGTCGTCCTGGGAGCCCATCTTGGCATTGAAGTCTCCCATCACCACAATCATGTTACTGCCCAATGTTTGGTTTAGCGCGTTTTGGAGATTTGCATAGAATTCGTCTACTGCTTCCTCGAATGCATCTGTCGTGGGAGCGTAAACGTGGTGCACTGTGAGGTGACCAGTGGCTATTCTGAATCGGGCAATTAGTCTGTTGTTTATTGGGGCATATTCGATGAGGGCTTTCTGGGCAATGTGCCCGAGGATCATTCCAACTCTCGAGCAATGCGTTCCTTCCGTATTCCCGCTGCTTAGGATTCTATATCCCATGCATATTATGTCGTCCGCTTCCAGCCAGTGTGTCTCTGATACTCCAATGATTTCCCACTGAAATTTTTCTAGCTCGTGTAACAATAAGACCAAGGCTCCTGGTGCATACAAGGTTCTTACATTCCAGCAGCCTATTGTCATGGCATGTTTAGCCGTCAGCACCGGCTTAATTGTTCTCTGAATGAGGTGACCCGGTCTCAGTCAACCTATCAGCTTTTCCCCTTCACGCTTTGGAGGAAGAGCGTCATGAATCTGTGCGATGCTGACGTTGACCGCGGTAAGGTTGGCCGGGGCTTTAACCCGGGTGCAGTATTGTTGTGTATCCATATTGAGGTTTCATAGTCTGAATTGTGAAGGTCGGTCGACTAGTCCTCTCCCTCCTCCAGTGCTCCTCGCATCCTTGGTCGGTTCTTCGCTCGATTGGGCCCCGCTTATGCCGGCGGGTACTCGGCCGTCTACCAGGCACTCTGCCTGCACAGGGGCACCACGTGTAGGTGGCCTGGTAGACATTTGAGCAGTAGAGGCTTTGTGAGACGCGTACTGCCCTCTTTCCAGCCCCCTGCCCTATTTCCAGCCCCCTAGTGAATATAGTCTAATTCCATGAGGCTACAGTTTTAAAGTAGTGAAGACCGACCAACTTCAAAATTTGAAATCTATGTTAACCAGTGTTGCATATAGGCCAGTTAAGTAGAATCCCTCCTCCACAAAAAATCTTAGATTCTCAAATTTGCAATAATTTGGAAGTTCAGTTAATTTCTCAAAACCTTCCCTGAGCTACCATGAATCGCCCACATGTCAGAGGATCGAGAGTGTATGCAACGCTGCTGCTAACACTTAATCCAAAGCATTCTCACACAAATATTTTTCCGATCCAGACTTAAGACGCATCTCTTTCAATTGGCACAAATCTCTCCCTCTGACTTCTCTGGAATGAATTGATTTTGAAGTACCATCGATTGATTTAAGAACTGACATAATTATTATTATTATTAAATCTCGTTCAGTAATTGTTTGGGTACTAGATTTAAGACTGACATTGTGAGAGCTTTCCTTTCATTTCCAGAATGAAAATGTGCATTCTTCCCAATTTACTTGACTAGTGCCTCTTGCATAATGCATTGAATTTGTCTTTAGCGGATGCTTTAAGATCACCACTGAACCCTTGTGTATTAGTACTGGCGCTATAAAGTACGTAAATTACACTCTCAACAGCAGTAATTCCATCACCATCATCGTCGGCACCGTCGTCATTTTAATTAATCTCAGTTGTTAATTAGACCATCATTCAGACATTCACAGCAGTGGTTCTTACACAGGACAAACCCCTCCTGAACCACTTAGAACATTATTATTTATTTATTTTATCTATTTATTTTAATGAGTAATTATGTATTAATAATTATGATAGTTCGTGAATCCTATTTATGGTAGCCTATTCTAGCTAAATCCAACGATAATCTTCAAAGTCCCAAGCCTTAGTACCGGTACCCCAACTACTAGCACAAGCTCTTGGACAGGGATTTTACGATTAGTCGGTGCAGTCCTGGCGCCACGTTCCGCAAATTCTCCGAGGCGCACATAATTACACAGAAGAGGGCTCTGTATATCAACAGCAACTGCAGAACGTTGCAATATAAAGCTATGTATGGCCGAGAGAGAACCTGTCTGGAGGCTTCTTCAGGCATTTTATATAGACTTTGGCATAGACATAGTATAGTTATCGTCCTATCATTATCTCACCGCTCCTCGACTTCGAGACCGAGCAAGTAAAATTCATTAACAGCCGCCGTCAAATCATCGCAGAACATCTCTCACTTCGAGAAACAAAAGTAGCGATAAGGTGTCACTCGGCGCTTCGATCGACGCCAGCTTATGTGCTCGCCACCTTTTACCGACGTACAGACGTTCACGTATCAATCCTAATGCTGTAGAGCTTCGTTTGCTATGGCTTCAAAGCCTTTATTAGCCAAACGAGGCGGTCGTTTAGTCGGGTCTCAGCCAACATCTGTCTCATCGGTCCATCAGTTACACAGTTCTGACAACGAGGTACGCGCAGGCACGGACGCTAGCCATCGAAAGTCTTTGAAGATGAAACTGCTAGATAGCACTCTGATTTCGAGAGAAGGGCGGCTTGAAACAGAACGGCCATCTATCCAACTGCTGCTGTTGCTGCTGCTACTACTTATTGTGCAGACAATGCCAGTGCTGACTGCGGTGCATCTTGAAAAAGTGGTTTGATACGTAGAGACGACGATTCAGTAGAACACTTTAAAGGTACATTAATAATAAGAGATGCAAATTGCAGAGTCGTCTGCAGCATCCCTGAAGGAAACGGTTTAGTCTTCCGGTGATACAAAAATAAAAACCGTGCTGGCTAAATAGAAGCGAGCAGGTTTTGACAAATCATTCACCACTAGGTGTTCTTTCTGCCGTCTCTATTGTCAATGAATTTATAGACCGACCGATGAAGCGGCAACGTAGCGGGGCTATTTTTTTCTCAAAAAAGTTATGTGCAGTTGATGAAACACGCACGTTTACCGTCTTCAGGAAAAACAAATCGGGCGATGTTTCTGGTCTAACGTTTTTGCATCGATTGTGGCGTGATTGGACGATTTTCACAATGTTAATGTTAATCATCTGTCCAACGAAAGTTCTAGCTCTCTGGTGGTAAGTGAAGTATATAATTGCGTATCTTCATCGCTATATGAAGTCTATCGTTGTGTTTCTTCATCGGTATGTGCGTTTCTGCTACTAAACATTAGACGATGTAGGCTAATTTTTAGGCGAATGCGACGCTTACCTTGTAGAATATTTATCTGCTTTATGCTATATTTATCACCTCATTTTGAAGCTTGCTCACCATATCCCGCTAGGTATAGGAGAACTAATTACGTTGGAAATTTTTCAATTGGGGCGGGGCACCAAATTGCTGTCATGAAGTCTGAGAAGTATGCACCAAATCTCAAGATTTGAATTGAAATTACTCTAATATTTTTCGACTGGAAACGTCGGTCTGTAGAAGCCTTGAAGTTCCCACCCAGTGCTTTATCCAAGCCTGTTATGAGGAGATCCCCAACCTCAAAATCCCCCACACAAAATTTCAGCAGTGACACAAATGTTTGCATTTAATCTTCTCCTTCAAACAAGTCAATTTGCCCCAAAGGCCTGATGTCTGGATAACACTGTTCCGCCCATATTCTGGAACCCTGGCTACGCCACTGGGCTAAAGTAGGCAACTAAACTGTATCGATAATATAATTAAACAACGATAGAGTAGCGAAGGCGTGCCATCAGATATCTTATTGATTCTATCTCACCCAGGAATGCAAAACCTTCATGCTGCCATTCTCTCAATTGTATAGGCCTACATATGTGGCGACTCTGGTTCCTCTTGCATGGCGAGAAGCAGTGATGTTAATCCTTGTCCTGGTCCTTGTCCTTAAGGACTCCTTAAGGACCAATTTGAAGTCCTCGTCCTTATCCTCGTCATTGGGGGTTCGGTCCTCGTCCTTATCCTCGTCCTTGCAGATCGGTCCTTGTCCTGGTCCTTGTAACTTAGTCCTTGAAAAGTCCTTATAAGGACCAAATTACTTGTATACCATTTTCAATTGTACTGATAATTATGTCCCAAGGTAAGAGTAGTATGTGGATTTATATTTTGGCTACATACTTGCTTTGAGTTACTCTAAATGTTTAGTCATTGTTTCCTTTACAATACCAGTTGGTTCTTTAGCAGAATTCTTTGTTTCCCTGCGACGTCGGCTCCAGTTGAACGAGTGTTTTCGCAAAGTGGTCTCATAATTAGACCTCACTGTGTGTGCATGACTGATCAGCTGCTGGAAACACTTTTTCATTTATTATTATTATTATTATTATTATTATTATTATTATTATTATTATTATTATTATTATTATTATTAAACTTGACAATTTCTTAAGAGCAGTAACATAGCTATAGGTGGCTCAAGTCAAAGGCGCATTATGCTTAATTTTTTTTTGCTTTTCTAATTTTGTGATTCGAAATGAAATTGTGTTTGGTTTTTCCTTTCTGACTTTTTTGTCTGACAGAGGTTGGTCCTTGTCCTTGATCCTTGTCCTTGGGGGTCAGTCCTTGTGGTCCTTGTGCTTGCGGGGCAAGTCCTTGTCCTTGTCCTCGTCCTTGGAGGGTCGGTCCTCGTCCTTATCCTCGTCCTTGGGGGTTCGGTCCTTGTCCTTATCCTCGTCCTTGGGGGGTCGGTCCTTGTTAACATCACTTGCGAGAAGCAGTAGTTGGCGTCCGTCGCAGGCAAAAATTTCGGGTCCCCTGCCGCCCACGCATCCGCATGTTCGGCATCATTCGAGTCGCTCTCCTCATTTTGACCGTCGGGTGATAGGTCCGCGGCCAACGAACAGGCGAAATACCGTTGAAGGTCGTTCCTTCTTTCTCTTCCGCTATCCTAAAACGGGCGGCCGTGGTCTATCTTCCTCGACGGCGTTTCAACGCGTCGGTTTCATCTGCTCCAGACGGACGGTGGCGTCTGTCTTTCTAGACACGTCTGCCTTAATTCACTGACGATGCGCTGTGACGCTGTCAGCAGCATCTTTACGGAGGAACAGAAAGCTTCCTTTCAACCTAATTGATTAATTGACATAATAGAAAACCAAAGGCAACAACGCGGACAAAGACTAACGATAATCCCACAACAGCCTCGATCCACTCAATCTTCCTCTCATGTCACTCTCTCTCGTCCTCTGAATCAGACATCCCTCAAAATTTTGAACAGTGCTTTTTCATATGCTGCACCAGAACTTTGGAACTCAATTCCAGCATCCATCCACACTTGACACCATGGTCAAATAACAAATTCTGAGTCACAATTTCCTTCCCCTCTTGCAACATCTCCTCAAGTTTTACTCTCTAAACTCAAATCATTTCTCTTAAAAAATCATTAGCGTTTCTGTAAAAAATCTGTAACGTTTCAACCACTGACCCTTTTGATTAAATGACCCTGCACGAATGACCCCACCTTTGACTATAGCTAGGCTACTTCATACTAAGATCAAGCGCCTAGGAATAAGGAGCTACTTCGGTGCTGCTTTTGCAAGCGCTATAGAAATTAACGAGATGTTACTTATTAACTTTTGACCGCTTTGCCGGCGCGTCAGTCGACCAATTAGCCCTGAATCCTCCTATGTATGGAGCAACGCGTATTTGATCGGCTATTAGGCTACTTTTAAACCTTTGCCTCTATTCTCGTATTTATATACGCCAATGTTCCACAATAATGACGAGAACACAGAATGCATTTTACGGAAGAGTACTTGAAATTGGCATTGCCAATATATCCTCTATTAAATGAATCCACTCAAATTGCATATTTTCATGTAATGCAATAAGCTATCGTCGCTATGGTTCTCATTCATGAAAGACCCTGCCGAACCACTCTAAACATTATTGTTATACTGTATTATATTATTATGGCGATTGGCTGTGAAAACGTTTAGTTGACTTCCATTGCTTTCTGGTCTGAACTGCACGAAGAAAGTCGTTTCGAGAAAGGCCACTATGTTATCTAACCAAGCTATTTTTGGTCTGCCATTTTTTTCTTGTGCCTTCCGTTCGTCTTGTCCACACAGATTCGTCTATGCCATGGTGTATTAACTCTTTCTAATTGTATGGACAAAGTTTTAATATGATTCAGCAATTCGCAGTTGGTTTTTAAGTTTTAATACGAATCAGCAATTCGCAGTTGGTATTGGCCATCATGCAGACCTCTATTCTTGCATCCTTTCTAGTTCACAGAATAGCAGTTTCCTAATAAAGTTATTTTCAAACGCGTTGATACGTCTCTCTTCTTTCTCCAGGGTCCAAACTTCGCATTCGTAGACTGCGACAGGCAACAAAAGAGCTTTTACCAGACGTAGCTCGTATAGAAATGGAACTGCATTCTCGTTAATACTGTTGTGGTGTCGTCTAGCCTGCTTGGCTTGAACTCTTTAAAAACAAGAATTTATTTGGGTAGAATTATCTCGACAAATGTAAACTTGTCTGCTTGTCAGATCCCTAGTACCCTCATAAATGCACATGGCTTCGACCCCGACTCTTATTTAACTGTAGCATTTGTGATATACACTGTACGTCACATACTGTATATAGTCAATATACGTGATATATTATGTAAAGATATTAAAGCCGTCTATTTGATATAATCGTCGTCGTCGTCGTCGTCGTCGTCATCATCTACGGGCAACCAACGGGGGCCGTAGCGTCACCGATTGATCCTGGTCACGTGTGATGGCTTGGTGCCACGGGATACAGAGGTGGCGCCAGTTTGTTGCTGGAGCTGATCGATCCATCTCTTTCTCGGCCGGTCGGGTTTGCGTCTCCACGAGTTGACTAGTGGGTTGCCAGAGGTTATATAAACGCAGCAGCGTAGAATCTGGTTTGGTGGCGTGGTATGGTCCAAACCGGCTACGTGCCCGAAGAGTGCTGTGGACAGAGAGAAGAGAGGCGGAAGTCTGGCTTTGAGGAGAATGTCTGTGTTAGTGCATGGACTACTAAATAATTAGTGGACGGCCAGCTTTAAAAGGTGCCTTACATCAGGGGGCCGAAGAAATGCAGCGTTCTGTGTATTTGCATGTAATTTTTGATTTTTTCAACTTGCAATTGCTCGGATTCTGTGAAAGCCAAAAAGATTAGGTATACACCAATGTTTTGCATTTTCCCTCTTTCAACCATCCGTAAAAACTTTAATGACAATCGGGATGAAGGTCCGCAATCTGGCCTGAAACAGAACCCCCATCCAAACATATTTTTTCTGTTCCAAGCTGTGCAGCTAAAATGTTTGAGTGGCAACCTAACTTTGGTGAACAGCAAAATTGTAGGGGAATGCAATTAATTGGAACAAAATAAATAAAAATGTTTGAAAATTGGACAATATTTGGTCGAGATATATTCTTCCTACCCCGAGCATTGCGAGCACTCTCCTTTCGATAAATTGTCGTTTCGATCAGTTTAGAACAATGTTTGTATTTCTTTTATAATTTGCTATATTCCCAGTTATAGGAAAGCTAAAAAGAAGAGGTATACACCATTGTCTTGCATTTTTATTCTTCTTTCTAACCATCTGGACAGAAGTTTAAAAAAATTGGGACGATGGTTTACAATTTTGCCTTAAATAGAACCCCTCCAAAAATATATATCTTTATTTAAAGCTGCGCAGCAAAACTTTTTGAATGGTAACCTAACTTTGGTCAACGGCAAAGTTGTAAGGGAATGTAATTGGAGCAAAATAAATCAAAACTTTAGAAAATTTGACAATATTTTGTTGAGATATAGTTCTTGTTCGCATCGCTGTTTTCTCATAGTACTAGAGGAGTGCACGGTAATGGCTACCGCGGTTTCACCGCGGTAATCCGCGGATTTACCGCGGTAGCGGGATTGAAATCTGTAATTTTGCCGAAATATTAATGGGGACGGAAAAGTTATGACGGTAGTACCGCGGTAGCGGGATCGAGGCTGACGGTATTACCGCGGATGCGGTTTCAAAAATGCCGTAAATACCGCGGGAATGGGGACGATTAATCTCGCAATTCAATAATCATGCGTTCGGCCGATTTTAGCATAGCTACTAAGCGTCCATCCATGCCATACCAGGCCTACGCCTTTCAGTTTCGAATTAAAAGGCCATTAAATTGAACTGTTAGGCCAGGCAAGATTGGTTTTGAATCTTTTGATCACTCGACACCATTGTTAGTTCGCAGTTGGTAGAGACCATAAAGCCATTTGAGAACTTGAGGGTAATTGATAAACACACCAGGGGAGAATCATCAGAGCCGGTTTCAGCTTGTTGGGGGAGCCTATAGATAATATAATTTAGAGGTGGGGCGGATTGCAGAGCACTTTGCACAGCTTTGTAATTTGAACGCCCAGTGCCCACTGCCAATTGCCCAGTCTCTCCTGTGCCCACCAACCACCATCACTATTTACCTTAGTGCCCCTGACTCAATCACCATCGATTCGGAGGTGGATTAAACAACTCCACTTAGCTTAGGCCTACTACATAAATTAAACATTTTATAAAGTTACAGAAAAATGGACAAGAAATAGAGCCAATTCATTTTTCAACGTGTTGCTCACTGCTGGCAGAATGGCATTGGTAGTAAAACCGGGAATGTCCGTTATCTTTTGGTTAGTTTCCGATATACACGTTGAAAAATGAATTGGCTGACGCTATGGTTATGATGTGCGCTAAAGATATCAGGTTAGTAATAGTGTCCCATTTTCATATATGATTATTGTATAGTTTAGAAGAAACTTTTGAAAAACTTTTGAAAAGCTACTTCTCGTGTTGGGTACTAACAGGGCGCGATTTGTAGAGGGAAGGGGGATTCCTCCCACTGCCCAACTGCATCCCCTACTGCATCTCTCCAACTACATCCCCCCTGCTACATTTCCCCAACAACTACGCCCCGAAAACGCTCGACAAATTCGACTCAAATTCGACAAGCTCGACTCCTCCCACTGCACCAGGTCATAAAATCGCACACTGGGTACTAATAAATGAATAGTTGATATAAAACACCGCGGACGGGGACGGAGACCAAAATGCGGGTACGGGGACTGGGATGGGTTCCGAAATGCGGGGACGGGAATGGGGATGGGGACAGAGATTAGGGGATGGGGTGGGGATGGATTTTAAGTCAAAAACTTGACGGGGTGGGGATGGAGAAAAGCTTTTAGGGGACGGGAGGGGATGGGGACAACAGTCAGTCCCCGTGCACACCTCTACATAGTACACAATGCACAGCCTTCTACTCATCGGCACCCTGATGTATAACTGTCAAATTCTGCTAGTCTCAGTTGACTGTCCAGGTTTCATTTAGTAGTCGACATTTAGTTAGTGACATGGAGGTCCCAACGGATCCCGAGAATGAGACTTAGACTCTTCGTGTGGAAGGTATTCAGTGTTTCTTATCTGCTGATAACAGAGTCCAATCCTCGGCAGCATATAGGAGTACCGATAGGACGAGCGATTGATAGATGCGAATTTTGAGAGGCTTGTCTGTCCATATTCTGCGGAAGGAAAACATCACCGAGGAGGCATGGTTAGTGCTTCTCTTTACGTTCGGGCGGAAGTAGCCTAACCATTTGGTGGCTGTATGCTGCCCAGATAGGTAAAGTTGTCGGTTGATTAAATCGTTGAGGTCTGTAGCTAAGTTCTGCACTTTGATCTTAGACCCGGAGGCTGGCAGGCGAAGAAATGATGGGGTTTGATTGAAACTTGTGAGAATAATTCTGTAATCTTCGGGGGGGTCAAGAAGAGGGATGTGTCGTCGGCATAGACCAAGTTTGATAAATGGTATGGACCAGCTTCGATGGGTGGCTTTGTGGTCAAGTGATCCAATATCTCGTCTATTGCAACGCAAAACAGGGTTGGGACGTGTATGCAGCCCTGTCGCACGCCAGCGATCGACTTAAACCTGGGCAAGAGCATTCCGCCGACGCCACTCATGCTCCATCATTCTGGTGCAGCCTGTGCAGGTTATCTATCAGGTGCAACAGAATATCTGGCATGCCCTTGGAACATTAGAGCCTTCCATAGAGCAGAGCGATCCACAGAATCGAAGGCGGACTTGATGTCGAGAAGGCGACGCTCAGTGCGCGGTCGAATTCTCGATGCAGTTCGAAGAGTAGCCTTGGTGAGTGTGGCAAAATGGTGGACCAACCAGGATTGAACCCATATTTCTGTGTCCTGCGATACTTCAGCAGGAGGGGCTGGGGGCATGCCAAGAGAGGGTGGGCAAAGACCTATCCTGGAACCGACAGCAGGGTTATCTGACGGTAGTTGCCGCAGGTCGCTTTTGTAGCCTTTCGCTTTGTATAGTCTAAGCGCATAGGAATAAGGAGATACTTCGGTGCATATTTTGAAAGCGCTATAGAAGTTAACGAGATTTTACTTACTTATTTGATAGTCAAATCAAAATGAGTCATTATTCGATTGCAAATCCTCGTAGCATGATCTCACAGAATCATTATCGATAGCACTGGGTCTCTATTTTATATTTCACCAATACTAAACATCAATTCATAGCTGAAAATAAAAGAATGAATCCCGGTCCAATACCGAATCGACACGCAATTCCCTTAATTTAACCTAGTCGTCCAAAGATATAAAACTATAAAATGTCTGAAAATGTTTAGTTTAGTAGTTTTTTCCGTAACTTTGGGGCGTTGAGCCGCTGCCATGCGTCTATGACACCACCACTGACATCGCTGTGGAAATGGAGTAGGATGGAATGGAGTAGAAAAGACATGATCGTCGTGGTAATTATTTTTGTTGTTGTCGCTATTATCTTCATCATTTCAGTTTCAATTTCAAACTTGACAAGCTTGACGTATTCATGCTAACGTCATCCATATATGATTATAGAGCGTTATTTATATTAAACAACGACGGTTGCTGTAATATGGCTTCCAGCAGCAATCTGGGGAATATTTTGATAGGTCAGAAATCTATTTACGTTTCGCTCTCGTCTGTCATGAAAAGCAAACAACCGAAGATGATCAACCCTTCATTGATACATCTATACATCTCAAACTGCAGTACTCGTGAATCAATGGTTTATTATACCATGAGCATGAAAAGGCTTGTCTTTCGCACAAACATTTCTAAGCAAAACTAGCTTAATGTCAGGATTCACAAAAGAACGCCTAACCGTTCAAGAATTTTCAAAGTAATTTCTTCCACCGTCTTCAGTTGTCCGATCTAAATCAATCATAATATCGCCGACAGCATAATTAAACTCGATCGGAGCGAATAGTCTGCGAAAACGCGGAACAACGATATCCTTAGACCTCCTCTGTCACTTTATCGTATACAAAAACCTTCCACCCGAATTCCAATGTCTGGCAGCGTTTTGGATCTAGACTACCTTGTCAAAATATAACTTATTATTTGATCATACTGCTATATAAAGTATTCCATTTTTACAGATATATTTTATCACATCTATGCTATATGATACAATAGATCTTTTTGATCATTGCGTCGAAAATTTTTGCCTACTTTGACTGCATTGTGTTTAGCACGATTTAAGAGATTTAAAAATTAGAGAAAATGGTGAAGTTTTCACTTTCCACGTGCACGGCAAAACATGTTCTCATTATAGTAGGGTCATTTGAATAGGATCCGTGACCATTTTGTTCCTACTTTTTTTTATTGCTGATTCATGTACCTTGGACTATTTGAAGAAGATTTAGCTCCTATGTCCCTCCCAAATTTGGCGGCTAACTGCGCAAGAGTCCAAAATCCAAGATGGCCGCCAATGGACATATACCCAAAGATTAAAAACTAAATAACTGTTAAAATTTTTGACCAATCTTGATCAAATTTGCATGGTGGTTAGCATTAATACTTGTTATAAGATGGTTATGCAAAATTTGTGATAATTACATTTCAAAAAGCACAGACCCCTTGAGTGAAGGACTGGTGGCGCGCGTCCTTGGGTCAGCGAACTTGGGTCCATTGAATTTTTGACACCACATCATCTATTACATGCCATAACTTAAGTTCGGGTACAGATACAGCTTTAAAATTTGACAGTCTAACTCAGAATTGAATTTCCTACAAATATCAAGCAACCGGAAGTTGATGACGTCATTACTTATTTAATGAGAAAATTAACGTGTATCCATTGAGTTGTTAACACCATTGCATCTATTATATGATGCAAATGGAGTTTGCACAATGATGCAACTATGACAGCCATGAAACCTGGTAGTCACACTCAGAAATGAACTATCTATGCATTTCAAGTAACCGGAAGTTGATGATGTCATTACTTATTTAATTAACAAATTAACTAATTAACGTGTATCCATTGAGTTGTTAACACCATAGCACCTATTATATGATGCAAATGGAGTTTGCACAATGATACAGCTATGACAGCCATGAAACCTGGTAGTCACACTCAGAAATGAACTATCTATACATTTCAAGTAACCGGAAGTTGATGATGTCATTACTTATTTAATTAATAAATTAACTAATTAACGTGTATCCATTGAGTTGTTAATACCATAGCACCTATTATATAATGCAAATGGAGTTTTCACAATGATACAGCTATGAAACTTGGTAAGTACACTCAGAAATGAACTCTCAACCCATCCCAGGTAACCGGAAGTTGATGACGTCATTACTTATTTAATTTAAAAAATAACAAATTACCGTGTATCTATTGAGTTGTTAACACCATGGCATCTATTATTAGCTGTATCATTGTGCAAACTTCATTTGCATCATATAATAGACATCGTACTACTTGCTACATCTCCGGAAGAACTGCAGGAATTGGTGGACCGTGTACAGGCAACCTCAGAAGAATACAACATGTCTGTAAATATTGCAAAAACAAAAATAATGACCAACACCAATAACATCACAGAAATCAAGGTGGAAGGCATAACACTAGAACAGGTAGAATGCTTTATATACCTGGGATGTCAAATAACAAACAATGCAGAATGCAAAATGGAATTGAAAAAGAGACTAGCCATGGGAACAACAGTAATGATTAAGCTAACCAAACTATGGAAAAGCAATTCAATAAACACTACCACAAAACTGCGATTGATTAAAACCTTGGTATGGCCAGTGGCGACATATGGATACGAATCCTGGACGTTAAGAAAAGAAGAAAAACGCATACAGGCCTTTGAGAACAAGTGCATAAGAAAACTGTTACGCATACCATGGACAAAACTACTAACTAACGAGGAAGTCTACAACATGGCCAACACAGAAAAAGAGCTACTGAATCGTGTAAAAACAATTAAACTGAGTTACTTTAGGCATGTGATAAAACAAACACAAGACACCATCGAGAGCAGTGTGATCACAGGACTTGTTGAAGGAAACAGAAGACGAGAGCGACCAAGGATATGCTGGATTGACAACATTACGACGTGGACTGGCCTTTATGGAGACTGTTTACTACGCACGCACAAGACAGATCGCGATGGAGAACACTGACCCATTATTGTAGCCAACCGTCGCCAAGCGACGACGGCGCAATGACTTGACTTGACTATGGTGTTAACAACTCAATGGATACACGTTAATTAGTTAATTTGTTAATTAAATAAGTAATGACGTCATCAACTTCCGGTTACCTGCCATTGGTAGAGAGTTCATTTCTGAGTGTGCTTACCAAGTTTCATAGCTGCAAACTCCAGTTCCAACGTGTAATAGATGCTATTGCATTAGCAACTCAATGGTTACACGTTAATTTGTTATTTTTCTTAATTAAATAAGTCATGACGTCATCAACTTCCGGTTACCTGTGATGAGTAGAGAGTTCTTTTCTGAGTGTGACTACCAGGTTTCATGGCTGTCATAGTTGCACCATTGTGCAAACTCAAGTTACAGCATTTGCTAAGTCATGCCCCGTTTGTGGTGGGAGATGCAGCCATTGCTCCCTCCGAGAGCTTACGTCTTCTGGGAGTGCTCCTAGATGAGACTCTATCCTTTGAAGCGCACGTTAACAATCTGATACGCTCCTGCCACTACCAACTGCGGAGAGTGAGGTCAATTCGACGGTACTTGCCAGTGAGCGCGGCTGTCAAATTAGTGCGTGCCCTGGTACTGACACGAATTGATTACTGTAACGGTGTGCTTCTTGGACTTCCAGATACTAGACTGAACCGCATACAATCAGTGCTGAACCAGGCTGCACGAGTGATTTTCGGCTGTCGTTGGGGTGACCACGTCACTCCTCTCAAGAGATCGACTCCACTGGCTCCGTGTTCCACAGCGCATTGTCTACAAGCGCTGTTGGCTTACGTTTCGAGCTTTACACGATTCATTCTGTCCTGATTATCTAACTGTACTTGTACGGAGATCGACTGTGATCGAGAGGAGATCGATTCTTAGGTCCAGTCGGAGAGTGCAGTTGTTGGTCCCTCCCCCGTCCAAGACCCCTAAGTTTGGGGAAAGATCATTCGCGCGGGGGAATCCCGCCCTGTGGAACTCTCTTCCAGACAATGTGACTGGAGCAGTCTCAGCTGGACTTTTCATTAGAAATTTGAAGACACATTTATTTAATATTGGATATGAATTGTGTTAAGCGCTTTTGTTGTAGGCCTTAGCCTTGCGTACTGCGCTATATAAATTGTCAATAAATAAAATAAATAAATAAAATAGATGCTATTGTATTAGCAACGCAATTGACACACATTAATTTGTTAATTTGCTCATTAAATAAGTAGTGACATCATCAACTTCCGGTTGCTTGATATTTGTAGGAAATTCAATTCTGAGTTAGACTGCCAAATTTTAAAGCTATATTTTTACCCGAACTTAAGTTATAACATGTAATAGATGCTGCGATGTCAAAAATTCAATGAACCCAAGTTCGCGTACCCGAGGACCATCGCCACCAGTCCTTCACTCAAGGGTTCTATGCTTTACGAAATGTAATTAGCAGAAAATTTGCATAACCATCTTGTAGCAAGTATTATTGCTAACCACCATGCAAATGTGATCAAGATTGGTCAAAAAATTTAACAGTTATTTAGTTTTTAATCTTTGGGTATATGTCCATTGGCGGCCATCTTGGATTTTGGACTCTTGCGCAGTTAGCCGCCAAATTTGAGAGGGACATAGGAGCTAAATCTTCTTCTAATAGTCCAAGGTACATGAATCAGCAATAAAAAAAGATAGGAACAAAATGGTCACGGATACCATTGAAATGGCTTTCAGATGACCCTTCTATTACCGGTATAATAAGAAAACACGGCATGGCTTGACAAAGGACAAAATGTCGATTTTTAATTAAGAGATCGAGCATTCCCAGATGGTTTGGCTTACTCAGCTGGATCACACTGCGCCATTGTAAATTGCAAATGGATCTCCATTCTGCTGGAAAGCATGTCTCCCTTGGGATAGCAATCTGAATACTTGCCTTCTAAAAGCATAGCATTTGGAATATATGGAAAAAGAATTCTGAAATAAAGAATGAGTATTTAATGCTAACTCTGTATTTCTTGTACGCCATATACTGTATCTTTAGTGATTTGGATTTGGTGTGCCATCGGTTGATGCTCCTGTGCATTATGAAAGTGGCGCTATAGAAGTTTAAGATTAGACTGTTCACTTTTAATAAATGGATCACATTTAGTAAAACTACGTTTCGTTCAGACACTTTGAGTTCATAAAGTTCGTAAATATAGCATGCAACTTGACTTTTGCTTTGAACTCTGTGTCTGAACCCATAGCCCAGGTAGTTCAGAGTCAGATGTCCCCTTTCCTTCCCCTCTCTCTCCTTTCCAGGTCTGAGGAGAGGGTACATTGTTACGAGGCCCATGGAGCCTACAGGGGCCCGTGCCCGATAAATTTTCGTTGTTGCTTGTCGGACTGTTTTGGAGAGTCGATAACGTTTTTCTTGCTCGTCAGGTTTTTCGGAGAGTTGATAATTTTTTCTGGGACCCGTCACAATTTTTTGTACTTGGGCCCGGAACTTCTCTCGGCGGCCCTGCTCCTTTCCCTCCCATTCTTCTATCTCCCCCACTCTTTTCCTGACCTTTCTGATCCTTCCTTCCCTCTATGCCCTCTCTTCCCCTTCCTTTTCCCGTCAAACTCCTTCCCTCCCATACTACTCAAGACAAACCTGATATCATTGCGCGACCAAACTCAAATATCCGATTATTTTTCTTCCCTCGTGCTTTCCATCGTATCATGTTCTCCCCTTCTTCATCCATTTCCCCTCTCCTCCCTCCTTCCCCTCCTCATGCATACATTATTACATTATATGCAGAATGTCTATAAAGTCACGTAAAGTCACGTAAAGAAGCACGCAACTATCCTTCGGAGTTTCTTCACATCTCATTAATACCGCCACAAACAGAGGATCAAACAAAGGAATCCGTTATGATCATGGTTGTGAAACGTTGTCACCACAAATTTTCGAACCACAAAAATCCTACGAGCGAGGCGAAGTGTTTACGATACCAAGAATCGATTTTCAGCCAAGTGACGTGAATTTGCCATTCATTTTTTAAACGACGCAAATTTTCAGTACTCACTGCTTTTGCAATGACAATCAACAAGTTGTAAGTCGCCAGTTCAGGCATTTGTTTTAATATATTTAAAAGAGCCTGTCTTTTTCCATGGAAAATATATATGTGGCGTTATCGCGAAAAAGAAATTCGGTAAACATCGAACTGCTCATCAAGCCATGTTCCGGTCAAGAACGAATCATTAGACAAAATGCTAGAGCATTTTAAAGAATGCAGTAGGCATATATCGGAAAGGGTTGAATAAAATCGGACGTACAATTTAATAAAATCAGGTGAGTAAGCAGCCAAGCTTTCCCGTCATGTTTGATGTTCAGACAGCAAATAAATAGAGTTTTCAATCAGTTAGAGAAAATAGTTATTGCTTATTAAGAAAGGGTGGGAAGCTAGCAGAGTGGTAACAGCGCTGGACGATGGAGCAGAAGGTCGCGGGTTCGATCCCCGCAGGAGCCCTAAGGTCGACTCAGCCTTACTCACTAGAGGGCGGTGGTAAACTGAGGAGCAGCGTTAAGCTGCGAAGGTCAAACGTGGGTCTTGGGAAAAGTAATGGCAACCTATCCCAGATTAATGGATTAAACCACCCACGACTCTGATTGCATAAGACCGGAGATAAGCGCCGGAACCCAACGCTCGGACTCGAGTACGGGACGTACCTTTACCTTTTTATTAAGAAAAAGCATAAAAATTTCATTAAGGCGTTCAATGACGATTAACTGAAAATAACTTAAAAACAATTAAAACTGAAACTGAAAAATTACAATAACTTTAACTGTAGCTATAACTGGAAAATAATTTCAATAACTTTAGCTGTAACTGCAACTGATAAATAATTAATAACTTACCACACTGCTTAACCCGCCCGTTCCCACTGCAGATCCCCGGGCCCCTATGCATTTTCCCCCACCCCGCCGCCCTCTCGGCGAGCCTGTTCAAGACTGATTTTCTAGCACACAAATTGACCAACCTCATTAATTTGATATAAATGATAAATCGTGCAACGTTCTAGCTCAGCAAGATTTGCTGATACAGTGTTAAATGTGTCAAGAACCAACAATTAAAATGGCGAGAGCATTTTCTGTTGTAGGCCAAGAAGCAAGAACCCGGAACTTTCATTCTTTGACTGTTATATCTTGCAATGGACTGAGCACTTTCTAATCTAGACATAAAACTACTCTTTCAGTTGGATTTTCATCCATCGCCTACATTACTATTATTGTTATTATTACTATACCCATTATAACTATTCCAATGATTATAATTTAATTATTGGAGGCCTACTGGGGGCCTACCTAGGCCTACTGTTATATTACTTCTACGATTACCATCACTATTTACTCAATAACCCTAAAGTACTAGCACCCGTGAGCCTTGCTAACGAACATGATTCGCTGCGTGACTGCGTCTTTGATAGCAAACTTTAGCAAATCCTTTTATAGCAGCCGATGTGAGTGTGCTATTGCTGAAATCGAGGTCTTAGAAATCTAGAGCCTCCAAACACAGACTTGAAGCGCGCTTATTGGGCAACGTCCGTCTTTTTATTGCTGTCATAAAACGACGGCAGAACAGATGAAACTAGCGCCATACTGAGGTGCTTAAATAAACTGCACAGGTCGCAGAATTTTATGTCGAGTCGATGGCAGTTCGCGGGAAGACGCTGAAGTGTTGCAGCTTCGTTTTACTTACGTTTTTGCTGTTACACAGGAGCATACTTATTCCCTGCTATGCACGCCGATTTTTCCTTCGAGTATAGTTCGAGAAATAAAATATCGATTTTAAAAACGAGTTGGCGTTGGTTTTGCTAGTTCATCGCAATCGATAGCCTATATATATATATATATATATATATATATATATATATATATATATATATTTATATATAGGCACTTTTCCTTAGGCACATGACCATCAAAATGCACTAGCTCGCGCTGTCACTAAGTCACCTAAATTCTCCCATATTTCACCCATATATTAAAATCATTACATTGGCTTAAAATAACTGAACGTATCCAATATAAGATACACTTAACACTTACACATAGCTCACTTCAGTCATCAAAACCTGTCTACCTTAGGTCACTATTAACCCCTCAGCCTCCTCGAACCCTGACCTCACTCTGTCACGCACTGATTCCATCCCTGAAAATTTGCAGCCCACCTCACCTGAACTTTGGAACTGATTCCAGCTTCCTCCATAGACTTGGACACTTTCAAACAATAAAATCTGAATCATTTCCTATAATTCCTGCATTATCACCTCAAGTTTTCAGATCTAAGCTTAAATTCAAAATCATCCTCCATAGCTGTAACAACCTAGCCTCAATGTTGACTATTGCCTGGCTGATAATATACCTCCCCATAGCTATTTTAAGAAAGGCCGCCTAAGAATAAGCAGCTACTCTGTTGTGCTGTTACCAAGGCGCTATAGAAATTCGAGATTTTACTTTACTTTACACTGCTATTTCTGAAACGAATGGATTCAGAAAAGGCGTCGATCCACTTAGAATATTGGGGCCCAAACCTCCGAAGTTATGCACATGAAAAGTTGATGCTGTAATTTCTCGTTGTCCTGGATATATATATATATATATATATATATATATATATATATATATATATATATATATAGTCTCCAACGTTATGTCTCCCACCTTATGTCTCTAACGTTCTGTCTTCAACGTTATGTCTTCAACGATGTATCCAACTTATGTGATATATATATTATATATATATATATATATATTAACAAGAAAATAGCAAGATTTTACTTACTTACTTACTTTGTTTATATCAGGAAGTTATATAAATTCAGCCATAATTTTTATTTACACAATAACTTACTTCAAACAAATAAAATCTGTTCTGCAGTCTGCAACACTAAACATTATTGCTGAACAATTTCCTATAATTCCTATCTCGTAATCTCCATTAGAGTGTTGAGTCATTATCAAATAAAAGAGTCCCCATCTTAAATTTTTGCATTGATCTAACTCGCTTAAATTAACTGTCTAGTTCAAGCAAGAGAAATGTCTTAAACAATCATTTCCTCCATATAATTTAACAACCTGATTTCGATAAACCCATACGATTTATCTTAAATTATCTAAACTTCTTAAACGCCAGTCTCTCAGCAGGGTGGCGCAGTTACCTCCCCATGTTACTAATGCATCAACGCTGTTGTACAGCCATCAACTATCTACCGTAAATCTAGTGAATTCGGCTCACAAGCATCTTGACAACGTTCCCATGATGACCGTTAAGTGATATGAAAGTTTACACTTAGGGTCAATCAACCAGATACCAGATTCCTACAGTGCAGTGACGGCTCCAGGATTTGGCAAGTAGGGGGCCGTTGGGGTGGCCTTCAATCATGGGGGCCAACCATTTGTTGTTTAATGTTTGTAAAGTATAGGTCCCAACAGGGGTCACTGGGGGCTGTGGAACCGCCACTGCTACAGTGTGACATGAAAGTTTACACTTAGGATCAATCAGAATAGTACAGATGTCCTGGGTCAATCAACCAGATACCAGATTCCTACAGTCGGACTGCTTGTTGTCCCCAATGTATTAATTAATTATCAGGTTTAAAAGGTTCATATTTGCAGGCAATCTGGAAAAACGCAGTCACGGTACTCCAGTGACTGTGTCAAACTACTGAGCAAACTACTGAAACTGAGCAAACGTTATAGGGCCTTACATGTTGGAGTGGGGCAGCATATGATGAACAAATGCTGAGCCCACTCTAAATCAATGGAGAGAATCAGGCCCCGTGGATCGCCATTTCTGAACCGAAACTCCACAAATATGAAATTTCAAAAATAGAAATTTCAGGAAGAGCATGCATTGAGACTGGAAAATGTGTTAACTGGCATATAAAAATGTTTGAAACCCCTGAGCCCCTATGGATTGACGCCTATGGATTTAGAATACGTTCGAGTGGCTATAAATTTCTGTATGAATACTGTGCAAAATCATCGTCATTATCATAATTATCACCATTATTTATTTTTTTATTACTGAACATTTTCGTTTGCAAAATCCATGTTAGGGCAATAGGGCAATCTAATTTGCAAACAAACTGCTTTTATTTTGTCGTTCTAGAGACAAACAATTTTAGAATCTTTATCAATTTTTTCAACTGACTTCAGCACTATCACCTGCTGTTCATCTGTTTATTTTGTCGTTCCCTAGTGGACAAGGATCAAGGACAAGGACCGACCTCTGTCAAGGAAAAAACAAAGATAATTTCAATTTGAATCACAAAATTAGAAGAGCAAAAAGAATGTTGTAAAACATAATCTAGTCAACAGCAATGTGCATTTCAAATAAACAAGTGTTTCCAACAGCTGATCACTGAGTGATCATAATGCGCACGATGAGGTCTACTTATGAAACCGCTTTGCAAGAACACTCGTTAAACTGGAGCCGACATCGCAGGACAACAAAAGAATTCTGGCTTATTCTATTAAAGTTTTAACTGGTATCAATTTTTGACTACAATTTAGAGTAACTCAACAAGTATGTAAATATAAATCACTCGGTCATAATTATGTACACGAAAAGGGTATACATGTAATTTGGTCCGTTTTTTGGACAAGGACCGATCTGCAAGGATTTAACCGAACCCTCAAGGACGAGGTATTTTAACAAGGACAAGGACTTGTCCTAAGGAGTGGACAAGGACCAGGACAAGTTTTAACATCACTGCTTATCTAACGGTTTTAACCCTTGTAGGGTGTGGGAGTTTTTTCGAAGCCTTTGTTGTAAGGGGTAATTCTACCCCCCACTGATATATCATGAATATTAGGGGAAATTCTTAGAAAATTTATACCGCAACCAGCAACCAGTAATTTTGTCATACAACATATACTATATGCATTGTGTTAAAAACCAAGCAAAATTATAGCCCAAAACATATACAAGCCTGCGCAGTTTTAAAAGATACAGTATGTATGGGCGAGTCGCATTACCAACAAAACATTCATACAGTGTATATGCAGTGTACGTATACATACAGTGTATATAAAATGTATATATAGTGTATATACAGTGTATATACAGCGTAAGCCCCTATATTATGCATTTCGAAGGACACCTCACTCATGTAAAACACCAGACGACGTCGACGGACACCGCTAGGTGGCAGTACATAAAATGTGTGAAATATGACCGTTGTGCAGTGAAACATATTTATTATTTAGGAAAAGTCAAAACATTTTGCCTAAAGTCCAACAGTCAAAAATATACGCACCTTTTACTGGCCTTGGGGGTAATTTTACGCCCCCTTACATCCTACGAGGGTAAAGACTCTTACGTTATGACGACGATGAGCGCTTCTTCCTGTAGTGCAATTTGTCTTCGGCCGTCGACAGCCATTCAAGTATGGGCCCAATAGGCTCCACCCAGAGTAGTTGCGTAAGTGCAACACTGAACCACGGGACCCCTTATTGAAAGCCAAGTGGGCCCATACTGCTCTTAAGGTCACTGCTTCAGACCATTTCTTTGAGCGATATCCTGCGCACCATATGAATAACTCACAGTATTTACCAGGCTTGTGGAGAGGGGTGCAGCCGGTACATTGTTCCAGGGCCCATGGAGTTCAAAGAGGCCCAAGTCTCGTGATGATGATGTAGGCATATAATACAATAGTCGGAACCCTGAAAAAGACTTTGACAACGGAAAAACGGTCATCTTCGTTATGAGCGCAGGGGCCCCGGCGAATGTATGGCTTTAGAGGCCCGGGCCGATGATGTTAAGCAATTAATGCCATAAAAAGACTGACAAGCAAAAAAGGCCATCAGACTTGCGTTTGTAACGAGGACCCGGAATTCTGCTTTCAAGAAGACCGACAAGCAAAAAAGGTCATCAACTTTTTCACACACTTGTCAGGTCAGGGTCCGTGACTATTTTTGGCACCGGGGCCCGGAAATTCTCTCGGCAACCCTGGTATTTACCTGAGCGATGTTGTCGCTTAAATATAAAATGCAGGAATTCTTACCCTACTTACTCGAGAATGCTATCAATCCATTAACTAGGCATTCGATTTGTTGTATATGTGATGCTGCTAATGCTGGGGCTCGACTCAGACTGATTGTACGCACATTTTTCAAGCGACCGCGGTTGTACAAAGCGTGCACGGTTTCGCCATTCTCATAAATGTTCCCTTCATCCAGAAATGAGGCCACGCCTACATACGTTGATATAACGCACTTAAAAAGAAAATGGCAGACGAGGGAATTAGTTTTTTTCTTCCAAATGACGATGATGGCTGTACTAACATTAGTGCACGCGTTAAACAATAGAAAAGGGACGAAAAGAAGAAAGTCTGTATGGGTAAGAACCATGGATACGGTGCAGGGAGGTGCACGGTGCGTACCATAGCCTTCTCAGGGAACTTACAGCGACAGACCCCGTAGCTTTTAAAAATTTTGTGCGCGTGGATTTGCCCACTTTTGAAGATTTACTGTCCTATATTGAACATGATATATCAAAATAGGACACCAGATTGCGTCGCAGTATACCACCAAAAGTGAATAACTTGTCCCGGATATTCACTATTTTGCCGCCGTGGTGGCCCTGTCGTGCGTGATTGGTTGGTGAAACCCGAATGCACTTTGTGGAATGAACGCCACATACAGTAGTTTCGAAGTCTGGTGATACAGTGCGTACATTTCGACCACCTCCCCCCACAATCTCCGTGCGTCCGATGTATTTGAGTCGAGCCTCAACCATTAGCCTACGGCTTATATGTCAGGCGGCCAATCCGATCGCGTGAAAACGTGCGTACAATCAGTCTGAGTCGAGCCCCAGCATTAGACGAGCGAGCCTCTACTATAAATTGCATATGTCATATCTGAAAAACAACATTTTAAAAATGTTAAAGTTATGTCTGTGATCACCACCAAAAGATATACCAGGTACACCGAAAATGACGAAGGAAACGAAAACCGTGTCGTACAGTTTAATCAAGCCCTCCGAGAGACGGAAGGAGGCAAATGCATAGGTTTGGGAATTTAGGGTTTGGGCTATGGGGTCCACCGAAGGCATTGCTTGCTGACGCTGACAAGCCAAAAAAGGTCGGTCGTCACAGGTTTTTAAACTTTCTAGGGGCCCCACGGGTATTCTGTACAGGGACACGGAATTTCTCTCGTCGGCCCTGAGTGTGATGGAGAATTGTATGATGGAGAATTGCATCGTATTTAGTCGACTTCTCTTAATTTCTGTCTAGCCTTGACAGTACAATGAAGAGTTATATATATATATATATATATATATATATATATATATATATCATTATTCCGGACAAGTCTTGCGGTTTCCATTTTAGAATAATAATCAAATTTCGTATGTTTTCTGGACCACTATCTATGTTTTGACTCGCAAAGGCGTCGATCCACTTAGAATATTGGGGGGCCCAAACCTGAAGTTAGGCACATGAAAAGTTGATGCTGTCATTTCTCGTTGTCCTGGTAACTCACGACTCAATATATATATATATATATATATATATATATATATAGAGGGTGTAAAAGTGAAAAGGGCACCCCTTTATGATATTTAATATCTCGGCTGCGTGTATAGCGATTTCAATGAAATTTATAGGCCATATACCTGGGAATGTTTCTGATGTCATTGCCAAATTTCATGCTGATAGCTTTAGAGTTTGCTAAAATATGGCCAAAAAACTAGAGACCCAAATTTTGAAATTGACAAACAGAAGATAACGTCATAGAAATTTGTATCGTTTTTAAGTCTAAAATTGCGTCGTTGTCATTGCGCCAGACAAAGTCAAGGGTTATTTACGGCCAACAGATAAACACAGCAGCATTATGATTGGCTGCAGGACTGTCATGATATGCTTGGAGAAGATTTCATATTCCAGCAAGACGGAACACCTGCACACTCTGCTCTCAGGACCCAGAATTTTCTGTAGCAACATTGTCCAGATTTCATCAAGAAAGATGACTGGCCACCCAACTCCCCAGATATCAATCCACTTGCCTTTCCACGTCTGGGGAATCATGCTCGACAGATATCAAAAGTATCAGCCAAAGCCACAAAACATCACGGAGTTGAAGATGGTGCTGAAGAATATCTGGGAGTTTGCTGAAACCAGAATATCTGGTGAGAAGTTTGTCGGCATGTGTGAACTGAGAGGGGGCATTTTGATCAAGAATCATCTGAAATCCCCTTTCAAACGGCCCTCAGTGAAATAAATAACAACATTAATTTTCTATAACTTTATTATGACATTATATTCCAATGTCAATTTCAAAATGTGGGTCTCTTTAGTTTTTTGGCCATATTTCAGCAAACACAAAAGATATCAGCATGAAATTTGGCAATTGCATCAAAAACATTCCTAGATATATGTCCTATAAATTTCACTGAAATCGCTTTACACGCAGCCGAGATATTAAATATCATAAAGGGGTGCCCTTTTCACTTTACACCCTATATATATATATATATATATATATATACATACATATATATATATCTTTCTTTTCTTTCCTTCCGTCTTTCCCTATTGGGTTGGACAATGGGTCTAAATAAGTTCAACTGTCTGTAATTTGAAGTTCATTTGCATTTCTCCTGCATCCTCTTTTAAGTTTTCTATCCATGTTTTTCTTGGTCTTCCTTTTCTTCTTTTCCCTTCAACATAGTTGTATATAGTGCTTTATTTGGTAGTCTTTCTTCCTTCATTCTTTCAACATGACCAAACCATTTCAGTCTTCGTTTCTGTAATTCGAGTATCGTTTCTTTTTGCTTTGTCTTTTCTTGATCGTTTCATTTCTTATTCTTTGACTTCTGCTGACTCCTGCTATTCCTCTTAACCAGTTCATTTCTGCAGTCATTAATCTTCTTTCGTCTTTCTTCTTTATGGTCCAGCATTCTGTTCCATATAATAGTATTAATTTGATCAGTGTATTATATAGCTTTAGTTTTGTTTTCAGTGATATTTGATTGTCTTTCCATATCTTCTGAAGTTTTCCAAATGCTGCACTTGCTAGTCAATTCTCCTTATTATGTCTTCTTCACTTAGACCATCTTCTGTCAGTACTGATCCTAGGTATACGAATTTTGGTACTTGTTCTATTACTTCCTCCTTTAGTTTTAGATTAACTTTCCCTTTCGGTTCCCCGTGACCATTGCTTTAGTTTTTGTATATTTATTTTTAGCCCCACTTCTTCTCCGATTTCATTGGTTAATATTTGTAGGTGATCTGCTTTTGTTGTTATCACATCTAATCTGCCAAACCTTAAGTTATTTATTGTTTGTCCATATACTTTTACTCCAGCATCTTCTTCTTTTGTGTTTTTGTATTGCTTTTTGCATTACCACATCTAGTATTATATTGAATAGCAATGGAGATAAGCCACATCCTTGTCTCGTTCCAATTGTTATCTCAAACCATTCTGTTAGTTCCCCATTAATTTTCACTCTGCTCATTGTTTTACTGTATAAGTTTTTATGAGATTCACTAGCTTCTCTGGAATACCATAGTGCTTCAGTGCTTGCCATAGATCTTCATGCTGTATGCTGTCAAATGCTTGTTTGAAGTCAATGAAATTGTTGTATATTTTCTTATTTGTTTCATTTTTTTCTACTATCCTTCTGATCGTATGTATTTGATCAATTGTACTCCTTCCCATTCTGAAGCACACACACACACACACACACATATATATATATATATATATATATATATATATATATACACAGGGTGTAGACCCTATACATAAAGTATATAACTATATATGGATACCTTATAAATAAATTAGATATATTTGATATATAGATATATAGATACTTGATATATATAGTTGATATAGTTGATATAGTTGATATACTTTATATATATATATATATATTATAGGCCTATAGCTACTTGATACTATAAGGAATAGGAATGAGCTACTTCGGTGCTGCTTTGAAAGCTCTACAGAAATTAACAAGATTTTACTTACTTACTTACTTACTTACTTTGTTTATATCAGGAAGTGATATAAATTCAGCCATAATTTTTATTTACTTTTGGGTTTGTTCAATAAGTTACTTTCAATTAAGCTATTTAATGTTTATAAAGTTAAAAATTCATAGTTCTGCAGTCTGCACCACTAAAAATTATTGCTGACCAATCATATTAAAACGTAGGCTGTACCTTACCTGCTTGAGTAGTCAGCCTCTATCTCGTAATCTTAATTAGAGTGTTGAGTCCAAGATGCAGAGTAAAATGAAAAGTTTGACAAATAAAAGAGTCCAGGTTTCGTGGGCAACATCTTAAATGATATTGCATTGTCGCTTACGAGACATTATTAAATTTTTATTTTCTACTACTCTGATTTAGACGTCTAAACAGTTAACTGTCTAGTTCAAGCAAGATAAATGTCTTAAATGCAGTCATGCAGTTGACTCAGTTTCCGTAATCTCCATATAATTTAGACGCTTCAACCGTGATTTCGATAAACCCATACTACGATTGATCTAACCTTCTAAAGAGTTAAACGCCATTCTCTCAGCAGGGTGGCGTAGTTACCTCCACCCATGTTACTAACCGTACTAACGCATCAACGCTGTTGTACAACAGCGTCAACTATCTAAACTTCTAAAGTCTAGTAAATTCGGCTCACAAGCATCTTGACATCGTTCCCATGATGACCGTTAAGTGACATGAAAGTTTACACTTAGGGTCCATCAACCAGAGACCAGGTTCCTACAGTCCAGGTACATCTAAATATAGAAGTCCCTGCTACAGTCCGACTGCTTCTTCGTCCCCAATGGATTAATTAATTATCAGGTTTAAAAGGTTCACATTTGCAGGCAATCTCGATAAATGCAGTCACGGTACTCCGCTGACTGAGTGATCAAAGTACTGAAACTGTGCAAACGTTATAGGGCCTACATGTTGGAGTGGGGGCAACATATGGATGAACAAATGATGAGCCCACTCTAAATCAATGGAGAGAATAGGGCCCCCGTGGATCGCCATTTCTGAACCGAAACTCCAAAAATATAAAATTTCCATAAATAGAAATTTTAGGAAAATGGAATTTCTGGAAAATGTGTTAACTGGTATATAAAAAGGTTGAAATATTGGGGGCCCAACAAGTGCTGGGCCCCCTGCCCGAATTATTGGGGGGGCGGGCCCCCGGGCCCCTATGGATTGACGCCTATGGAACTTTTGAGTGCATGGCTTCTTACTGCTTATTTAAGCGTCTTCCAGGTAATTATATTAGGCCCTATATATGTTTGCCTAATGCTGGAGACGCGCCTATTACTGGAGACGTGTATCTTATCCATGCAGTGAATTAAGTAGCATATTCCTCTTCTTTTAGTGTCGTTCTCAGTTGTGTGCTGGTTTATGTGCAATAATAAAGAAGTTACTGTACTTTCGAAGAAACAGCCTAGACGATAGAACAAGTGCGCCCAGCATCTGTTATAGTTTATGGTTTTTGTCTATCGGTTACCGGACAAATATCTTTCTTAGTACCTTACGCAGCAGGGCAGTATTGGTCCGGAAATACAGGAGTTTGCGAAGAAGAGCTTTCTTTATTCTCTACTGGGTAATTTCGAATGCTGCTTTAAGGAACACTGAACAGCATTCATGATCTCGGGTCGTCTATTCGCTCCGACCTTCTTCGTATAAAGCGATCCTCTCGACCGACTATCCTGCTACTGTACATCTTAAACCACCCGTCGTCGGTCGCGACATTATTTTGATAGCTGGTAGCCTGGTGCAACCGTTAGCATAGCCACGAGTGGGCACAGAGGCCCCTAGTTGGACTTGAACCAGTCGTGGGATTTACGCAATACCAAAGATAACGTTCTTGGAGGAGGGTGGCTGTCGACAGATTCGATATACTGAGTTGCAATGCAGCTTCGGCCACTTGTTAATAAATCCGAATTAAAGTTTTCAGAACTCACAGCTTATTCCTAGGCGCTTAATATACAGTTGAAATAGCTATAGCCAAAGTTTATAGTCATCCGGGTTGTCAATCCCAGAGATCAGTCATGAGTGGGAGTGGGGAAGGAGTGGGGAAGCAGCAAGGCAGACTTTGAAAAGCCCAGTCGTAGGCCTAGGCCTTCGGATCATGCAGCAACTCACGAGTTCAGCGCAAGACTAATAGTGCCAGCCAATGTTAATAAGAAACAAACTCATTCATTTAGAAAGTACTACGGTCTATTAAATTGATGTTTGAAACGGTAATGAGTGGCGATAAAAGATTAAATTTGAAACTGTAATTATAAAGGCTAGCCAGAACTCAGTGTTGTTTCAGTTATTGATTATTTTTCAGTGACAGTTACAGTTAGAGTTAATTAAATAATTTTTAAGTTATAGTTACAGTTAGAGTTATTGTCATTTTTCAGTTACAGCTACAGTTAATTATTTATCAGTTATTTTCAGTTAATCGCCATTGAACACAATGAAATTTCGACGTTTTTTCTTAATACACAATTACCTTGCTCTCTCTAATTGATTGAAGAATCTACTGATATGTAAATATTTTCATATGCATGTCCATAAAAACGTCCATCAAATCATGACATAAAAATATTGTAAGCATGTCATGTATTTACAATATGATATTAAAATATAAAAAACAGAAATAGTACGCAACTATATACAGTTTCACATACCTTGGTAGCGTGCAGTCCTCCAATGGACACTGTCATCAAGATCTGACCAGACGCATCACCCTAGCCTCTACTGCCATGTTCTCCCTGCATAATATCTGGCAGGACAGACGTCTCTCTCTGGCCATCAAGCTCCATCTGTACCAGACACTTGTTCTGTCTGTTCTACTTTACGCGGCCGAGACCTGGACCTTACTCGCCTCGGAAGTAAGGAAGTTGGAAGCCTTCCATATGAGGTGCCAACGTCAGATCCTTGAAGTACGCTGGTATGATTTCATTACCAACGCGGAGATATCCTCGCGGACTAGATTACCATCACTCAATGAACTGATAAGTAGGCGCAGCCTTGCCATTTTTGGACATGCAGCCCGCCTCGAAGAGACAGTTCCTGTTCATCAAGCCCTCCGCTGCCACGTCGACCTCTCCATCGGTCGTCCACCTGACCGATCATGGAAGCGCTGTCCTGGTCGTCCCAGGAAAAGATGGATCGACCACATCCGTTCCCAGACCAGCGAGATTCCATCTACTCTCTGGAGTCGTGCCATTCGGCGGGGTCATGGTCAAGGCGTGACGCAACGGCACCGCCGGCCACGCGCTTCTGATGATGATGATATATACAGGGTGTAAAAGTGAAAAGGGCACCCCTTTATGATATTTAATATCTCGGCTGCGTGTATAGCGATTTCAATGAAATTTATAGGCCATATACCTGAAAATGTTTCTGATGTCAATGCCAAATTTCATGCTGATAGTTTTAGAGTTTGCTAAAATATGGCCAAAAAACTAAAGAGACCCAAATTTTAAAAATTGACAAACAGAAGATAACGTCATAGAAATTTGTATCGTTTTTTAAGTCTAAAATTGCGTCGTTGTCATTGCGCCAGACAAGGTCAAGGGTTACTTACAAGCCAACAGATAAACACAGCAGCATTATGATTGGCTGCAGGACTGTCATGATATGCTTGGAGAAGATTTCATATTCCAGCCAGACGGAACACCTGCACACTCTGCTCTCAGGACCCAGAATTTTCTGTAGCAAAATTGTCCAGATTTCATCAAGAAAGATGACTGGCCACCCAACTCCCCAGATATTAATCCACTTGACTTCCACGTCTGGGGAATCATGATCGACATATATCAAAAGTATCAGCCAAAGCCACCAGAACATCACGGAGTTGAAGATGGTGCTGAAGAATATCTGGGAGAGTTTGCCTGAGAACCAGATCAAGAAGTCGATACTGTCAGTGAAGAAGCGCTTGTCGGCATGTGTGAAGGCTGAGAGGGGGCATTTTGAGCACCTGCTCCCGTAGCAAATCATCTGAAATCCCCTTCAAAACGGCCCTTTTCAGGGCCAAATAAATAAAAAAATTAATTTTCTATAACTTTATTATGACGTTTTATTCCAATGTCAATTTTAAAATGTGGGTCTCTTTAGTTTTTTGGCCATATTTCAGCAAAGACTAAAGATATCAGCATGAAATTTGGCAATTGCATCAAAAACATTCCCAGGTATATGGCCTATAAATTTCATTGAAATCGCTATACACGCAGCCGAGATATTAAATATCATAAAGGGGTGCCCTTTTCACTTTTACTCCCTGTATATGCAATTATTTTAAAGTTATATTAGCTATTTTAGTTATTTATTTTTCAGTTATAGTTACAGTTTCAGTTATTGACATTTTTCAGTTACAGTTTCAGTAACAGTTAAATGATTTGTTATTTGTCAGTTAACTGATATTTAAGTAACAGTTAAAGTTAACTGAAACAACACTGCCAAAACTAAATTCTATCCGAACGAGAGCACACCGATATAATCCAGAATATTAAAAAGGTAAAGGTTCGCACATACTGGATTTCGAGCGTTATGCCCGGCGCTGATCTCCGGTGTCAGGCAAGCAGTGACAGAGGTGGCTAAAGCCATTAGAGTGGTTTGCCATTGCTTTCCCTAGACCCGCATTTTAGCTTCGCAGCAACAGCTGCTACTCATTTACCACCGCCGCTCTTTAGCGAATGAAGGCTGAGTCGACCATAGGGGCTCCTGCGGGAATTGAACCCATCCCATCAGCGTGTCTGTCTAGTGTGTTACCAATCTGCCATCTTCCCGCCACAAATTCAGTATTTAAAAAGTTAATATTAGTTATTAAAATGACAAATCTCTCCAGCACAGTAACAAAAATTAAAAATTTAAAGTCAAATCCAACGATTCAAAATTTGTATAGTTCTAGTCTGCGTCGCTGGATTAAGGATTGAAACTCAATCATGTCCTGAAACACTTTGGCATCCCTTCCTTTCCACGCTGACCCAGTCTATTTTAGTTGCTGACCTATGTGACCAGGTACAAAATGCAGATTGCAGCAGTACAAACATTTATTACATAATACAATTTAAACAGCTAGACATCAAACGCTGCAACAAGTTCTGAACAGATGAATCTTTAAACTATTGACGGTGTCTAGACTCTAGAGAATGCGCATTTCTGATGAAGATCAAAAAGCTGAACACCGTTATAAATGTGCACTAGATTAACAAATCTTCAATCGTTATTTCTTCCTCAAATTAGGCCCTAGTTATAGCCCTTTGTCGCTGGTGCTTAAAGCTGCCGGTAATATGACATTGCATCCGATGGATATATAACTTGCATTTTAAAACGATCCTATTTCTGCGAAAATCTTTAACTGCGTTTTGTTGAAGGACTTCCTTAGTGGAATTAAATTGATGAAGAGTGGACATGACGTTGGATGATGACTGGGCCGACGATGACAATGATGATTATAATGATGATCATGATAAGATCTTTGTACAATGCATTTTTGTAAATTTTAGGGCAGCTGGTGGTCAGTTAATGCTCGACAGGCAAACGATTTGCAGAAAATCTAGCCAAATTGGCGGTCGGCAAGACGAGATGTGTAGAAATGAGCCAGAAATAATTGATGAGGTGCTCACGGGAGTCCAGTTGGCCATGGAAGAATGTCAAATACAGTTTCAAGACCGGAGATGGAACTGCACGTCAGACAAGACATCCATGTCAAATTTGTTGAGGAAGAAAATGGGTAAAGAATATCATCAACTATGTCCATTTATCAGCGGGGCAGTGCACCTTATCCGCCCTTGTTCTGCCCAGGCTGGACTATTGCAACAGCGTGTTGCTGGGCCTCCCCGATGGAAAGTTGAATCGTCTGCAATCCGTGCTCAATACAGCTGCTCGGGTCGTCTTTAATGTACTGCACTGGCTTCGAGTTATCGATTTCCACAGTACCTGGCTGAACGCAAAGGTCGGCCCACAGACTTAAGTTCGGAGACTCCTTCTCTCGCGGGAACCCATTGCGGAATGCAGTGACTGAGGCCAACTTATAAAGACGCACCTTTAATTATGGTTGACTATGAAATTGTCTTGAAATAAATAAATAAATAAATAGTTTAGTTATGCTTAAGATTAATGGCAACTAAATTATTCTCACAGTTCAACCATGCAAACGACGTCAAACGTCAACTAACATCAACTACGATGAGTTGATAGGTCGTTGGTGTCTGGTGACAGATCTAGCAATTTCCTATCTATATCTTGCTACGGGATGCGCGACTTTAATCATTAATCTTAATTAATAAAAGCGCAGTATAAAAGTATAAAAATGAGCGCACGTGAATAAGCTGATGCACTGCGCCAAGCTTTCGGACAGCGCATTACTTACTTACTTACTTAACATTATGACAAGTGAAAACCAATTTGATAAAACCAGGGAGGAGGAAATAGACAGACAGACAGAGAGGGAGAGACAGAGAAAGGGTGTTGTTGTCCTGTCTGGGCTGGTCAGATCATCTCTTCCTTAGCCGATCCTGGTAACGCTTCCAAGATGGGTCAGGGCAATATGACAGAATAACACGATGGTAAAGGATTTGGTGTACGGACACATTCTTCTCGGGTAGAGCGACGTGACCGAGCATGGCTAGGCGACGTTTGGTGAGCATCTCGGCCAATATAATAATATAATATAACAAGGTTTAAAGTGGTTCAGTAGGGACTGCCCTGTGTGAGAACCACTGTTGTTCCCGTCCAATCTAATATCCTAAACTACTGAGGTTTATTTTGAACTCGTTTACAGTTGTAGCTGTTACTATCCCCTCATCCAGTTCATTCCATCTGTCCACCACTCTTGCACTAAAAAAGGCTGTTTATGTCTCCCAACCCGTTTCTTGAACAGTTTCATGCTGTGTCCTCTTGTTCGATCATACTGCTTCATTGTAAAGAATCATTCTCTTGGCATTTCCACTTTGTTTGTTAGTATTTTGTATGCCTCTCTCTTTTGTATGTCTCTCTCTATATATATATATATATATATATATATATTAATGCTCTCTTCTTTTCCAGGGTTGTCAATCCACAGTTGAAATCTGTTTTTGCCCAAATTTAATGGGGACTCAGTACCGCGGTTCCAGGCTGACGGTTTATCGAAAAAATGCCGTATCCCGGGAATCATTAATTTGTTGCTAATCTGTGTTGCACTCTTTCTAAACCATCTCTATGTTTCTTTCTTTAGGCCAATGAACTGTTAGGCACCAAGATTGGTTTTGAATCACAATTGTTAGTCTAAATGTTGGCCATACAAGTCTTGATTATTATAAACATCCTTCTCTCTGAGCTTTCACTATCGTTCTTTTGATCATCCCAAGAAAAGATAATGGCCTTCTTAGCTGCCTCTGCACATTGCCTAGATGGCTTTAAGCTGTTATTGCCCAGTCTCTCCTGACCCCATCAGATTTACCTTATTTCTGACTCAATTCGATAACTTTAAAACACTCCCTTAGCTTAGGCCTACTATATAAATTAAACATTTTATAAAGTCAGAAAAATGGACCCTTCTTTTTTTCAACGTCTTGCTCATCAGAATGGCATTTATCTGTCCGTTATCTTTGGTTAAAATCATTTGCCAATCTGGTTATGACCAAAGATATAAGGGAATAGTCTTTTCATTATAATTATTGTCTTGTTGTTTTGAAAAACTTTTTGAAAAGCTACTTCTGCTTTGTAGGGGAAGGGATCACTTTGTCCACACAGTTTTGTGTCATCAGCTCAAATCCCTCCTCCCACTGCACCAGGTCAAAAATTTTGAATATTATATCATCATCGATGTCGTTGATGGGGTGGGGATGGATTTTACATTAAAAAATAGTTTGCGGGGAGAGGAGGATGGGGACAACAGTGAACCTTGTGGCACCCCACTTATGACCTTTTTCAGGGTTGTCAATCCACAGTGAATTAGCCTTTCCTCATACTTACCTTCTGTCTTCTGCATCTTTGTTGCTCTGTGTTGCATCCATCCAAGAACTTTATGTCTAATTCCAATGGCCACCATGCTTGAACACAAGTCTTGAATGTTGGCGTACAAGTCTTATTATTACATCCTTCTTGCTCAAATCGTTCAGGATCATACCTACATTTTGTTGGCCTTCTTAGCTGCCTCTGCACATTGCCTCAGATGGCTTTAAGCTTTATGCATGATGACCCTCTTTCTTTGTAAATATAACCCTTCCCATAACAATAAATTCAATCTAACAATGTAATCAATGAGCATTTATCTGTATTAAAAATCATTTGCCAATTGATTCCACAATAGTCTGGACGGTCTTGTTGTAAAATTTTTCAGTCAGTTTCACTATCACTATCCACACAGTTTTTGTGTCATCAGCAAAGTTTGAAATTTTTCACATTATATCATCATCGATGGCGTTGATGTACATTAAAAACAATAGAGGTCCCAACACTGAACCTTGTGGCCCACCTGAATACTTTCTTATGTCCTCGGCAGCCAATCAATCTGAATCAATAATTCTTCTGGCCTGGCGCCACTATCTTAATGCCCAGGGCATTAGCCGATGGCGCATATCAAATGTTCTGAATTAGAGCTTTTATCAATCCAAGAACTCACAATCTAATTCCATCAACAATGGCCTGGAAGTTCACTTCTGAATGTCTGAATGTGTCGGTAAGAGCTCGGCAGTTTCTTTGCTAATCAGCAAAATCACTTTGTCTTTTCCACTATCATCGTGAGCCGAGTTTCAGCGTCTCAGAACAGCATAAAATATTCAATCAATAGTAACAAACATCTCTAAGTCGAATATGGACAGATCAATTGATAGTTATTGATCCTTCCAAACCCACTTATTGAGAACATTGCTGAAGATGCGGCGCTTTAAGTTCTCCTTACACTGTGCCTCTGATGCTTCCGATGTATATGAAGCTTTCAGTTGATTCCACAACGTCCTGGACAAGTGTAAGTTTTCAGCCAGTTCCCAGGTATCGTACACGAGCTTTTTCTGGAAAGCTTTCACAGGCCAAGAGTGGCGGCGGCTGTGCTGAAGTTCGGTAAGAGCTCGGCATGTGGAAGGAAGAGATTAGTGTCGTCGGTGTAGACTAGGTCTGATACAATCAGTCAAACAATAAATCAATAAACTTCCATGGCGCCACTATCATAATGCCCAGGGCATCAGCCGATGGCGCACCAAATCCAAATAGAATTAGAGCCAGGTCAATCCGGAAGATCAATCAGAACAGCGGGGGAGCAATCTAAGGAGGATAAGCCATGTCAAACAGGTATGTTTTAAGACCATATCTAAAAGATGATAAATTGTTAGTTTTACGAAGTGATATTGGTAATGAATTCCAAAGCTTAGGGCCACACACTGAGAAACAACTAGTGCCAATGACGGTGCGAGAATAAGGAACAACAAATGAAAGTCCTGCCGAATACCTAATGGATTGAGCAGTAGGTCGAGGGATTAGTCGCATCTTAAGGTAATAGCGTTCATTATATAATATGGTTTTAAATACCAAAAGACAAATTTTATAATTCATTCGGTATTTTATAGGAAGCCAATGTAGGGACAGTCTTGCTGGAGTTATATGTTGGAATCTTAGAGTTTTGGATATGACTCTAACTAAGGAATTTTGTACTCTCTGGAGTTTCTTCATATTTTAATTTGTGATGCCAAAAAGCAAGGAATTGCAATAATCTAGGCGACTAGATACCAATGCATTGGCTAACTGAATAAGAACAGGCTTAGGCAGGAGATGTCTGATACGATAGATGTCCCGAACATGATAATAATAATAAATTTTGCAGACTGAATTTATGTGACTAGTAAAAGAGAGGGAAGAGTCAAATATCACACCAAGGTTTCGAGCAGAAGTACTTCTAGGGACAATAGTGGAATCTCCTAATACCACAGTGTGTGGGCCGATGGTGATGCCATAGTTGGATGACATATGCGAAATAAAAGAGATCCGGTGCGAGCTTGTCGCATGTCTGAAGACGTCCTAGACGCGTTTCCGCTGAATTTTGCAGAATTCTGTTCTGGTGACGACGACGGCCACATCGGCCGCACAAGCGAATGCGCAAATAGTCTATCATTAGTTTATTCAGACAGCGGAAAGTTTAAGCCAGTTTGCCGCCATCTCTGCTAGGTTTTGAGAATTTTTTCTGCTAAATTTTAAACTGAACAGTTAGCATGTTTGAACAGTTAATAATGAGGAGGAAGGCTCTAAGGACAAAAAAAAACTTGAGCGCCAATTGTAAATACTGCATGAGTAAATGAATCAGAGGTAATATTTCTTCTTCTTCGTCGTCGTCTACTTCTTCTTCTTCTTTCTTTCTTTCTCTTATTCTATTTCTTCTAATTTCCTGCCGAGTGCTGATGTCACCCCACGACTCTGCCCATGTAGTAGCACTGGCAGGATGCAAGAAGCGTAGATGCGTATCTTGGTCCGGAGTTTAATGCTAGAGTGCCATAAATATCAGTTCAGCCCTGCAAGGCAGTTCAATGAAATACCAGTTCTCCTGGTGACTTTTGGAGTACAACTGCCTTCGTCGTCGATTAGCGAGCCCAGGTAGGTGAAGGATTTGACGACTTCCACTTGATTCCCTGCCGCTATCACTGCCATCGGTGTGTCAGATGACGGGATATTCGTCTGGAGCTTTGTCGTATTCCAGCTGACCAAACTGGCGCCCTTCCTCGTATAGGATTTCCAGGCAAAAGGACTAGGATCTCCAGCATCTCGGCAAGCAATGCGACGTCATCCGCATAATCCAAATCGTTGTACGATTCCTCAACCAGCGAGACTCCAGCACATCCGCAGTGTTCCACTGTTCCTTCCATGATGTAATCCATTGGAATTAGGAATAGATCGGGGGCGATTTTGCAGCATTGTCTGACCCAAGAATTGATGGATAACCAGTCGGACATCACCCCTTTGGTCTTGCTGCACTCAGTGTTCCTATGTGCAGCTCCCTCATCAGAACTATTATCTTGAGAGGGAGGCCAATGGAATCCATCAGTGCCCACAGTGACTCGCAGTCAACAGAGCCATCTGCAGCTCTATGATCGGCAGATGCAGTACATAATGATTGCCTGTATTCCCTCCTTGTCAGGGACACCAAGTTGAGTGTGTTAGTATCCGATCCAATGTTGAGCGCCCTGGTGTAAATACACTCTGTTTTTTCCGTCTCCTTGCATGAAGTCGTTCATTAATCCTGCCCAAGAGGATGGAGAGCGAAGACTTTACCGGGCACCTTCAGAAGGGCAATGCCTCTGTAGTTCTTGCACTCCCTGGGACTACCCCAGGGAGTGCAAGAACTACAGGGGCATTTGCCTTTATAAAACGGCACGATGATGCCTCTTTTCCAGTCATCTGGCATTTTGCCACTCATCCACGCCTCTCTGCATATCTCTGTCATTCAGGCAGTAAGCTTACATCATTTGCCCCTACCCGATTTAATTCCACTGTGATGTTACAGATAGATGCCTAGCGCTTTCCTTTCTTTTCTCGTTGGATAGCAGATAGCCTGGTGTAAATCCACTCTGTTTTTTCAAAGTCAAGACCATCAGTTTCGAGACCAAGACAAAATTAAGACCTCTACCATCAAGACCAAGACCACTACCATCGAGACCAAGACCAAGACCACTACCATCGAGACCAAAACCAAGACCACTACCATCGAGACCAAGACCAAGACCAGGGTCACCTAATAATGCAATGCAAAAAAATTGCTCAATCAATTACTGTACACATACTTACAGATAGCGTGTTCAAGAAGACTGCATCACCAGTCTAGGCAGGATTCGCCGGAGTTGTTGGAATGGGCAGATTTTCTGCTTCCTGAACTATGTAATCCATAATAAAACCTAAAAACATTGGCTTTGACTGCTGCCGAACCGCGATGATCCGAATCCAGTCAGACAAAACCGTGCGCTGGATCCAAGACAGCAGCAGCTGGATAGATCAACTGTTCAAATGGCTCGTGTTGTACAGTTCACGCGGGCTGGAATCCCGCTGGATCTGGAGAAGTTAACTGAAACACTTGTTGCTTGATGCAACAAGTATATACTGTATACCAAGGTTCCATGGTAACGTGCACAACCGCACAGGTCAGTCATGCACTTGAGAAGTGCTACAACGGAGGAACAACACAACTGATGGTGACGTACTCGTCGCCTTGTGTTCGTCACTTCCGTAAATTGTTGCAAGATATTCACCAGCTGCAACTCAAAGTCAGTGAATGTGTGACCAGTTATTGCCAGGTAGAGTGCATGGGCATGCCAGTCCATATGTCCTTGCTGCTTGCCTTTGCAACGTGAGCTGACACTCGTTCTGCAATGCTTTTCCTTAGCTTTGGAAGCAACTTCTATGTGAGATGTGAGCTTGATGGCAGTGCATATTTGGGTTGAACTTCATTCATGAATTCTCTGAACCAATCAGTTACCACAATCTCAAAGCCAGGATGCCCTTCACGATGAGATTCTGGAGAAGCAGATGCGTGATATGCTGCTGCTCCGGATGATGACTGCTGACTAACGTGAAACCTAAATGAAATTTGCACAATCTGATAAGCGATATTTTTCATAATATGTAGTGGTCTCGAAAAATGTCCGATACCAATTCATCAAGACCGAGACCAAGATCAAGACCACCATTACCGAGACCAAGACCAAGACCTTAGCTGTCGAAACCAAGACCACAAAGAATCGGCCTCGAGCGGTCTCGAGACCAAGACCACGGTCTCGACGACTACATCTCTGTTGGATAGATACCTCAACCACATCTTCCGTGTGTGGATCAGTGTTGATGATCGGACCCGGTTCTGCTGTTTGTGCATCTAGCAGGGCAGAGTGTGTGGGTGGAGGTCTGTTAAGTAGACATTGATAGTAACGTATTCTTCAGAGACCATTTGCTAACCTATCTCGTCCCTGCTTCTACCAACTTAGGCAAATGAGAGTAATTCGCTCTTCACTCATCATGTCTGCAGGCAAATCGCTAGTTGATGCCTCTGTTACCAACAGGTTAGACTATTGCAATGTAATTTACTCTGGTCTCCATGAACCCATTCTTTCAACTTTGAGATATGTGTTAAATGCTGCAGCTTGTGGCAAAAGTTCCTTGCTACTCCAGTATCTCAGATTTTATTCTGGTTACCTGGTTCCACTCTGACCGAATTGAATATAGACAGGTTATTCTTGCATCTGCAGCGCTTCGAGGTCAGGCACCTTCTTGCATCACTGAACCTTTTCACAGCCATGTTCTTCTTCTTTCCATTATTTATTTAGCCTTACTCATCAAATGGATGTCCATAATCCATATTCCTAGATCACGTATCACTCTTACCAGTGGCGGCCGGTGGGTTTAAAAAGTGGGAATTGCAATGTTAGTGAGAAAATTGTCACCATTAAAATTAGGCTGGGATACTTCGGTTCCAATGTGGTCCTATTATGTGGATAGGGATTGTTTTCCGCAGGATATTGCCTCAGCGTGAACATAATTATTCCTAATTAATCTAGCTAGCTCTCAAAAAATTTAGGTTATTGAATGCGAAGTAGAGGAGTGCACGGTAATGGCTACCGCGGTTTCACCGCGGTAATCCGCGGATTTACCGCGGTAGCGGGATTGAAATCTGTAATTTTGCCCAAATATTAATGGGGACGGAAAAGTTATGACGGTAGTACCGCGGTAGCGGAATCCAGGCTGACGGTATTATCGCGGATGCGGTTTCAAAAATGCCGTAAATACCGCGGGAATGGGGACGATTAATCTCGCAATTCAATAATCATGCGTTCGGCCGATTTTAGCATAGCTACCAACCATATAGGCCTACGCCTTTCAGTTTCGAATTAAAAGGCCATTAAATTGAACTGTTAGGCCAGGCAAGATTGGTTTTGAATCTTTTGATCACTCGACACCATTGTTAGTTCGCAGTTGGTAGAGACCATAAAGCCATTTGAGAACTTGAGGGTAATTGATAAACACACCAGGGAGAATCATCAGAGCCGGTTTCAGCTTGTTGGGGAACCTATAGATGTCCAGGACAACAAAAGATAATATAATTTAGAGGTGGGGCGGATTGCAGAGCACTTTGCACAGCTTTGTAATTTGAACGCCCAGTGCCCACTCCCAATTGCCCAGTCTCTCCTGTGCCCACCAACCACCATCACTATTTACCTTAGTGCCCTGACTCAATCACCATCGATTCGGAGGTGGATTAAAACACTCCTCTTAGCTTAGGCCTACTATATAAATTAAACATTTTATAAAGTTACAGAAAAATGGACAAAGATTATTTCTTGCTCACTGCTGGCAGAATGGCATTGGTAGTAAAACCGGGAATGTCCGTTATCTTTTGGTTAGTTTCCCGGTATACACGTTGAAAAATGAATTGGCTGACGCTATGGTTATGATGTGCGCTAAAGATATAAGGTTAGTAATAGTGTCCCATTTTCATATATGATTATTGTATAGTTTAGAAGAAACTTTTGAAAAACTTTTTGAAAAGCTACTTCTCGTGTTGGGTACTAACAGGGCGCGATTTGTAGGGGGGGAAGGGGATTCCTCTCCACTGCCCAACTGCATCCCCCTACTGCTGCATCTCCCCACAACTACTCCCCCACTGCTACATTTCCCCAACAACTACGCCCCTAAGCTCGACAAATCCCCTCCTCCCACTGCACCAGGTCATAAAATCGCACCCTGGGTACTAATAAATGAATAGTTGATATAAAACACCGCGGACGGGGACGGAGACCAAAATGCGGGTAAATGGGTTCCGAAATGCGGGGACGGGAATGGGGATGGGGACAGAGATTAGGGGATTGGGGATGGATTTTAAGTCAATGGGGACGGGGTGGGGATGGAGAAAAGCTTTGCACGGGAGGGGATGGGGACAACAGTCAGTCCCCGTGCACACCTCTAATGCGAAGAGTTGCTTCAGTGGTTTTCACAAAAAGGCTTACTTAGCCTCCTAAACCACTTAAAATCACATAATAATAATAATAATAATAATAATAATAATAATAATAATAATTATTATTATTATTATTATTATTATTATTATTATTATTATTATTATTATTATTATTATTATTATTATTATATTTAAATGTTAGGTAGTACAGTTGAAACTATACTGTATAGGCCTAATTTAAAAATCATGAATTATTTGTTAAAAGATTAGGAATACATGTATATCGTAATGGACTTACGGGGAAAGTAGGAACATTATTTAAGAAGAAAATCCCTCTGTTCTGAGAACTTCTGTGGCCTCAGCTTCATACAGTAAAGGACAGAGCCAGTTGAGGCATGTTGGCAAAACGCCAAGACCCTCCTCCGCAAAGAGTTACCCGGTAACCCGGTATTCGACCAGAGATGTCTCAGTGTATTGGGAGCCCCGCTCAGTCGGCGAGTTGAAACGTTTGTGTCGCAACCAAGGAAGTCGCAACAGTTCAGCGACACAGCCACGCCCACTTCAGCAGGGCAGTGTGTTCTGTAATGTTCCATTACGGCCTATGTAGTATATACGCAGCATGGGAATTGTACTGTGTCGCAGTTGTTCTGCGACACACATAGTTCACAGCACACTGCAACCGCCGGAGCGCAGTAAAACACTCGAACCTACCTATTCATTTACCTGATCGGAAATTGGCTTGCTGACCAAGAAAAATTACATATGAAATTATTATTGCAATTGACAATTTGTGCAGCGAGAAATTGTGGTGGTAGGCACCTGAGGGAAGCATAAAGCATAGCAGCGGATTTTCATAACAGAAAGACAATGAGCGTCTCCCTCACAGATAGTGAGTGATATTAGAAGAATTGCATATATGTATACTGGAAACGTATATGTATAGCCGGGGTATCGCCATTCTTCCATAACTCACCATGTAGTAGGACTTGTCTATTTCCGTCGCTGTAGAAATTGAGGGTTGAGTTGGGGGTTGCGCAACCCAGCGACATGTGGTCACCCAGCGTCAGTCAGAGTAGCTGGACCTTCTCTCTGGAATTGGGTTGTCTACTTGTCTTCATCTACTCGCGCCTCACACTTCTTAGTTCTTGCTCACACAATCCGTCCATTGGGAAGAGAGATGAGAGATGATGATGAGAGATGATACAACGTTTTCTTATCAAGCGACTCTGAAGCCGGGAGCGCCTCCGAGTAGTGAAATAAGAGGCGCTATATAAGTGCCTTGTTAATTAACCTTATTACATTACATTAGATTGCCCAAACTGTTTCTATTGGATGCTATGCTAGAGTTGGGGTTAAGTTTAAAGACATTAATTGCGACTAGTAAAAACACGCAATAATGAAAATTAAAGGTCGTAGTTTCCCTGGTCAATTATAACTTAGTAACCCATGCAGCAAACAATTTGCACATGTCAAAATGTATTTATGTGAATCCCTAAACGTGTCTGAAAGTCTTGAAATTTTGTATTAATCTCTCTGGAAAATTTGGGAAAACCGGCGGGGTGGCAACCATCCCATTATTAGAGGTGCAAGGTTTAAAAATAACATTAATTTTAAGTAACATTTAGCTAAATAATTTGTAATGCAGATACAAAAGAAGCGGCATTCATACAGGCTATCACTAGTGTTGGCATCTTGCATTCTGTGGCCGACGGATGTTCAAAGGGTCGTTTGCTTCAGTGCTCGTGTGACACTGGCCGACCATCAGAACCGCCTTCAAATGGAGAGAATTGGGTTTGGGGAGGATGCGCCGATGACGTTGGATTCGCCTATACGAAATCAAAGGAATTTGTAGATGTCGAAAGGAAACATGGAAATGACTTCGGGATTGTTCTACAACACCATAACTACGAAGCAGGCAGATTAGTTAGTGAATATTTCTTGCTGCTAAAATACCGTATATTTTCTATTTGTCTTGTAACTCTCCATGAAATTGAAATTACTTCGTATTTAGACAAGAGCAAACGAGATTCTACAAGCGCAAACAAGACGTTACAAGATCATTGAACCTAGAGAAATTGGTATTGAAATTTCAGTGTCTAATGGCATGCTTTTAACGCATTATCAATATTTGTCGATAAATTACAGCATTACTTGATGTGCTGATAATTATAATTTGTGGTCTTCCCTCTTCAACTGATAGAGGGCGATAAAACCCGTTGGGGTCGTAGCTATCAATAATAAGTAATAACCAAACATAACAATTGCACCTGTTCCAATGGTAAAAATCTTTGATCTACTTCTGATTCTTCCCTAAATGTTTAAGCTCACATAGGCTATTCCAACTATCGAAAACCTGTTATGGTCACATTCGATATCTACGGACTACGCCGCCTTCGTTCCTACCTTGATATTGAAACTGCATCCACTATCGTCACTTCTATAGTTCACTATAGGTTATACTACTGCAACTGACTGTTTCGCACTCTGTCAAAAGCTTTCATATGTAAACCCCAATCGATTAAAGGTGGACTCTAGGCACAATTTACTCTAGAGTACACAATAGCTAGGTACAACGAACTCTAGAGTTCATCATGCCTATGTACAAGCTACTCTAGAGTACTCGATGACTGGCGATAGCCTGCACTCTATAGTACGAACTACCTAGGCATGGTGGACTCCAGGCAGAACGTAGAGTACATCATACCTAGGTACAACGCAGTGGCGTCGCTAAGAGGTGCGGGGGTGCGGGCTGAACCGGGTGACAACCGACTATAATCGTTTTTAATTGATATAACGAACAATTTACACGGTTTATTCAGATCAATGTTTCTCAACTCGTGGTCCATCGTGCCTACAGGCATTATGGACTATAGATTACAAAATACAGTGTAAAAATACAGAGTCCGTCCTGTCTCCTACACCGGATTAACTTATTTGGCGGCCTGGCTCAAACAGCGCTAAACATTGTTTAAATGCTCCCGAACCCTCCAAGTTAAAAGTTTAAAACCTCTGCCAGAATATTATGAAAATTTATTTGAAAATAGGCCGATAGAAAAAATTCCTTAAATATATTCAATAAAAATGAAATACAGCTCCCGGTTAACTTGTTTAAGTATGTTTATGATTTATGTAAGTTTCAAAGTCTTTCCGTCGCGCTTTCAAGGCAGGGAAGGAATCAATGGAGTCGATACTTTTCAAGATTTCCGACTCGATGTTCAAGAGCACCAAATTTGGCAATCTGTCCTAACCCACAGTTGAACTCAAAGATTGTGGCACGTTTTCAACAGACTGATAATCTTGCTTCAGTGGTAGCTCTATGGTGGCTTTTGATTTAGACACATCATTGCTGGCATCGACTTCATCAATAGTACCTGTTGTTCGCATTGGTGATTAACTGCATCCAGCTTCTGACGCTGCGTGTATGGGGTCGTCCATAAATGACGAAACGCGGTTGTGGGGGATGGGGGTTCCGGCCATTTGTTACGAAGTGTGACGGGGGGTCCATAAATTTGACGTGACGCAAAAAATTTAAGTGATGATCTTTGATATTTTGACCTTTTTCCTTTTCAGAGATTTTGGAGAGGGACAATATACAAGGATGACCTTTATTGCTTGTCAAAACTTTTCGGAAGACGAAAATGGGTGGGGTCGGCCCGTTGTTACGTCATATTTTAGGGGGTCTGGCGTTTTTTACGCCGCGTTACGTAGGGGGGTCAAAATGTGCAAAAATCGCGTAACGTAATTTATGGACGAGCCCTATATCATATTTATTTATTTATTTAAAGACAATTTCTATAGCGCCGTGCACTAGGTTAAGGCCTACGACAAGGGCGCTGCACACATATAGTCAACCATAACCTAAACTAAAAAGGTGCGTCTTTAGTTCTCTCAGGAACTGTCCAGCAGAGTTGGCCTCAGTCACTGCAGTCGGCAAGGCATTCCAAAACAATGGGTTCCCGCGTGAGAAAAACCTGTCTCCGAACTTCGGAGTCTGTGACGGAGGCGGAACGAGCAGTAGGACACGATGGCCGGAGCGAAGTGCCGACCTCCGTGCGTTCGACGTTGATCTTAGGACTAGCTCAGCCAGGTACTGTGGACAGTGCGGGTCCTTTAACGCTCGGAAGGTGAGCCAGCAGCGCTTTTGGATAATGCGCTCCCAAGGCTCGAAGTCAGTGCAGCTGATCACGCAATAGGGGGTCACTTGGGCTCCCAAAGGCTGCTGAAGACAACCCGAGCAGCTGTATTGAGCACGGATTGCAAACGATTCAACTTTCCATCGGGGAGGCCCAGCAACACGCTGTTGCAATAGTTCAGCCTGGACAGGACAAGGGCGCACACAAGGTGCACTGCCCCGCTGATCGGAAGATGCCGGCGCACTGACCTAATCCTCCGTAGGTGGTAGTAGCAGCCGCGATATGTTCCTCGAACGACAACGTCTCATCGAGTAGTACTCCCAGGAGTCGTAGGCACTTTGAGGGGACGACGGTCACATCACCCAGCGTGAACGGAGAATAGCTCAGAAGATGCTTCCTCCTGGGGGTGCACATCCACAGGAACTCGGTCTTGGCCGGGTTAAGGGCCAAGCGGTTCTCCTCCGTCCACATGATAATCGCCATGATGCAATCGAGGAACGGCCTCAGGGGTCGGGTCCTCAGCTGGTTCGAGAGCTACCTCAGTGATAGGACGTAATCGGTAACCACATCGGTAATCATAACCACATATTATGTAACCTGCTGAGTGCTGATTGGTTTTATTTAATATTAGTATTTAAGTGCATAGCCTTTCGGCCGTTGCGATTGTACGCCATAACTGTCTATTCTGCGCACATTGGAAGGCTTCGGACACTGGTAATCCACAGTCCCCATGGATTTGGTGAAGCCAAGTGATTGGCGGTCTGCCTCGTGGACGATTCCATCCTGTAATCCTAATGTCTCTGTCTCGAAGTCGCTTTGCAAGTTGAAGTGCAGCTGAGGCAGATACTGCTGGTGGGAGTCTTGCGACGTGCCCAAGGAGGTCGAGCGTCCGAGACGACGAACAATGGCTTGTACAGTCTATAGTCCAGAGCACTGGGCCATTACTCGAAAGGAGCGTTCTCCAATTTTGGTTCTTGTGCAAGGTACTGATGGTATTCGCGTCGATAGAGACCTCGTGCTGATAGATCGATTTCTTCCAATGTCACTTAGTAGTTTGCAGTCCCTCATAAGGTAGTCTGGAGCTTCAGATCTTAGGCATTTGTGTACGAGCGAGATTATTTTGAATATAATCCGCTTTCGAACTGGTAGTTAGTGGAGGGTCTGAAATTTGGCAATTGCATCAAAAACATTCCCAGGTATATGGCCTATAAATTTCATTGAAATCGCTATACACGCAGCCGAGATATTAAATATCATAAAGGGGTGCCTTTTTAACTTTTACACCCTGTAGGTGGAAAAGGACTTGATGACGACTGATGATCTCTTTGATCTTACTGATGAATAGGATGAAGAGCATCGGCCCTAGTATGGAACCCTGTGGAATTCCACAGGTGACTGGTTTCAGACTGGAGAGCTTCCCTCGAAATCTGACTTGCATCGTCCAGTATGTCAGATAATATTTGATCCAGTCTGTGGCAGCTCATTTGATCCCGAATGATTGTTCTAGCCTCTTGAGAAGTATGTCATATTCGACGCAATCAAATGCAGCTATTAAATCGAGGAGGACTAGTGCCGTGACTTGCCCTTTGTCGGCCGCTTCGAATATGTCTGATAGAATGCGAAGAAGAGCAGTTTCCGTGGAAGAAGAGATTATTTTCGAGGAGATGGGTTTTGAGTCGTCTTGCTACGATCCGTTCGATTGTCTTTGATAGGAATGAGATGTTGGATATAGGTCGATAGTGTGATAAAATATTTGCATCAATGTTCCCCTTTTAGTTTCGGTTATATAACCGAACACTTTAGTGCCTCGGGTACAACCGCCTTAGTTATTGATCATTAGTTAGTTAGAACCTTAGTTATCAATCATTGATGATTGTCCTAATAGGATCCAGAAAGATTTCAATTCCCTCTTTGATGATGAATGTTGGAACCGGGTCAAGATCTGAAGATTTGCTGGGCGAATCAAGTATGACTCTCTTGACCTCGTCTTTTGTAACTGTTGAGAACTTAATGGAGTAAATTCGCAAGATGATTTTCTATTTCAGTGGTCTGCTGAGATGAATTGATCTCTAGCGATTCTTTGACTTTTTGAACCTTTTCTCGAAAGAAGTTAGAGAACATATCGGCAGTTAGATCTAATGCTATAGCTGCTTCATTATGAGGTTAAGCGTCTACGAATACGGAACTATACTTCGGCGCTGCTTTGAAAGCGCTATAGAAATTAACTAGATTTTACTACATACATACTTACTTAAGAGGTAGAAAATGTTGAAGAATTCTATCTTGGAAGCTGCTTAATGCAAACGCCAAGTGTCATAAAGAAATAAGGAGAAGAATTGCTATGAGGCAGAGATGTAGCCTAGTCAAGAGCAGCAGTTCCGAGACCAAGACAAGACCAAAATCTCTACCATCAAGACCTAATAAATCAAGACCACTACCTTCGAGACCAAGACCAAGAACAGGGTCACCTAATGATATAATGCAACGAAATTTGCTCAATCAATTACTGTACACATACTTGCAGATAGCGTGTTCAAGAAGACTGCATCACCAGGAAATCGTGCGTTAAACTTGGGCCCCCGTCCCGGTCTGAGACAGCCCGTGCTTGTGAATGACAGAACGACCTTTTAATGTAAGAACTTAACTTTATTATAAACAGAACAACAAGAAGATCATTTACTGACGTACGAATCAAGAACACGACTTTCAACGATTAATTGGATCCAAGTAACCTCGGCGAAGGACAAATATAAAATGACCATGAGTGATCACAGAGGCCACGAAGGCAACGTCAGGCAAGGTAATCGACAAAACAAAGAACGACTTAACTCTATATCAGTCAACATTCGAATAACAAAGCATTAGAGTGCTCGATATTGAGGAGGGTATTTGAAGGTTAAAATAACTAACACTGGAATAATGCATCGCAAGTCAGTACAACATCCACTGTGAACGATTAGGCAGAGATGAAGGTTATGAGCGTGACCTTCAAGTAATCAACTCCAAGGCGAAATTAACATGGAAAGACGACGAAGAACTGAACCCTAAGAAATGCAACCTTAATTCTCTAACGTCTTATCCTAGAGGTCGATCATCATCATCATCAGTGCTTCTGTCTCTCGACAGGTCCAGGTATCCAGTTATTCCACTCCGATCGATTGCTTGCTTCTTCTTTGAGTTCCTGATATCCTTTATTCATCATCCATTCCAACATCATCTTTCTCGGTCTGCCTCTCACTCTCTTTCCCTCCATTTTTCCTTCGATTATTGTTCTTAGTAATGAGTCATACCGGAGGACATGTCCATCAATTTCTCTGCCTTTTCCGGAAGGAAAAAGAGGTCGATAACAAGCGTCAATAACAAGTTTAACCTTCAACTAACGATTCAAACAGAAAGAGCGTCCAGAGGTCGCAACAGGCTTATGAGACATTCAAATTGAGGTCGAGTACGTCTTTGACCTGCAACAGATGTTATGACTTTTCTACAATGACCTTTAAGCACTCGGTAAAAAGCAATTAATAAGCAGCAATGTCATGACCTTTAGATATTTGACCTAACGCAAAACAAGAGTTTTACGGCGACTACCTGTCGCAAGTATTGACCGAAGTCAGTGAGTGACCTCGCAAGGGCACAGAGTAGCCGCAGCTGTGTATGTAATGCCACAGGCCTTAGCCTGGGACTGGAGTTTGCAAGGCTCACCAGAAAACGATCGCTCCGGACGCTGGGCAATAGCCTAGCACGATCGGATCCTTAATATTGGAAGAGGCCTGTTATAAGAACTCCGGAGCTTGCTAAGAAAAGGAGTGCAATTTGCGAATATCCAATTCGTTGCTGTTTCGTAACGCGTAGTGCCATCTAGTGAGCACTATATACATAGTTACTGGCGACTTTTTGTCACATAATAGTGGTCGAATAGTCTTCCGTAGGGTGAGGGTTCGAATCCGAAGGAACATTCTTCTTTGAGGCCTATTCATTCCGTGTAAATCAGTTAAAAGGTTACGCCTACCGAATAAACGGAATAATGCCAACGCAAGTCATGGCCAATAGTCTGAGTTGGTTAACGCGGTGTGTGCATGGCGAGTTCCAGCCTTTGGCGATTCGATCAGGTTAGTGCAGTGCGACGGAAATTAAGGATTTTCCGTTAGTTTTCCAGGTGGAGTTAATTATGAGCGTGCGTTCGAGTACAAATTCTTCGAACGGGAAAGTTATGAAGAGGACGAACGCTAATCGAGAATAATGAATCGTGGCGCCGCGTAGTTCTGATTTTTATTCATAACGCGAGCGTATCATCATCTTTAAAAATAAAAATTCATCAATATATAATTATATATATATAATTATATTATATATCATATATATAGGATATATATATATATAGTGGTCTCTAAACATTTGCGAGACCAATTCATCAAGACCGAGACCAAGACCAAGACCACCATTACCGAGACCAATACCAAGGCCTTAGCTGTCGAGACCAAGACCACACAAAATCGGTCTCGAGCGGTCTCGAAACCAAGACCGCGGGCTCGAGGACAACATCTCTGCTATGGGGAAAGAAGCATTTACGAGCAAAAGAAAACTACTGAGAAGGAATTTTAACCGAAATCTGAAAAAAATGATTGGTAAAAACACTGATCTGGCCAGTGACACTTTATGGATCAAAAACCTGGACGCTCAGAAAGGAAGACACAAAGACTAGAGGCATTAACTGGACGGGAAAATAACAAACGAAGAAGCATCGAAGAGGATAGAAGAGAAGAAAAGCCTAATTAACACTATTCGTACAAGACAAAAGAAGTGGATAGGTCATGTTTAGAGACAAGATTCAAACCTATTCAGAGAAGTACTAAAAGAGCAGATGGAAAGGAAGGATGGAAATGGAAGGATAGGGTCATCAAGGACATCTATGCTGGAGTGGATGCTCTGACACTACGGAAAACAAGTAATCAGCCCTGAAAATAAAAGCTCAAGATAGAGAGGAGTGGCGACGTTGGAGTATGGAACCTATCTTTGGAGTTTGGACAGAGCACCTGAAGAAGAAGAAGAAGAAGAAAGATAGAAAATAGCTCTAAAAGAAAAAAATAGTGATTGGGCCTACCTTTCTTCCTTTGTTGGACTTTTAGGTCGTTAAAGTTGCAAAAAGCACAAAGAACTAATGATGACCTTCTTAGCAATCAGTATAAATCAATGACAAAGCCCTTTAATCTCCAGTAATGTCTGAAATCAGTAATCACTATTCTAAATGAAATTTAAGGACATTTTGAGTCCTTTTAAGGACAAACGCCCTTAAGGACGGGGCAACGGAATTTAAGGACTGTCCTTATCATTTAAGGACGTCTGGTAACCAGTGGCGGCTTCACAGGGGGCCCGTGCCCTCTAATAAATGCCTGATCCCCAGTGGCCCTATACTTTAATCCTTAGACATCTCAGCAATGGTTACCATAGAAATTTGGTCTAAGTGGAGAATTGTGGAAAATGGTGGAAAACATAAAACTTGTCAATTAAACTAATCTGAAGCAAAAATCTACTATATAAATCACAAATTGCATGTTAATTTAAACAGGTACAATGTCACCTTGCTTAATTTAGTAATTTTTTGCATTTTCCATCATTTTCAACTAAAAGTTGCAAGACCAATGCAGGCCAGACCACCAAGTGGAGACCAAGAGGTGAAGCTGTCCCACTGGAAAAAAAATAGGTGCAGTGCACTCTCTGGAAAGAAGATGGTCCGCAGCCTGTCTGTATCTTCTTGCAGCTAAAACTGCATTTAAATTGCCAAAATTTACTAAAATTTTTAACCGAAATCTGCAAAAAAAATCTCGCCCCAAGAAAAGTGTGAAATGACGCTACTGACACTGACCTGGAAAAAACCTGGACGCTGCTGAAAATTCGTTCCGACTGGCCTGACTTAATGAGTTCAAAATTTAAAAACTTTATGGCATTTTGGTTTGATACCTATAGGGCAAGAAAATGCCATAGCCAAGAACATTTTTATGAAGACAAATATATATATATATATATATATATATATATATAGATTGTTATTGTTCATGACAATTTATATAAGCGCAGATGGAAAGCGAAGGATGGAAATTCAAGGATAGGGTCACAAAAACATGGGAACGAGATGTTAAATAGGTGAAAACTTTAATTTGGTCGCAAAGTCCTCTAATGAAGTGGCCGCCGACACTGAAGCCGGTAACGAATTCTTTGGACAGGGTTTCCGCGGGAAAAGAACGTTCGCCGAAGAAGAGTGTCTTCGACGGAGGTGGAACGTACAGGTGAGCTCGGCTGCTGGAGCGCAGATGGAGCCGTCGGTCGTTCGTTGTCGTCCTTCGAATCAAAAGTCGCTAAGTATTCCGGACAAGAGGGATCGTTTATGACCTTCGTCAGCCAATCACGCTTGAATGCAATGCGCTCCAATGCGTAACCAGTGTAGCTTGTCCCTGAATGTCGAGGTCACGTGGTCATCCACCGGATCCGAAATATCAGTCGGGCTGAGGCGTTGATGATCGACTGCAGGCGAGCGAGCTGACGATCGGGAAGACCGAACAGGATCCCGTTACAATAGTCGACGCGTGAAAGGACGAGGGCTCCAGAACCAGTTGTATCGCGGCTGCCGCCCTCTATATACCGACGAACCTCTCGGATCATTCGAAGCTGTCGGAATCACGAACATCTCAGCAATGGCAACTTGACCAGCAAACGTCAGTGTTTCGTCGAAGATCACTGGAAAAGCGCAAAACTCTGTCGATGGCTGGATGTTAGCCTCGTCCAGAGAAAGCTCCGAACGATCGATCAGATGCTTCCTCCTTGGAGTGCTAAACCAGATGAGCTCCGTCTTGCTCGGGTTTAGGCGAATTTTTAGCCGTTTCCCATCATTTTCATCCGAGTGATGCATTCACGGACGCACGACAGAAGATGCTCGGTCTCCGACGGAAGGCAGGAGGAATACACCTGACCGTCGTCGGCGTATGCATGCCTGGATAGACCAGATGATTCGACGATCCGTCCGACGTCTTCCGCGTAGAGCACGAAAAGGAGTGGACCCAGGGCCGATCCCTGTGGCAAACCGCTCGTGACACTTCGTGAAAAGACATCGAGCTCGCCCCCAGGCCACTGACTGTGTCCGGCCCGAAAGGTAGCCCTGGAGCCTGGTCAAAATTTCCGCCAGTGACCCTGAAGGAGATTTCAAGGCGCTGAGAGAGCGTGTCGTAATCCACCGTTCAAAAGAAAACGGCGGAAAAGTCTTGGTTTGGCATAGGAGGGAAAGCTTTTATTGGCCGTGGCATCGATAATGTTTATTGAGTATATATATATATATATATATATATATATATATATATAATGACTGGAGAGTCTTTATTATATGGGAGTCATTATTATATGCATTATTATATGCTATACCGGGACCGGCGCTTCAACTTCGATATAAATTAGTTCGATATATCCGGATTCTACTGTATTTCAGCTACAAGCAGAGGCGTCATTTGGAAGGGGAGCTGGGGGGGCCGTTGCCTCCAAGGAAATGAAAATATAAATTTATAATGTATTAATGTGAAAAAAATTGAAAAAATTGTCAAAAATATAAAAAAATTGCAAATTTTCCAACATTGGCCCTAAAATTTGCCAAAATTGCTCAAAATTTGCAAAAAAATTGCAAAAATTTACAAAAAATTGCAAAAATCCCTAAAATTTGCTAAAATTTGCCCAAAATTTGCCAAGATTTGTCTAAAATTTGCAAAAATATTTTCTCGTCCCCCCAAGAAAAGTGTGAAATGACGCCACTAGCTACAAGTCGACTTTAACCAATTGGCATTGCTTTCATTCAGCAAAAATTAAATGATTATGACTTTTTGGAATTGCTGATAGGCAAGCACGAAATACATGCGAACAACATGCAAATGCCACGGTCTCTCTGGATCTTGTGCTATGAAGACTTGCTGGCGACGACTTCCAGTCTTTAGCAATGTCGGTGATCGTCTCAGAAGCCGCTACGACGGAGCCGTTCAAGTGACAGCATCGAACCACGCTGGGCCTGTGGCCGTTTCTCCAGGTCGACGAGTGTTAAGAGAACCTGAAGATCTTATTTACTCACAATCGTCGCCGGACTTCTGTAGACGCAAACGCAAGAAAGGCATGCTCGGCACGACAGGACGTGCCTGTGATCCTAAATCAATCGGCCTGGGTGGCTGTGATATTCTATGCTGCGCCCGTGGTTATAGAGTCCAACAAGTTACAGTTGTAACGAACTGCAAGTGCAAATTTCACTGGTGCTGCGATGTCATATGTCAGACGTGCCAACAGCAGTTCACAGTGCACATATGCAAATAGGAAAATATGTCATCTAGGCATACGCTAATGATAAACAATTCTACTATAATGTTTTAATTTGTTACGAAAAAGGTCAGAAGAGCAGAATGCTCGTGATGCAGCTTCTGGATGAAAAGTAAAATTCTGCTATTTATATTTATCTGCGTAGAGAATAGCGATCGGAAAATACAAAGTGCAATTGTTGCCATATTCCCAACAATTAACTTAATTTGAATAATCAATAGTTTATTGCTTATAGTAATTGAACAATCAGAGCAAAAAACACTCGTAGACTGCTATAAAAACTTCAGAGAGATTCATCTTGTCGGATTCGAAACAAATGTTCTACTCATTGGTTCTACTGCGCTTTTGTCAACAAGACTAATGATATCGATACTAGCAAACAGGCCATTGTGCACTACTATAATTAGAAACGAAGCCTATTGCTAACGGACGGTTATTTTTTAGTTCAAGGGCTGTGGACAAATGGAACAGTCTCGACGAAGTGCTACAGTTGAAACAGTAAACGGATTCCAAAGCTCTCTCGGAATACTAGGTTATTGAACATGAAGAGTTACTACAGTGGTTTTCATAAAGATACTAAACCACTTTAAATCACAATAATAATAATAATAATAATAATAATAATAATAATAATAATAATAATAATAATAATAATAATAATAATATTATTATTATTATTATTATTATTATTATTATTATTATTATATTATTATTATTATTATTATCATCATCATCATCATCATCATCATTTCATACCACCCGAATTGAGGCCACCAAACTAATGAGATTTGAACCAGGTGGACTATGCTGTGATGGTATTTTACAGGACAGGGTCTACTCTACTGGTCACGCATTGCCAAACTGAAAGAACTAAAGTAGAGGTTGGTGACTGGTGAGTGAGTGGGGAAAGTTCGATCACACCTTAATTGCTGCAGCAAGTCATCAGTGGCGACGACGTCTGAAATCATGTAAATTCTTGCGGTGGACATTTATAATTAATTGTAAACTTTTTCCGACAATGTTTGCGTCTATCTGTTAGTGTCTAGCCGTCTTGATTACTGCAACTCCCTTCTCTTTGGCATCTCAAAATCCAACCTGGCTAAACTCCAACTAATTAAAAATTCACTGGCTCGGGTGGTTTCAAAAACCCCAAAACGTGAGCATATAATGTAACGTATTTCCAGAGAGAGGAGGGGGTAATTTCAATGAGGCCGAGCGAAGGTCCCCCTTGCAGTTGATCCCTCTCCCCGGAAACGCCCGAGGACGGTGATGTTCCTAGTTCTTCTATTCGGAGCGAGGCTCGTGGGGCCGCCGTCCAGTTCTGTTTTAGGGAACAGGACACAGTTGCATTTAATATTTTTATTACTCGCAGACAAACATTATGGTGATCAAGACATTACAATTCATTATTATAATTTGTTCTCTTCGGTATCAATCTCTTCAAAGTAATCATCAATCTCGCCAAAGTAATCATCAATCTCGCAATATTCATAGCCCATCATCATCATCATCATCATCATCATCATCATCATCATCAGCGCGAGGCCGGCGGGGGCCGTTGCGTCACCCCTTGACCATGACCCCGCCGAATGGCACGACTCCGGAGAGTAGATGGAATCTCGCTGGTCTGGGAACGGATGTGGTCGATCCATCTTTTCCTGGGACGACCAGAACAGCGCTTCCATGATCGGTCAGGTGGACGACCGATGTCGAGGTCGTATACAGTACGAGTATACAGAGGTCGACGTGGCAGCGGAGGGCTTGATGAACAGGAACTGTCTCTTCGAGGCGGGCTGCATGTCCAAAAATGGCAAGGCGGCGCCTACTTATCAGTTCATTGAATGATGGTAATCTAGTCCGCGAGGATATCTCCGTGTTGGTAATGAAATCATACCAGCGTACTTCAAGGATCTGACGTTGGCACCTCATATGGAAGGCTTCCAACTTCCTTACTTCCGAGGCGAGTAAGGTCCAGGTCTCGGCCGCGTAAAGTAGGACAGACAGAACAAGTGTCTGGTAAAGATGGAGCTTGATGGCCAGAGAGAGACGTCTTTCTTGCCAGATATTATGCAGGGAGAACATGGCAGTAGAGGCTAGGGTGATGCGTCTGGTCAGATCTTGATGACAGTGTCCATTGGAGGACTGCACGCTACCAAGGTATGTGAAACTGTCTACTGACTCAACACACTCCCCATCAACCACGATAGAGGGGGCTGTGATCCACATCCTAGGTTCTGTAACTTGGTTTTAGTCCAGGAAACCTTCATACCAAGAGGAGCAGAAGCATGGCTGAAACTAGAGAGGTATTCAGAGGCATTGGTAGCAGAAGGTAAAAAGAGTTGTATCGTCTGCGTAGACCAGGTCTGTGAAGCGGTGTGACCCGACGCTAATGCCATGGTTCACAGACATGTGATCTAAGATCCAGTCGATTGCAATGCAGAAGAGGATTGGTGCGAGTATACAGCCCTGTCTCACACCAGATGTAGTTGAGAATCGAGCAGAGATTTTGACCGACCCGGATGCTAGCTCCCGTATTCTGGTACAAATCTTCTATCAGTCGGAGCAAAATATCTGGAATTCCTTTGGCGCGCAATGCTTTCCATAAAGCGGTCCGATCCACCGAATCGAATGCAGCCTTAATATCCAGGTAGGCTACATTCAGAGGGCTGTCAAACTCCCGGTGTAACTCGGAAAGCAGTCTTAACGCTAGGATGGCATCTATGGCGGATCTGCCGGGGGTGAATCCAGATTGTTGTGGTCTACGTGTCTTAAGGAGTAATGGCTGTATCCGGCTGAGAAGGATGTGGGAAAATACCTTCCCCGGTACTGACAGGAGAGTAATCGGTCGATAATTTCCACATTCCAGTTTTGAGACCTTCCCTTTATATAAAGTGACAAGAACACCTTCTTTCCACTCTGCAGGTACATAGCCAGTTCTCCAGACCTGGATAAACAAAGAGTGGAGAGCGGAGCTCACTGGGCCCAGAGCACATTTCAGCAGCTCAGGCGGAATACCATCAGGGCCTGCTGCGCGGCCATTTCTCAGTTTCTTGATGGCGGCGATAACTTCAGCGAGGGATGGCTCATCAGTGAGATGTCCTGGTCAGGGAGGGCAGTATATGCTTCGTTGTCAAGGTCAGGAGATGATGATCCTGGAAGGAAGTTTAAAGCAGCTTGAAAATGTTCCTGCCAGCGTTGTAGGGTTTCTTCGATGGAGTTGCATGGGGAACCATCAGTCTTATTAACGTTTGGAGAGAAGTATGATGACCGATTGCCACTGGCAAGAGTCCTGATTGACCTGTATACAGATCTCATGCGGTTGTGTCGTAGGTCTTCCTCAGTTTCATCCACTAGTTGCGAGACAAAAGCAACTCGGTCTTCTTTGGCTTTTGCCTTGAAGATACCCTGCAATCTCTTCCGCTCTTGATGATCATTCCTGAATTTCGCAGCGGATTTTAGGTCGAGGACCTTGCAGGTTTCCTCAGAAAGCCATGGTTGACGGATGTTTCCTCGAAAACCTATCGTTTCATCGGCTGACTTCAAGATGGCGGATCGAACTGCAGACCAGTGACTATCGACATCGTCTGTCAAACCAGAGAGAACCTCGAATCTGTTCGACACAGCCAGGTTGTATTGTTGTTGAAGGGAGGTGTCGTTGGTCAAGCGAGATATGTTATATGATCGGTGCAGATTTACGTTCCTTTCGGCTTTATGAGTTTGATGGTCAGTTGTATGATTACAGGTATATGGTCAGTATTGGCGGGGCATTCCATGCCACGGTAGACACAGAGGGATATATTCATATTCATATCAATATTCATAGCCCGGTAATCATTAACGTCTTTACTAGGGTTGCCAGATATCCAAAATCGAAATATGGGAGATTGTTTCCGCGATCAATGCGCCCACTCCACGGTCCAGTTCATTGTGAATTATTATGGCTAGAGCTACAGTACTATAGACTAGGAAAAAGCAATAAACAACATTGTTCAATGCACTGCATCTTCTACATGTAGTAAATCAATATTACAAACAAGTTATAAGGAGGCGGGAGACTGGGGTTGAAATACGGGAGCACCCGGAAAATACGGGAGGTCTGGCAACCATAGTCTTTACGGTAAACAATTGAATTATGAGAAGAATATATGCAATAGGCCGTGCTTCTCCAGCGATCTTCATAGACTAGAGGCGTTGAAAAAGAAGAAAGAGAAGGCGACGGGGCTAGCTTTTTCAGCGAGTCTCCACCGATATCGATAATACACACCGCGGGGCCAACTTTCTTAGCGGGCCTTCGCCTGTATAGAGCAAGGAAGAGAAGGCGAGGGAAGAGAAGAAGCCCGTATGCGGATACGGTGAACGGCGGAGCGGGCCCTCGGCCGCTCCTTTATACCTTCTGAAGCGAGGACCAGAAGGTGACCGGCGGACGCCAGTATCAAACGCTAGCTTTTTCAGCGAGACGCCTGAGTGACCGAACGTGCGTCAGTCTCGACTGAGGTAAAACACGGGGTCTTATAGTATAATCGGCGCCCGGATAAGCCGAGAGCGCTTATCAGCGAATCATCGCCGGGTCAAAAGTCCGACTCGGGAGTAAACAATGGACGCGCCTGTAGTATGCGATATGCAGGCCGTCCTCTCAGCCAATGCGTCTTGGACTCTCCCACAAAAGGGTCAAAGGCATTATTAATCAGCGAAACTAATCAACATTTTTCAAATTTCGTCACAATAACCCCAGTTCGTAACGGTCTTCATTAGCTTCCAATAAAAGAAAGGATACACTTTAGAATCTGTCTTCAGGTATACAAAACACTTTATTACAAGGGACCTAGTTCCCTTCTTTCTAAACTTTCTATGAAAACAAGCAAATACTCGACCAGATCCTCGTCTGCAAAAGTTCTCTCCCTCTCCCATACTCGGACAGTTCTCGTGCATTTTCGGTGGCTGCCCTCAAACTCTGGAACTCATTGCCTCAACATGCAATTCATTACAGATTTTAGAAAAAGATTAAAAACCCATTTTTTTACCTGGACTATCCACCATAGACTGTCACCCGTTTGCCTGGCCGGATTATTATTATTATTATTATTATTTCTAGACAATTTCTCCAGCGCAGTAAACAAGGCTAAGGCCTACGACAAAAGCGCTTTGACATAAATTCTATCAATAAAATCCGATATTAAATAAGTGTGTTTTTAAGTTCCTAAGAAAGGATTCCGCAGAGACAGCTTCCAACACAACATCAGGTAACGAATTCCAAAGTAACGGATTCCCTTTGGAGAATGACCTTTCTCCAAACTTGGAGGTCTTTGACGGAGGAGGGACAAGCAGTAGGACTCGACGACTCGACCGAAGCTTCATTCTCGACTCATTTGACGTCGTTCGCTGCACCAGCGCACTCAGATATTCTGGGCAGTGTGGGTCATAAAGGGCTCGGAAAGTGAGCCAACAACGCTTGAAAACAATACGCTGTTGAACGCGTAACCAGTGGAGGCGATCTCTCAGAAGTGGCGTGATGTGGTCATTCCAGCGACAACCGAAGACCACTCGTGCAGCCAGATTCAGTACGGACTGAAGTCGATTTAGCTTGTTTTCCGGTAGGCCTAGCAAGACACTGTTACAGTAGTCCATTCTTGACAAGACGAAGGCCCGTACAAGCTGAACGGCTGCACTCACCGTTAGGTAGCGCCGAACCAGCTTGACCCTCCGTATCTGGTAATGACAGCATCGGATAACGTTATTGGTGTGTGCATCAAACGATAGTGTTTCGTCCAAAAGCACACCTAAGAGACGCACACTCGCCACAGGAACAATAGTGGCATCACCCACGGTGAAAGGGACTCGACTCAACAACTTCCTTCTTCCTGGAGTGCTGATCCAGAGGAATTCCCTCTTGTCCGGATTCAATGCCAGACGATTTTCTTCTGACCATCTGATGATTGCGGATACCCTGGATTTTGACCTGTATCTTTAATTATTTCGATTTGGCGTGCCATCGGTTGATGCTCCTGTGCATTATGAAGTGGCGCTATAGAAGTTTAAGATTAGATTAGATATCTGAAGCCAAATCATTCCCGTTTCAAGATGAAAATTTTGATAGAAATCGGCCAAGTTTTCGTAAAGTTATAATGAAAGAGAGTTAGCATACTTTTAATCCGGACACAGTGCATATTATATAATTTTGTGCGTACGTACAAACCAAGCTGACCTAGCTGAACAAGTAATGAGGAAAGCACTACATTGACTACAAGGATTTCATGGAGGCTTCAAGATTGGCGGGAGAAGTTAAGTAACCTAAGATACGCCAATGACATCGTACTACTTGCCACATCTCCAGAAGACCTGCAAGAACTGGTAGACCATGCACAGCCAGCCGCTAAAGAATACAATATGGCGATAAATAATGCAAAAACAAAAATAATGACTAACACCAATAACATAACAGATATCAAGGTGGAAGCGACATTAGACCATATAGAATGCTTCATGCACGTGGGATGTCAAATAACAAACAATGGAGAATGCAAAATGGAAAAAATGGAAATGAAAGAGACTAAGTAAGTAAAATCTCGTTAATTTCTAAAGCGCTCTCAAAAGATGCACCGAAGTAGCTCCTTATTCCTATGCGCTCAATCTCAAATGAAGTAGCTATAGCCAAAGGTGGGTCATTCATGCCGGGTCATTTAATCAAAAGGTCGAGTGGGCAGACTAGCCATGGGAACAACAGTAATGACTAAGCTCAGGGTCCATTATTATCCACGAATGCCGTACCGCTAAGATGATGCTTCGTAAGTCTGAGCGCCGGGCTCGGCGTGCCTCCTCTGCTGACGCCGTGGCGTCTACGGCTGAGTGGACCAAATATCGCAGAGCATACCGACGACTGATAAGTCGGAAGAGAGAGGTCTTCTGGTGTTGTAAGGTAGAGCGGGAGCCTACTTCACCGCGTCGGCTTTGGCAATCGATTGATGCGCTCATGGGACGTGAGCGCGCGCCTTTACCTGATAGACTCACGGCTGATGATTTTACCGTTTTCTTCAGCAAAAAGGTGTCCGCTGTATTGACGGATACCTCGGAACATGATCCCCTTGTTTTACTCCGGCTCCGTCTGGGTGTTTCTTAGGCGGTTTTCACGCTCTCTCTGTGGAAGAAGTAACCTCGGAGCTATGCGCCTTGCCTTACAAGTGCTGCGCCAGTGATCCTTTTCCGACTCGCCTCCTTCGTGAGTGTTCCGATATCCTGGCGCCGTTTGTTACCGAGCTCATGAATCGTTCACTACAACTGGGTGAGGTCCCGAAGTCGTTTAAGGCCGCTTTCGTGACACCGCGGATTCAAGAAACCTGGTCCCGATGCCTCTGATGTTGGCTCTTACAGACCGATCTCCAATTTGTCTGTTCTATCGAAGCTGCTCGAGCGCTTCGTCTCTAGACAGCTCATGGACCATCTCGCGGTTTCTGGTCTCATTCCCGAGCTACAGTCTGCCTACCGTGCTTTCCATTCTACTGAAACGGCTGTACTTAAGATCACTTCCGATATACTTCGTGAACTTGATCAGGGAAAGTTTGCCCTCCTCGTCCTTCTCGACCTTACGGCCGCATTTGACACTGTAGACCACTCAATCTTACTGCGTCGTCTTAACATCTCTTATGGTATCAGTCACGTGGTCTGAGATGGTTTTCCTCCTATCTTGACCACCGTACGCAATTCGTCTGTTGTCCTCACTCCAGGACCCTTCCATCTTGGGTGACTTGTGGCGTGCCGCAGGGCTCGGTCCTTGGTCCCATCTTATTTACCTTGTAAGTGGCCGACCTTATACGTATCATTCTTAAACAAAGGCTTATGGACATCTTTACGCGGATGACACTCAGATCTATGGTGGTTGTTGGCCGTCTGAAACGCATCTGTTTCTTGAGTGTCTCACCCGGTGCTTGGATGAGTTGTCAGTCTGGCTTAAGTCTAATAGGCTCCAGCTTAACGTCTCTAAGTCGGAAGTGCTCTGTCTAGTAACCGAAAGGCAACAGCACCTGTTGCCGCATGAATGTGTCAAGATCCATGATCTCGAGCTCCGCCCGGCTGCCTCAGTGCGTAACTTGGGAATCTACCTTGATAGTGCAGCGACCCTTAAGCTGCATGTATCCAAGACTGTCGCCAGCTGTTTCTCTTCACTTCGTTTGATTAGGAGTCTGCGTCGGTCTGTTTCTCAAGCCGTCCTTAAGACGTTGGTTGTTGCTCTGGTACTGACTAGGCTCGACTATGGCAATGCTGTTCTTGCGGGGTCACCTGCCTATTCTTTCGACCGGTTGCAGTCTGTTTTGAACTGTGCCGCTCGTCTTATCTATCGTTCGGCCCGAAGTGATCATGTCACCCCGCTTCTCATGGATCTTCATTGGCTGTCGGTGCCTGAGCGCATCACGTTCAAGCTATCAACCCTTGTATATCGCTGCCTTCACGGGTTGGGTTGGGTTGGGTCCGAACTATATTGCATCCGAGTTTCGCAGCGTTTCTGAAATATGGAAGAATTTAGGTGACTTAGCTTAGGTGACGGAAGCTATTGCATTTTGTATTGATTGCATTTTGTATTGATTGCAATTTGTTGATGGAAGCCTTGGGAAGGTTATATAGAGGGCAGTGTTTTATACAGGCCTGTTAGGAGGAGAGACTTCCCCCCCCACAACACCTCAAAATTCCCCCCCCCCCAATCCCAGCACTTACACAAACTTTGCATTGAACTGTCTTTTCCCCTCCAACCAAGTCTATTTTCCCCCCGAAAGCCGCAATTTCCCCCAAAGGCCTGGAGTCTGGATAAAACACTGATAGAGGGAGTTACAATAATCTAATTCGGAGTGGACTATTGAGGTGATAATTGTGGAGGCCATTTTGGTATCTAGACAAGGGCGTAGGCGGCGAAGGTCACGAATATGAACATAGCAGGCTTTTGAAAGTTGGAAGATTCGTGATTCGAAGTTTAGAAAAGAATCAAATTTGAATCCGAGATTTCTTGCAGTTGGAACAGGGATTATTGTGGTGTCTGGAGCCAAAACTAGTTTAGGATTGTCAATTTTTTGAGTTGTTGAGGTAGTCCAATTACAAGAAACTCCGTCTTAGATGTCTACAAGGGAGCAAATTAGCAGAGGGAATTTGTAATTTTGGGCATTTGTATTTTTGTGAGGGGATTTGTAATTGGGGGAAATTGAGCCAGGCTGCAATTTGGGGGGCGTAGAAGCCGCTGACTGGCCGTGGGTGGTCCAAGCGACAAGCTTGGAAACCAATTGCCTTGCAACAGCAGCAAGCAATCCTATGTTCGACTTGTTCGTAGTCTCCTATAGGTGGCGCTGCAAACCGTTAGAAATAACGAATGTTTGAATAAGCCTTAATCGTTAATATTCATTGGAGCCCAATATTCGTTAGAATGAATATTTATTTGCCATCTCTAGCATTTGGCCAGGTTGTCCATATGGTTGCTAGGCCTCTGCATGCTCTCAACCCATGTAAGACAGTTTCTTTTAATTGTACTACCTCAACAGCTCAAAAAAGACAATCCTAAGAGACTGTTTTAAGAAAAAATATCACTGCACTAAACTCATAAAATGTGTGGACATCCGCGCAAAAAACAAGCAGAAACGTCGTCCTGAAAATTTATCACTGCACAAATAGGGTTGCCAACTTTCGGTGACTCGATTCCTGGACACTGAGCGACAACTCCGTCGAGGTCGACGACAGAATTTGACCAGTCGAAATATGAAGTGTAAGTGTGCTCAGGGCCGGATTAAGGCACAAGCCAGGCAAGCCATGGCTTAGGGCCTCTCTTCCAAACAGGGGCCCCGGGCCCGCTGTACACTACTGTAAATTTGAAAGTGACTACAAATTTACAGTTTTAATTAAAAATAGTCAAATCATCGCAATTATACGATGACCGTTCTTCCAATTTTACTATACGTCTGCCGTTGTCAGACTGTTTGACGCCAGTGTTTCAATACTCAATCGCTGAAATAATTCTGAATATTTTGCTAACGAGTCCAACGGTAAGTGTCACTAGATGGGGATGTGTAAATCGGCCTAGATCTAACCTAATTTGAATAATCGCCAGGCAATGAATTATAATAATAGACGAGAATGGCAGCGTAGCGCATAGCCCGAATCTACAAATGGCACGCTTGCTGTCCAGACGGATGTCACGTGACGCATGGCAACGTTTGGCAACTATAGCCATTCCAGTGCAAGCCAGTCATTATTTACACTATTAATAGTGTAAATAATGACTGGCTTGCATTAACCTATAGTGAAATGTTCCGCCACTGACAACCTTTTCAATTACAACTAAACAAATCAATAATTAATTGTTTTCGTTCGTTTGTACTCATTTTGTTAATAAGATCGACCATTGTTAAAAAAGGCAACTTTGTAAGAGGGCGTAGTCGGTCTATACAGGATTGGAGTTGCCGGGGGCAGGATTTAATCTAGGCCGTTTCCGGGGGAAAATTGCTCTTTCCCCCGGAAATTTAAAATTCCCCGGAAATTTTGGCATACTACATCAACTAACTGCAGCCCCTTGCTGACTTCCCCCCGGCTTTTTCAGTTCCCCCCGGAGTCCAGGAGTCTGGAATTCTGTTTCGAGACAAATGGAAAATTTCCTAAAATGTCGAAACCGGCCTTCACCAGTTCACGTCTCGCTTCCGTCGCTCTCGCCTAAATGCGCAATTTCCGGTTAATCGGTTATTTTCCGTTCACAACGGCACTCGACCCAGCCAATCAGCACGAAGCACGCCCAATTAACAACCAATCAAAGCTAAGCGACCTCGTTAGTCGTCCAATCAACGCTCGTCATCTTGACCTAAAGCCAGCAAAATCACGAGAAAACCAATCGGGTTTGTTCCTTGAATCGTGGTCAAAATTATCAGACCGAAGTTCCTATTTCAGACGCTTATGAATTTTGCTATGGGCCGCCCATTAAGTACGTCACGCTCGAGGGGAGGGGTCTATGAAGTGAGACAGTGTAACAGAAGGAGGGCAAGGGTCAACGCGATCGATGTCACACTTTCAGCAGAAATAAAACCTAAAATATAGGGGCCTATGTAATCTAAGTCCTACCTTCCTAAGACGTAAGGTATAGTAACCGTAAAAGTAGGTCTCGTACTCGAGTCCTGGCGTTGGGTTCCGGCGCTTATCTCTGGCCTAGGCAATCAGAAACGTAGGCGGTATAGGCCATCAATCTGGGGTAGTTTGCCATTACTTTCCCCAGACCCACGTTTTGCCTCGCAGCATAACGCTGCTCATTTTACCACCGCCCTCTAGCGAGTAAGGATGAGTCGACCTTAGGGCTCATACGGGAATTGAGCCCGCGACCTCCTGCTCCATCCTCCAGCGTTAATTGTTGCCACTCTTCTAACTTTCCGCCCTAAGGTATAGTAAAAACGTATTTATAATTGCTTATTGACACACTATTCCCCGACATTGATAACGAATATAGTTGAGAACTAATTAATTGATACCTAAAATTTCATGTATCTTAGCTTGACTTAAACTTAGCTTGATTTAAAGCTAAGTTTAAGTCAATCTAAGATACAGAAGTTGAATATCTGCGGCTGAAAATTGAAAGAGAAACTTGAATTTATTAAATAGAACACTTGCGTGACGTAATTTATGGACGACGCTTTAAGGCGGTCTGAGTCTCTGCCTCACTGATATGGTCTGTCCTGTACAGGATTTGCTTTTTGGTCGTCTAGCTGCCCCACCCAGTGGCGGCTCTAGGATTTGGCAAGTGGGGGGCCGTTGGGGTGGCAACTTCTACTCATGGGGGGGCGGGGGCAACCATTTGTTCTTTAATGTATGCAGCATTAAGTATAGGGTCCCAACAGGGGCCAATTGAGGGGGCAGGCACTCAATAGGGGGCACGGGCCTCCTTGCCCCCGGTGGAGCCGCCACTGGCCCCACCCTACTGGTAGCTTCCCAGATAACCAGCACACGTTGGGCCAACGTCGTCAACACATACAAAAACTGATCTGAATTCATACATTGTGCCGACATCGCGCCGCTGAGCGACATTGGCCGACATCAAAAATTGCGTAGAGCCGATGAGCAACCGCTCAGCGGTCCGATGTCGGCACAATGAAGGCAGGGATATTTCTAGGATTGTGAATTTGGGGGGTGTCGACCTCAAATTGGGGATGTCCGCGGAGCTAATTAGTATGCATTTTGTATGCATACCATAATTGTCACATTGCCAAATTTTGCGGGTGACGACCTCAAATGGGGGGGGGGATGTTAGAGTGTAAAAATATCCCTGCATTCAGGGATATTTGCACCCTCCTAACACCCCCAATTTGAGGTCGACACCCCTAAATTCACAATCCTAGATATATCCCTGGCACAATGTATATTTTATGAGCTGATATCGCACATAGACCTATTAATGGCGTTTTAACACTTAATTCCATCATTCCTCCAAGCTTAATTCGATCGTAAATTTTGCATATGCGACAATTAATAAGATGTTGTCAAGTATAAATCTTTACCAATTGCGGATTTTAATTCTCAGTAATTTATATCCAAAATGCAATATTCGATTATAACTGGGCCAGTGGCGTAGACCCAGGAAAAAGTGGATGGATAACATCAAAGAAGATTTCGAAAGTTATCAAATGACAATAATAGATGGAATGAGATTATTATTATTATTATTATTATTATTATTATTTCTAGATGATTTATTAAACGCTATAACATAGCTAACTAGTGCTAAAATCAAGAGCGATTTACAGATGTTCATAAGATGCGCGAAATAAGTGCGTCTTGAGGGCAGTCGCAAACGCCTCAAGGGATGTGATGGATGTCACTGTGGCGGGAAGAGAGTTCCAAAGAAGGGGGTTGCCGCGTGTCACGGATCTTTCCCCCAGCATCACCGTCCTGGACGGAGGAGGGACATAAAAGGCGAATTCGCTTGTCTGATCGCAGCTGCTTGCGACAGTCAGTCGGCATCGGTCGCTGTATGAGCGCAGAAATGTACTCCGGGCAGAGAGGGTCGTGCAGTGCTCGGAATGTGACCATACAGCGTTTGTAAGCTATACGCTCCGAGATCTTCAGCCAGTGTAGCCGTTCCTTTAACAACGGAAAAAGATAAATGGAAAAGTTTTGTGTCTAGCTATTGCCGCTAATGAGCTGGCAGAAAGCAACTATGATGATGATGATGATGATGATGAGTGGCGTAGCGTGACTTTTGGGGACCCCGGGGGCAACTTTCAGATGGGGGCCCCAGAGTTTTGAGCTGACGAGCAAAAAAAACGTTATATCATCTCCATCAGGGGTGGGTCGATTAATCGAAATCGAAATCGCGATTTTTGAAAAATCGTAATCGTAATCGACACGATTATTAAATAAATCGAAATAATCGATAATCGTCGAAAAAATAATCGAAATCGCGATTATTTTTAGATTATTCCCGTAAGTGATATTATACAATATTTCCGATTCAAAGAAAGATCAATTTACCGTTGATTATAAGATTTTCATTGAAAATGGATTCAACAGCGTCTAAAGACAGGTACCATCTTTCTGGGTTTGATAGCAGCTTTCGATACGGTGTGTCATGCAGGTGGGTTTAATGTACAAACTCTCGCTCAACTTGCCACCCTGGTTCTGTCAACTTGTGGAATTACTCATCTCTGAGAGACGGTTCCGAGTTCACTTGGGAGATGTCAGCTCCTGGAGACGTCGACGAAACGGTCTACCATAGGGTCCAGTTCTAGCCCCCACGTTATTCAATTTGTAGGCCTGACATAGGGGCTTGGATGGATATCGTGACCATTAATCCGGACCGAAGTGGATTGGAGCAGGTGCTGCTGTCTTCCGGTTGCCATCCATAAGATTTCTGTCTTCGCAGTATTGAGCTGGAGACGATTTGAGCCCAGCCATTCTGTCATTTCTGCGACACAGTTCGTAATTCGTGATTGGAGTTGTTGGGTAAGAGCTGAGTGACAACTCCCATATACTTGGGTATCATCTGCATATAGGTGTGCCTGCAGATCATGCTTGCGAGCTATGTCGAGTAGATCGACCAGGTATAATGCAAATAGGATGGGTCCGAGGACCGAACCTTGAGGGACCCCATTCGTGACTGGGTAATTCTCCGATGTTGAGTTGGCGCAGCGTACAGAGTAAGTGCGCTGGTTAAGGTATGATGAGAACCATGCAAGTGCGGTGCCACCAACTCCGTAAGTTATTTCCAGCCTCTTCAGCAGAGTGTCGTGGTCGACAGTATCGAACGCTGAAGTCAGGTCAAGTAGAATCAATGCCGCTACCTTTCCAGTGTCAAGTTCACGTAGAATATCTGCGATTACCTTCAGGACCGCTGTCTCGGTCGAGTGTGAGGCGCGGTAGGCCGACTGCAGACTTGGAAGCAGCTTGTGAGTTGTCAGATATTGGTTGAACTGACTTGCTACAAGGCGCTCCAGTAGCTTAGAAAGAACCGATAGGTTAGAGATCGGTCGATATGATTTGACATCTGAGGGGTCAGAGTTAGATTTCTTGATCCGAGCAACAACATAAGCGGTCTTAAAGATAGTGGGCACTGTCCCCGAGGAGATCGAGCGATTGAAGAGCTCAGTGATAAACGGGGTTAAAATTTCAGCACTCTCTTTTAGTAGACTGGTTGGTAATGGGTCCAAGGAGCAGTGTTTGTCCGGGAGTGCCCGTATGCTTGCGGCGACTTCTTCTACCGTCAGCGCTCGGAGGGTGCAGAACGAGTGGAGGGGATTTGCTGGTTTGAACGTTGGTGGAGCATACATTTCAGTGGCAATGCGTATTCCCTCACTTTTATCCCTGATACACTCGGCGAAAAGCTCAGCTTTAATCGAGTCAGACACTTGTGTACGTCCACGTCCAAGTAGCGCGTCTAGAGTCCGCCATTGCTGTGCGGATTGCCCAGCTTCCACTTTTTGATTCCAGAATAATTCTTTTTTTCGTCGGAGAAGTCGTCTGTATTCTTTACGTTGCACTTCCCAGCTTTGCGTAACCTCTTGGACTTCTGATTGTTGCGCCCGACGCATAAGACGTTCTTTTCCTCGCAACGCCCTTTTTGCCTCTCGACATTCATCATCGAACCAGGGGTCCGAGGGGCGTCGGCGGCATGTGACGGTTCTAGCTGGAGCGAGTTTGTTTAGTACTGTATTGATCTCTTTATTATATAGTTCCGCCATTTCATCCATGTCCATCTCCGCCCACGCTTCGTTATTACTGAGTGAGGACTGCTTGAGTTCTCGCTGGAAGGCGTGAGGATCGAGCTTGCTCCATGCACGACGAGTGGTTGAAGCGTAGATCGGGCTGGGGCGTGCAAGCGTTACGTCCCACAGGAGAAGGTGATGGTCGGAGAGTCCGGCGTTGATCACTGACACCGGCAGTGGAACGGTTTCTCCACGGACGGCGACGATATCGAGGATCCCTCCGGCGGCATGTGTAGCATTAGTAAGGTTGAGGATGAAATTGTAGGTGTCAAAGAGTTCTTTCGGTTGTATACTTGCGGGGTCTTCTGATCTGTCTAGACGCACATTGAAGTCTCCCACTACATAGATTGAGTCTGTAAGCGAGGCCAGGTGGCTCAGAAGTTCAGACAGCTCCGCGAAGAATAGTTGAGATATTGCCGCTGATCCAGGTCGGTATATTACCGCTATCACACATGACGACTCTGAGGTGACACGCGCGCAGACGGATTCAAAGGTTTGGGCAATCATTGGGATTTCCATCTTCGTCATACGTATCCCAGGTGTGGCACAGATTGCCACTCCACCATGATTAGTGGACAGTTTCTCTATCTCTCGTGTAGAGCGTTTGCGAGCTTGCTCGACGACTGTATATCTATCCTGGAGTAGTCGTCCGACCCATGCTGAGTTTGAGTCATGCCAGGTCTCACACAGACATAGAACCTGGATTCTGAGATCTCGACTCAGTTCTAGTAGGTCGTCTAGCTTATGGTTTACTGCACGGATGTTTAGCAAGCCGAACTTTAGAGTTCTATTTGCACCAAGTGAAAGACGGTGACAGTGAACTGGTTGTAGCTCTCTAGGTCGATCACACTCATGTATCTGAGGGTTGCTTCTGACTGAGCTAGCTACAATGTACACTCCATTCGCTGCCTTTGTCAGGAGTGGTTTATAACATCGTCTTCCTCCTCTTTTTCCGCGATGGCGATGAGCTTTACGCGTGTAGGTCTCACAGAGTCTGAGTATCCCGAATTCAGATAATGTATCAACGACACAAGGTACAGGACGACCACCGTGAGAGCAAGCCAGCAGCTCTGTCGACGTATAACGTAACGTACGCATACTGTGATGCACTTAAGCTTACATAATCCAGAGAACTCGTGTTGATCAGAAAAGAAGTGAAAACGAGAGTTCACGATTCTGCGACCGCAATAATCCAGTCGAGAAACGTAGCGCCAACAATCCAGTCAAGTAACGTAACGATAAGAATAAAATCGGGCGACGGCCATATTGAACAACGGTAATTTTCAAAATTATAACGGTGTTGATGTTGAGATCGTTCCGTTTCAACTTGACATCACCATAGTCACTCGAATTTTAATCAAACTAACACTAGTTTCGAATTCACTGTCGAACGATACGAATTTTGATATATCTTATGAAGCATAACGAGAAAACAGTCTGACAAAAAGAACATTTAATCACACGATCGAAGTTTTTGGCAAGCCACACGCGGCGCCACCTAGCGATCATTTGTGTAGGCCTTAGCCTTGTCTACTGCGCTATATAAATTGTCAATAAATAAATAAATAAATAAATAAATAAATAAATAAATAAATAAATATGCATTCTGTATGCATATCATTGTCACATCACCAAATTTTAGGGGGTGTCGACTTCAAATTAGGGGTGTTGGGGGTGTTAGGGGTGTAGAAATATGCCTGTTGAAGACCAACTGAACATCGATACACAGAGGATTGCCGAATACTGTAAAATATGGCGGGAAAGCCAGTTTCTAAAGGTACTGTGAAATAATCGAAATCGAAATTATTTAAAAAACCGTAATCGTAATCGAAATCGTAATCGTGAAAAATAATCGAAAATAATCGTAATCGTAAAAAATAATCGTAATCGACCCAGCTCTACTACCGATACACTACTATTGTAGTACACAATTAAACACTAATTGCATAGTTTTATTTAACAAATGAAGATACATTTTAAAAATAGACACCAATTAAGCAAGCAAGCACAGACAAATTACGGTTTCGCTCCTTTGTCCATTGAGCATTGATCTTCCATGATAGTGTGCAAGTGCCAATTACATGGCCTAGTAGACCGAAATTCAAGTCAGTAGATGATGAGAGCAAAAAGCCAGACATTTCCCATTTCAGACCAATGCCTGCCGGACGAAGGACAAGAGATCCAAAAGGACATGTCTTCCTTTTGCCGGACGTCTGGCAACCATAATTCGGGGTGACTTTTAGGCCGTCGGCCTAAAGTATCGCGCTAGAAAATGTTTTCGCCAAAATTAAACGTCGCTGCTAGCTTTATGGGGTGCATTTCTCTCACACACCGGCGTTTGACCAGCAGGTTCTGAACGTCTCAGACTATCGATAAAACATCGCTTCAATCAACGAAAAACAAGAATAAATAACACAACACTACTACTAGCCTCACTGCCCTTCGGATATTGACTATTGCCTGGCTGATCCCACACCTTTCCTATAGCTATTTTAAGAGAGGCTGAGCGCCTAAGAATAAGCAGCTACTGTTGTGCTGCTTTCCAAGGCGCTATAGAAATCCACGAGATTTTACTTTACTTTACTTTACTTTACTAACTTGTGGAAGGAAATGCCCTTCGCTCTCGTCTTCTATCCGTCCTTGTTTTTACACCCGAAAGCTGAGCAATAAAATGGCATTTTGAAACTATTCAATCACAACATTGCATTGACATGCGACACGTGACTTTATATAAATGAGCGATAATCCGACGATTTACAGCTCACTGCTAGCTCACTGCTCGGCCAGTACGTATGTATTAATTCATTGTCGCCAGGACTTAGAGATGGCAAATATCGTTAGAAATGAATATTCGTTACTATGAATATATTCATTTCAGATATTCGTTAGATAATATTCGTTAGAAAATATTCATTAAAAAATATTTATTAGACGTTAAACGTTAAACTTTACTCTGCTCGTTGGCACGCGTCATTGGCTGACACCTACTACACCTAGCATTCAGACGGGCTTTTGTCACCCACCGACAGTGGCGGCTCTAGGATTTGGCAAGTGGGGGCGTCGTTGGGGGTGGCAACTTCTAATCATGGGGGCCAACCATTTGTTGTTTAATGTATGTAGCATTAAGTATAGGTCCCAACAGGGGGCAGGCACTAAATAGGGGGCACGGGCCCCTGCCCCTCCCGGTGGAGCCGCCACTGCCCACCGACTTAATGGATGACATTGATGTATTAAGATTTTTCAACTCGCCATTCGTGCAGGGAGAACTTGAGCTGTTTAATGCGACCCAGTGTTGGAGTTGTGAAATTTGAAAGGAGGGTGGGGTAGGAGGGGGTGGGGTTGGTTGAGGAATGCATGACAGAAACGGCATGCACCAGAAATGCGATGTTTGGGAGGGTTGCAAAGTTAGCTGGGGTTCAACCCCAACCCCTCCAGCAACTCCAAGCCTGATGCGACCTTATAGAAATGAATATAGAATAGAGATATGCTACGCTAGTACGTTTTACATGTGCCCAATAGGCTACTAGGTTTATAGCATTGCGATGCAGTTGTTGGTTTATTCTAACAGGCACAATAAAATTTAATTAAGTATCATGCGGACCCCACAACTATAATTTTAAAAGAAGAAAAACTTTTAAGTACAAACAACTGTTAGTTAGGTCATTTTAACTGAAATGCCATAGAACTAGGTGTTAAGCAGCATAAACATAGGCCTAGGCCTATACGAATGCTTTCACAGCAGTTTATAATTCTGATTCAAAAATATGACCATTTGAACAGTTTTGCTGACAACCGACTCCTCCTGGCAGATATCAGAATCTAAGTTTTTACACTAATCGAATATATACACTATTAACACGCTGCACGCAAAAGAGTAAACTTGCAGTACGTAATCTAAATGGACGCAATGCAGTTGACTATATTTAATATTGACTATATTTAAACTGTGTGAATAATGAATAATTCAGCCTGGATCGTTAATCGTTAGATTTGGCTAGTTGCCAAGTCGTTAGATTAATTATTTATCCAGTATATAGTAGATAATGGAGATGCATGCCAGCTAGCAGCTGGGTGGGGGGAGGATGGAACAGCTTCTGGCCGTTGGTTGTTACGTCTCCTCATCTCCTGGCGGCCAATCGGAATAACGCGGGTTTGCGGCGGGAAGTTCCGGGAACAGCAACAGCCAACAAGCAATCCGATGCTCGTAGTCTCGAAACTATTAGCGGCAGTGCAAATCGTTAGAAAGTAACGAATGTTTTAATCAGTCTTAATCGTTAATATTCATTAGAGCCCAATATTCGTTAGAATGAATATGAATAAATATTTATTTGCCATCTCTACCAGGACTCGCCACAGATTGCATCACGGTAAACGTCATTGACATGGCATTGAAAGTGTTTTTCCAAATGTTTCGATCGTGCTGCGTATGTTTCTAACACTTAAGTAACTAATTGTTCAGGCAAGCGTTCATTTTCACAGATGAGGAGAATCAAAAACGAACAGAGAACTGCAATTGACCAAGAAAGATTAGGTTCACTTAGCTTGATGTGTATCGAATCCGATATTTTGAGAGAAATACAGTTTGACGATATTATTTCAGAATTTTCAAGACAGAAATAGAGGAAAAAATTCTTTTGATTTTAAAGATGTTATTTGAGATTGTAAAGTTTTAGTACTTGAAATTGAACTAAATTACATTAGTGTCGTCACTTCATAAATATAAAAAAGTTTTAATTGTTACATAACTTACATTTTAAAATATATGCCTTTTCGTTCGTCCCTATACAACTGATTTCAGGGGCGGGGCTTATATCAAATGCTGGCTTAGGACCACATGAAGCCTTAATCCGGCTCTGAGTGTGCTACCTAAATTTCATAACTTCGGCATTTATTAGACTTTTAAAGCACAAGGCATGACATAGAGTTAGGTTACTTAGGTGTTTATTCACAAAATTTTCACCAACAGCCTATGTAGTCTGTAGCTAATGTAGAGCACATTCCAATAGGCCTAAGGACCCTAAGGTGTTGCTATGCAAGACTTTGATGACTAGGCCCTACCTAAATACGCTAAATAGTACTGTATAGAGTCGCAATTCGCCAATTCCGCTAATAGGCTCAGCAAATTTTGCCAACGCAGTCTATAAACTTATTTCAAAAAACATTTCCTCATTTCTTGCATTACGTGTACTTTTAACCCTTTCATTACGGAATTAAATGCTATTTATGGAAAAAATATTTGTTAGCATGTTTACATTGAAATAGACAACAGAACATACATATAAATGTAATTTTAACCAATATCTGTTATATTTCATATTATTTGACCATGGTGCCAAATGGAACCAATGGTATGGAAAGTCAGTTGGTGCCAAATGGCACCATTGAAAGTAAACTCTTGAAAAGTACAGTGCTGCACTAACTAAAAATTAGAAATTAAACAAAATGCATCAGAATGATAAGATAATATTTGTGCTAATAAATGTGACACTCTATTCAGTATGAAACTTGAGAAAACAGTTCTTGTGCTTAGTGCTTTTGTAGTCAACTTTATTAAGAGACGTCGCGGCAAGTCGAATAAGTCGACGCGGCATGTCGAATAAGTCGACTCCATCCATTGTACTGTATTCTTTTACTATTGCTGGACATCTGATATACGAGTATTTCTTCAGTTTCCTGTCCCATCTTTTTTTGTGGTCAGTGTGAGTAGAAGGCTGGACAGCACGGTTATCCAACCATCTTACAATGGCCAAACCAGAGTTGGCATCAACTGCCTTATCAGCAGAACCTCGACCAGCCTGTTTCAACTTTCTCTGCCTTTAGCACTGCACCTCATAGTCTGTTAGATCTAACAGTGCCCACAGTCCATACTCCCCAAGATCACAGCATCAACTGAAGCTCTAGGAATGTAAGCCAGTTATCACAGTACAACTTGAAGTTCATCCCTTTAGGAAGGGTTTCACATGGTTTTACAACAAAGATCTTCAGGCTGGTACCCACAGGCAGCCTCAACGTTTGGCCCGTTGCTGTCATAAAAGATGAAAGTCATATATGAAGTCCTTTGCTCCACATTGTACCATTACTTTGAACCCCCACTTCTTTGGCTTCCTTGGGAGATACTGACGTAATGAATTCTTCCTCTTGAAAGGAATCCTTTTCTCGTCGATACTCATCATCATCTTGCCTTAGCTGTTGTCACTGAAGTGCAAAAATCTGCAAAGGTCACTGAATCTGTTTTGGCCCATTACATCAGCGACAGCAGGCACTCTGAGCTCATTGGACCAATATATGGCATACCGTGACAGGTGAACCAACCATATCTTGAGAAGAATTCTGAAGTACTGCTCAATTTCTGACAAATCAGTACAAAAGGCAGAATTCATCTGAACTGAGTAGATATTTGCTTGTTCTACGATGTGCTCAATACGTTTTGATGGAAAGAATTGCTTGAAGTAGCTTATTGGTTCTCCTATCTCAGGAGGATCAGAAAATTTGCATTTTCATTCAATGTTTCCTGGCTTTACTGCATTCATTTTCTCCATTGAAATGTGTGGCTTGATTTTTGCGTCTCAGCCAGTGTTTGTCTTGAGATATATGCCAAAGGGATATCATCATCACTATTTGCATGTCCACTAGGACTGTCAGCAGCAAACTCTGCAAGAGGCACATCATCTTCACTCATATCACAGCTCTCAATGTCACTCTGATCATTTTCATAGTCACTATCAAACTCGTTCGCCGGTTCAGACACCACTATGACATCAGCATCAGGGAACAGAATCAGCTGCGTCACTTTTATTCCACTTCAGGTTTGTCTCTGCACAAAGTCATAATACATTGCGATTGGTAAACTACAAAATATACTAAATAATCGATAATAAACATATGATAAATAATCGATAATTGCCCACATGCAAATGTAGCCACAACATAACGGTTGCACATGACTGGTGTTGGCAGTCATTACGTTACCATTGTAACCCATAGAAGCCAAATGACACCATGCATTAAAACATTTTCTCACGAGTGGTAGCAATTATTACAGCATAATTTATGCCAAAGGTTACACAATTGATGCACAATAACGAAAATATTTTTTTACTTGTTTAGAAAAGCTGATTTACAGCAAGAATTGAAAACTTATTTACAACTATATTTTATGCAAAAAGTGCAAGTTTTGAAACCAGAAATATTGCAAAAGACAAGAAAGTAAAACATCAGGCTGCATTCATGCTCTGTGTCATGACTTGGTGAATGACACAGACCATAAAATGAAGATATATTTGCATTCTTGAACAAATAAAAAGAAATATATTTTCATTGGCTCCATTTGGCACCATAGGTAATGAAAGGGTTAATGTAATTGGAGCCTGCTGCAATACTTCACTGACTGCAGAGAAATCCTGAACAGATTCTACAGTGTCCTGGACACTGAACACCGTTGGTCGATTCCTGGACTGTCCAGGACTCCAGGTCAATCCTGGACAGTTGGCAACCCTATGCACAAAGCACAGAGAATTGCATTTAACCACTGCACATTTTCACTTATCACTGCACATTTTGTGTATCACTGCATGTTAAAACAGGCCCTGGTTTTGGCCCCTGACACCACAATAACCCCTGTTCAAACTACAAGAAATCTCAGATTAAAATTTTATTCTTTTCTAAACTTCGAATCATAAACCTCCCAACTTTCAAAAGCCTGCTTTATTCATATTCATGACCTTCATCGCCTACGTCCTTGTCTCGATACCAAAACTGCCTTCACAATTGCCACCTCAATAGTTCACTCCAAATTAGATTACTATAACTCCCTCTACTATAACCTTCCCAAAGCTTCAGTGGCGGCTCCACAGGAGAGCCTGGGGGGCCGTGCCCCCCTATTGAATGCCTGGCCCCTCCAGTGGCCCCCCTGTTGGGACTCTATACTTAATACTACATACCTAACAAATGGTTGGCCCCATGATTAGAAGTTGCCACCCCAACGGCCCCCACTTGCCAAATCCTGGAGCCGCCACTGCAAAGCCTCCATCAACAAATTGCAATCAATACAAAATGCACTAGCTTGCGCTGTTACTAAGTCACCTAAGTTCTCCCATATTTCACCCATACTAAAATCATTACATTGGCTTAAAATAACTGAACGTATCCAATATAAGATAATAACACATACATATAGCTCACTTTGGTCATCAAAACCTGTCTACCTTAGATCAATATTAACCCCTCAACTTCCTCGACCCACACGTTAGTCACCTCATCTCACTCTGTCACGCCCACTGAATCAGTCATCCCTGAAAATTTGTAACCGTGCCTTCTCATACGCCGCACCTGAACTTTGGAACTCGATCCCAGCTTCCCTCTGTAGACTTCGACACTTTCAAACAATAAAACCCGAGTCCTCTTTTCCTATAATTCCTGCATTGTCTCCTCAAGTCTTCAGGTCTAAGCTTGAATCCTTCCTTTTTCTTAAATCATTTCCTCCACAAAGCTGTAACAACCTCACTGCTCTTCAGATGTTGACTATTGCCTGGCTGATCTTTTACCTTTCCCATAGCTATTTTAAGAAAGGCTGAGCACCTAAGAATAAGCAGCTACTGTTGTGCTGCTTTCCAAGACACTATATAAATCCACGAGATTTTACCTACCTACTTACTGGTGGTGTCTAGTTTCAAACATAGACCTACATCATTTTCGATTGCAATGAAAGCCAGGCTGACAAGTCTTTCTTGGGCGATAGTTGATGGCAGATAAGTTTTTATAAAATTAATAGTGAAAATGATTGTTGTCCATTGACTACATTACAGGAAGAGTAAGAAAGAACCGCAATGCAATAGTTCAATTTGGACAACTGAGATGGCTTAAATGAATAGAATAACCCGCGGGCCACACTTTGGGCACCCGTCCTAACTCTTTAGACATCTAGACAATAGTTACTGTGACAACAGTGAGGGCAAGAGGGGGAAAACTTGCTTCTACTTTTTGCCATCTTAACAATAGACTAGAAAGATGCTCGCTTCGCTCGCGCTCACAGTGCAGGATAAATACTAATCCAATACCTATACCTAATACCCAATCATTGAATTCATGCTGAACAACATTTCAATTAAGTACACCACCACCTAGCCAAGCTGTGCGCCACGTAATAATTAGGCCTATGTACGTTAAAATCATGCAACTGTGACCATTTGACGCTGTACACGTATTTTTGTGTACGTTAAAATTGCGCAACTTCCTCGAGCTACGCTCATCAACGCATCGCGACGTTGTACACATTATGACGTTGCAATGAACAATTGAACATACACTTTGTCAAACGCTTCTTCGACTAAACCGTTTGGTTACCAATAGCAACGTCGTCTTCGAACATCGCCCACCAACGCATCGCGACGTAAGGACTAAACGGTCTAAACCATCTACCAATAATCAACCAATCAGAACGCTTGAAAGTAACAGACAGAGAGACATACAGATAAGGATCTTAATATTATAGATAGGCTCTATTCAGTGAATATTAATGCCTAATGCCTATGCCTGGTACCCTCTCAAGTAACCCACTCAATGGCCATCAATTGATTAATAGGACGAGAGGTCAGCAGACTCGGTACAATAGCAACAAGAACCTGAAACCCCAGAATGAATACCTACCAAACAAGTCTGATTGCTCAACATTGGCAATGAACCAAAAATATCAACAGGCGTAAAAATATCACCACTCCGGGGAACAGATTGTTCTCAATGCTCGACTCGTGATGAATAGCTAAACAGAAATTTTTACCTCAACAGGGGTGCCAGTGTGGTTTGTTGAAAGCATTGTTCAATTATTTTTATAATATGCTTGACACAAAGTATGTACTTTTTGGAAGAACAAGATTAACAAAATAGTTTTAGTCATGAAACAGCAGTGATGGCACTGTTCGATTTGCGATCACTAAAATGGATATACCGGGTACTTTCCATACAAGCTTTATTTTCTGTCATGAAAGTATCAACACCATGCACTTTATTCTGAATCTGTACACCATCAAACAAACACCCACACACTGATGAATCAATTGCCTGACATATAGCAAATATGCTTGCCGCTGGGAATTTTGACATTTGACAAATAAATCCTATAATCCTATTGCTGCATATTTTCTTTTATAGTCCAACTAAATCTCTGAGAAAATACATCTAATACTATATATTAATTAGAAGGTTTCCACTTTACACAAGTTAATATTCTTGTGCCAGATTCTTGCTACCTTGGCAAGGGCTACCAGCTTCTGGCACATAGAATTCAGTGTGCTTCAAAAGTACTGCCATGTACCAAATTTTCTCTTCACAGTATATTTCCAGCCAAGGATGGGCTAACAGTTTTTTCTCCTAAAACCATTCATAAATCAAAGTTATTGCATAACACATACAGTCATACACCAAATATGAAAGAAAGCCAGCATCAATGTCATTAGGGGTTCTGATATGCCTACGCACTTCAGGTTTTTTCACAAAATTTAATGAGTGGCACAGTAAGAAGCCTTAATGTAATCAACAATACATAAGTAAAGTCTCTTTAGATATTCCAAGCTCTTTCCATCATCCATGGTATGTTTCATAAATGACCACATGCTCCTTGACTTCTTGTTAATCCTGCCTGTCCACTTCTTTTCTCCATATACATCCACATACTCTTCTTCAGGTACTGTCTCACTACCAAATATATTTGCATAAATGCTTGTGACCCAATTTATTCGGGTGTTTCCCCAGACTGTGCAAGTATATGCAGAAAGGACTGTGATGAACAAATTATCCACTTATATTGTAAAATGGCAGACGACGGGATTGTTGCATCTGGGTGTTGATGTGAGTTTTAATGGCAGCACTTCTTTAACTCTTCAGATCAGTAATCTCAGATAATTTTCCGTTTCTGAGCAAAATGTAGTATCATCCGTGTATCTTAGATTGCTTATTATTTTTCCTCCAATTCTAGCTTCCATATTCAAATCATTCAATGCCTGTCTCATGATGATTTTCGTGTAAAGGTTGACCAGATATGAAGACAGTATGCATTCTGTCTCACTCCTTTACCAATCCTGATCCACTCAGTATTTCCATAATCTGTTCTTACTGTGACTTCTTTATTTTCATATAAATTCTTTAACACATTAGGTTCCCTTGTCTTTGATTATGCTACACTTACGGCACTATATAAATAGTCCAGTATACATACAGCACAGTCAAAGGCTTTGCTGTAATTGATAAAACAGAAGTAAAATTTTTTTATATTCACCGTCAACATCAAAGCGCTTTTATGTATAACCCACAGGACGCTGCCATAGGCACCATCAACATCAAAGCGCTTTGATGTATAACCCACAGGACACCGCCATAGGCACCATCAACATCAAAGCGCTTTGATGTAGCCGTGCCTGAAGCCGGCTCCAACGCCGGCAACTTCAAAGCACTTTGAAGTATCAGCCGAGAACACCGGCCCCGTCGAAACCTTCGAATACCTGAAGACTAGCATATGCGGGCTATATTCACGTGCGGCTTATGATGGGACGTGAGAACATAATTCGTAATTTTCCGCGGGTTATACAATATACACGTGTGCGGGTTATATACGTGTGCAGGTAATAATCGTGCAAATGCGGTACTGATTAAAATTACACAATTAGATTTGACTATAATTATTTTCTCAAGGGCAGGTAAACGTCATGAGAATTATACACATGTATGCTCTTGTTGAAACACATTTCTTGCTTTTCTTAGCTGTGACGGTTTTAGCCCATCATGTGCCTTGTGACTATGGCTAAAAATTAATTTTTTAACCAGGGGTAGCTAATTTGGTATGTATGCATAGGGAGGGGTCCCAAAAATGGACGTGGTGCTAAAGGGGTGAGGGGGTCTGAAAATATGATTTTTTTGGAATGCATAATATATGGATGGTCTCAAATAAATCAGCAGACATGGTGGAGAAATTAAAATAATCATCGATGGAGTGGAAATAGAACAGGTGGAAGAATTTTGCTATTTCGGAAGCCTGCTTGATACAAACGCCAAGTGTCATTAAGAAATAAGAGGAATTGCCATGGGGAAAGAAGCCTTTATGAACAGAAGAGAACTACTGAGAAGGAATTTTAACCAAAATCTGAAAAAAGATCGGTCAAAACACTGATCTGGCCAGTGACACTCTATGGATCAGACACTTGGATGCTCAGAAAGAAAGACATAAAGAGACCAGAGGCATTCTAAATGTGGATCTGGCGAAGAATGGAAAAAATCAGCTGGACGGAAAAAAATAATAAATGAAGAAATCTGAAAGAGGATAGAAGAAAAGAAAAGCCTAATAAACACTATTTGTACAAGACAAAAGAAGTGGATAGGCCATGTTCTGAGAGAAGAATCAAACCTACTAAGAGAAGTAGAGAAGTACTAGAAGGAAAGATGAATGGGAAAGCACAGAAAGGGCAACGAAGGACATCGATGCTGGAGTGGATGTTTGACACTACAGAAAAAAAACAAGTATTCAGCCCTGAAGATAAAAGCTCAAGATAGAGAGTAGTGGCGATGCTGGAGTATGGAACCTGTCTTTGGACAGAGCACCTGATGAAGAAGAAGGATGGTCCCATACTGGCCAATTCTATGCTTTTATTCGTTTCTAGATGATTAGTTCATTGATGAAAAGTAGGGATCAACAGGAAATTACCCTGGCATTTACCTTGGGCTGCGTATTGTAGCGACACACGCTTAGGCACACACGCCTTTTCTCGCTAATTATAATTTCAGTAGTATATTGGATCTTAACTTTCAGGATGCCTCTGTCCAACCACTACCCGGGGGTTTCCTAGGCACTTATTGTGTTCCCCTAACTTTTTGGTTAGGAACCTGATTAGCTATCACTTTAGGCACAAAACTCCTCAATTACTCTAAGCCAACGGTGGCCAAACCGCGGCTCGCGAGCCGCATGCGGCTCTTCTATGTTCAAATTGCGGCTCTCGAAAAATAAAAAATTAAGGTTGTAAATTTTTCCGGACCTACCTGGGCTGAAAATAATTTTTGGCTTGGTTTTATTTATTTATTGTTAAAACTTGGGCATAATTTTATTTTTAAAATTTAAATGAAGCATATGGTGACTCTGATTGGTTGGTGATGTTAAGATTCTTGATCCTACTTTTTTCTAATCTGTTAAATATTAATTAATTGAGAACTATAATAATTTCTTAAAATAAATGAATAAAATAATTTTCCATTGTGAGTTGGGTCATGACCCATAGTCAGTCAATGCGGGACTCTAGATTTTTAAAATTTGCAAAAATGGCTCTTGGTTACTACAGGTCTGGCCACCCCTGCTCTAAGCACTTACTCTTATCTTCTTGCACCCTTCTTAGGTGTTCTTACGTTACTTGTTCCTGTTCTACAGTCTACATCCTTCATGAGTATTACCTAACTTAATCTTTTATCTCAAGATTCTATCCTTTAGGTCTGTAACTCTGAATCTCCTCACTCTTAAGTTCACCTACTCAGTAGAGAATGCGTCACGGAGCTTACCTTTTGTGAGGCATACCCTGCCTACTTAATGTAACTAGCGCCCTCTTCTGAACGTCTCTGAATAACTTATCTTAAACGCTTAACTCTAACTACTTATACTTTCACGCTAAAAGAGGTATGCTTTACACCCTATGAATTTCGCCACAGTATCACCTTTTTTGCAAGTATTGGCTTGGCCAAATATTGGGAGGCAAATATTGGCACACAAGTAGTTGCCATTAACAATAGGCTATTCAGGATCTAGGTTAACAGCAGAAGGAAACTTTGTTTAAACATCCAATTTGAAGCAGAATTGGACAAATGATTGTGTTTGCCCAGGTAACTGAATGGAGGCAACTAACAATTGGGAGAGAGACATAGAGTCAAACAGAGACAGACAGAGGGAGAGAGAGGACAGAGAGCTACCCGGACCTTTTCTTATTGGCTGGATTTTAGGTCGAATCAGAAAGGACTTAGTCAAAGGTGATGATCAGGGTTATTTCTAGGATTGTGAATTTAGGGGTATCGGGAATTGACCCCTCAATGGTTCCCCAAAATGTTTTAAATCAAATTTCACAGCAATATTTACAATGCATATTTCATTTGAAAGGGTTTTTGATTATCTATAAGAATATGAAAAGAAAAATGTAACATTTTGCAATAACAATCTTCATATTTCATGAGAAGATATAAAAATTAAAAAATTAAAATTGGACTTTTAAGTTCGTAAAATTTTTGCCAGCAACAAGATATTGTAAGTAAGCTATCTGAAACATGTACAGTGTACACAATACACATATGTGATAAACATGCTATATGAAACATTAAAAAATTTATATATATACAGGGTGTCTCTGAAAAAAAACCAGCAGAAAAACTATGATTTCTTAAAAATTCCTAAATGGATTTCTAACAAAATTTCCACGCGTGTACCGCACATGTGTCACACGTGTCCCCACCTTTCCGCCAATTTTCATCTCATGTGCATGTAAGATGGCCATATTGTGAAATATCAAAGTCAAACTTTGATTTTTACTACTCAATCGCAGCATGATAGGCCTAAATATCTAGCTTCACATAAATTTGGTTTCATGTCAATGTTGGTAGTAGTAGTAGAGTAGTAGTAGTAGTATAATAGTAGTATTAGTAGTAGTAGTAGTAGTAGTAGTAGTAGTAGTAGTAGTAGTAGTAGTAAAGTTTAAATCGAATGCAAATTTGTAAAAATGTTTTTTAAATTTGCAGAATTCGATATAACAAGAAAAGTTAGACTTAAACTGTCAAAATGGGTAAAATATCGAATGCAGATAAGATGCAAATTCATACATTGCAGGAGCTTGGCTTTGGATACCGAACAATTGTTGCAAAATATGCTAAAAAGGGATGAAACCTTTATTCGGTGAAAGATATTTGCAAATGGGTCAATGATCGTGGATCTGAAACCAATTCAAAACTTTTCTTGCTATGCCGAATTCAGCGAATTTAAAAACATTTTAAAAATTTGTGTTTGATTTAAACTTTACTACTACTACTACTACTACTACTACTACTACTACTACTACTACTACTACTACTACTACTACTACCAACATTGACATGAAACCAAATTTATGTGAAGCCACATATTAAGACCTATCATGCTGTGACTGAGTAGCAAAAATCGAAGTTTGACGTTGATATCTCACAATAAGGCCATCTTACATGCAAATGAGATGAAAATTGGCAGAAAGGTGGGGAAATATGTGCTGTACAAGTGTGGAAATTTTGATAAAAATATATTTAGGAATTTTCAATAAATCATAATTTTTCTGCTGGGTTTTTTCAGAGACACCCTGTAGACGTATAAGTGTCATATTTTAGTTTGCAGAGGATTTTGTGTGAAAGGTCTCATAGCAATTACGACATATGTACAGGGCGTAAACTGTAAAAGTAAAAACTGGACCAATGTTTGACATTTAATATCTCAGCCGAGTGTTTATTGATTTCAATAAAATTTATAGGCCATATACCTGGGAATGTTTCTGATGTAATTGCCAAATTTCATGCTGATATCTTTAGTGTTTGCTGAAATATGGCCAAAAAACTAAAGAGACACAAACTTTAAATTTGACAACGGAATATAACGTCATAATAAAATGTATTGTTTTTAAGTCTAAAAATAGCGTCGTTGTCATCGCGCCAGACAAGGTCAAGGGTTACTTATGGCCAACAGATAAACACAGCAGCATTATGTTTGGCTGCAGGACTGTCATGATTTGCTAGGAAAAGATTTTATATTCCAGCAAGACGGAGAACCTGCCCACTCTGCTCCCAGGACCCAGGATTTTCTGGAGCAAAATTGTCCAGATTTCATCAAGAAAGATGACTGGCCACCCAACTCCCCAGATATCAATCCACCTGACTTCCATTTTTCGGAATCATGCTCAACAGATATCAAAAGTATCAGCCAAAGCCACAGAACATCACGGAGTTGAAGACTGGGCTGAAGAATATCTGGGAGAGTTTGCCTGAGGACCAGATCAAGAAGTCGATACTGTCAAAGAAGCGCTCACGGCATGTGTGAAGGCTAAGGGTGGGCATTTTGAGCATCTGCTCCCGCAACAAATCATCTAAAAAAACCTTTAAAACGTCCCTTTTCAGAGCCAAAAAATATATATAATTTTGTATCAATTTATTATGACGTTATATTCTGTTGTCAATTTTAGAATTTGTGTCTCTTTAGTTTTTTGGCCATGTTTCAGCAAACACTAAAGATATCAGGTTCAAATCTGTGTGTTAGCAATTCAAATTGTCAATCGTAATTGGGAAAGGAATAGGGGGAAGGAAATGGGTGGGAAGGGTATGAGAAGATGCAGTGAAAAGATCTGTGGCCTGTTGACACAATTTCTGTAGAATTCCATTTAGATTGCCCGCACCTCCGTATTGCCCACACCTGGAGGTTTTTTGTAAAAAATCATATAGCCCGAGGGCAATCTGCACGAAAATACGGTAAACATGTTTGAAAATATCTATCAGGTACCAGAAACATTCAGAAAACTGATGGGGCGGCAAACATGCCATAGCAATGAAAAGGCTAAAATTTAGATTTGAAAATACTTGATTAATTGCAATGTAATGTAGTATTTGTGTTCAGACATTCCTTCATGATTCAAGGAGTGATAACTACAAAGAGTCAGCTCTATGGTTTGAAACTGAAGAATAGCTCCAGTCAAGGCCAAGATCTAATCCAAATTTTCCCATTTTTTTAGACTGTTACATTTAAAAAATCACACTTACTGCTTATAATATAACAACTTAGCACATATCAATCCACACAATAAAGCAACGTCTTCATCAGCAAACTTTAAACAATATTTAAAGTTTCAGCATTTGTTGTATATATGGCTCCTTTCTTCACTGCAGGCAAAAACAACTGACTGCAAATTGCCATGAATAGTCTAAGTGTGCTACACAGAAGCTCAAGAGTCTGCTTACATTAAGGAGAAGGCAGGGTACAAAATTTCATGTTTTCCTGTCACACAAGCTTAAATATACAATAAACTAAATATGGTTATTAATAAAAAATATCATTACCTCAATATAGGCACCAATGGCTGGATAGACTTTAAAATTGGCCAATGATATTGATACTCCAGACACATATGGAAAACTGCTCACAATAGCATTTTCTGTGGCAGGAAAACTGAACACTTTGTAGCCTTTTGACTCAAAACTGCTACCACAGCTGGATCAGGTCTGTCATTGTCTTCAGCAACAATACACCCTACAGCCCATCTGAGATCCTCTGCAGGTATCTGAAACCAGGCGCAAATGAAAAGATAAAACGTACAGATATTCATTACACTGTGCCGATTCTACTTTTTCCCTGTGAATTCGATCAAATTTTTTTGATAGTGCAAAAATTAATTAAATTTTTATACCATTGAAATTTCATCATTGAGAGATCATCTTGAAGAGAAAGCTTCCTTAATTTGCAGAGTATGCAAAAAGTATTCCCATTTCACCAGGGGAAAACGCAACTCCATCACTTCGTGATTTGTACTGGCTATCAGCGCCAGAAAGAATTTACTTCAAGCTCACGTTATTAGCCTACCGATGCCTGAACGGTGTCGACCCTGCATACCTGGCGACTGAACTGGTACGAGTAGCTAACTTGGAAGGTCGGCAACGCTTGAGATCTGCCCGTTCCACCTCACTGGTCGTCCCGAGGACGCGCCTTCGAACTGTTGGTGATCGTGTGTTCCCTGTGGCCGCGTCAAGAGCGTGGAACTGTCTGCCTCCATTTGTGCAGCTCTCTCCTTCTCTCAACACCTTCAAAGAGAAGCTTAAAACCTGGCTATACCACAGGAGCTACTTGTGATTTCTTGTGTTTCTGTATGTGTTCACGCAGTTCTTATAGGACGAGTTACCACATTAATCAGTACGTTGTAATAATAATAACAATAATAATAATTTTGAGCATCTGGCAGAATGTCTCATCTTCATCTTCACCTTTGTCTGCTGAACCTACATTACAAAATTATCCTGGCCCTATACTATGGTAAAGCATCATTAAGTGATTCGATTTGATATATTTAATTTGATCGAATTCAAGCCTTAACAGCTGTTTCAATTCGTGATTTGATTTGAGCAAAAATTTGTGATTCACAGGTCCATATTTTTAGCAGATTTTCCATTGGTGCGACTTGGTAAACTCCAGATGGTTCTCCATTCAGCAACCAGGGTGATTGTCAATGTCACAAGACATGATCACTAGTGATCGACCGATACAGGCATCGGCATTGGGCTGATTCAGATACATCGGCATGTATCTGCATTAGTCAGATACATGTCGGCGCATCGGTTCCGATACAACTCATAAATGACATAAGTTATTTTGCCTGAGATGACACCATCGATTCACCGGCATGTAGGCCACATTAAACGTTTGCTTGATGAAAATATTTGCGGTTCCAAGTACAAATAAACTGGGTACCACTTGTCCCATATGGGTAATTGTTTCAATTTGTCAGAAACAGTCTTATCCACTTCAAATCAGGGGGAGAGGGAGACAGAGAGAGGAGAGATAATTTGTATAGAGACAGAGACGAAGAGGGGGACCATGACTTGGAACCGCATTAATAACTATAGACACTTTAAATACTAAACTTTAGTCTATTGTTGGTAAAATGCCAGGACAGACAAGAGCAAATTGTCTACTGACAGAGGTAGAGAGGAAGACACAGAGAGACAATTTGCAGGGAGAGGGGGCGATGACTTGGAGCCGCATAAATTACTAAATTGACCGCGAGATGACGACATTAAGCCAAAATGTAGGTGGTCTTAACCACTCTAATGCTGGCTACTAGCTCAGTTAAACAAAGTCAGATGTAATTCTGCTTATGATTATTGGCAACTATTTGCACCCAAGTATATGTCTCTGAGACCAATCTTTGCCAAGGCAAATACTTGTATAAAATGTTATACTCGGCCGACGCCAATGTTTGAGGCGATTTGTGGTTGATCCCTAATAAAATAGCCTACGTTACAATTAAAAACCGCTCACGTAAAAGACTAGTATATTCAAACAAACATTAGATTTGAACACAATTACTTTCTCACGGTCAAACAAAAGATCACAAGTGTTGTTCCCACGGCTATAAGTAATTGGCCGACGACTTGGCAAAAGGGAGCATTTATGAGGAGGGAGTGGAGAATGCTCAAGCTTAGCGGCCTATTAAAATAGAAGTAACCAACGGTCACCGGAACACAGGCCCCAATATTAAAGCGAGTTCTATTAATTTTGCACCGGGAGGGGATGGTGGTAGCTAATTTGTATGTACACATACAGAGGTTAAAAAAATGTACGGTGTGCAACAAGAGGTAGGTGAAAATATGCCTTTTGGTATGTACTATATGGGTGGTCCTAGAGTGCCTGTGTCGGTATCTGACCGATACGGCTATTCTAATGTATCTGAAAGTATCTGTATTGGTGTATCGGCCTAAAACCCGTATCGGTCGACCACTAATGATCACATAAGTGTTTTTAATATGTCTGTTCTACATTGGCTGCAGTGGCGTAGCGTGACTTTTGGGGGCCCGGGGGGCATGTTTGCCACGGGGGCCCCAAAGTTTCGTGCTGACGAGCAAAAAAAAAAAAAAAAAAACAACGTCATCACCTCCTTTTTTATCCTAACGAGCAAAAAAAAAAAAGGTCGTCAGCACGTTCATTTCTAGGATTATTAGGGTTAACCCTAACCTAACCCTAGCTTAGACCCCTCTTTGGGGGCCCCCCAGCCCGGGGCCCGGGGGGCAGTCAACAAAGTGCCCCCCCGCCCCCCCCATGTTACGCCACTGATTGGCTGCCTTATTTTGCCCAGGTAAAGTTTCGTGTCTTGAAAGCTGTTGTGCTCTCTCTTATTATTGGCACTGCTCCATCATATCTATCAGAGCTACTCCATCCTCTTAGTTCTATCTCTGATAGGCAGGCCTGAGGAGAGGGGGTGCAGCCGGTACATTGTACCGGGGCCCATGGAGTTTTCAGGGGCCCAGATCCGGTGACGATAGTGTTTTTTTTGTTTGTCAGGCTGTTTTTGGAGAGTTGATAACGTTTTTTGCTTATCAGGCTGTTTTTGGAGAGTTGATAATGTTTTTTTTCCTTGTCAGGTTTTTCAGAGACTTGATAAATTTTTCTTAAGGGCCCACAAATTTTTTTGTTCCGGGGCCCAGAATTTCTCTCGGCAGCCCTGCTGATAGGTGATGTCTTCAGTCCACAACTCATGGTCTCCTCAGCGTGCCCCAAGCCAAACCTTATCCCTGAAGCGAGGTTTTGATTCAGTTGGCCCTATCCTCTGGAATGCTGACCAATACGGATTTTCTAATGTATCTGGAAGTATCTGTATCGGTGTATTGGCCTAAAACTCGTATCGGTCGACCACTAATGATCACATAAGTGATTTTAAGATGTCTGTTCTACATTGGCTGCCTTATTTTGCCCGGGTAAAGTTTTGTGTCTTGAAAGCTGTTGTGCTTTCTCTTATTGGCACTGCTCCATCATATCTATCAGAGCTGCTCCATCCTCTTAACTATATCTCTGATAGGCGATGTGTTCAGTCCATAACTCATGGTCTCCTCAGCGTGCCCCAAACACAAACCTTATTTCTGAAGCGAGGTTTTGATTCAGTTGGCCCTATCCTCTGGAATGCTCTTGACCTAAGTATAAATAATATAGCAACTGCTGATTCTTTGGCAGTCTTTTTGAAATGACTTAAAAATTCATCTCTTTATCAATGTGCAGTAATCACAGCAGGAGCACTTTTGAGTGATTCTTCAGAAGAGGCGCTATACAAAATTCTGATATATTACATTACAAACTGCTAGTGAAAATTGTCAGCAGCATCACGTAGAGACTGGAGAAGGCCATTGATATAAGGGGAAGGCCATTGCTATAAACATAATGTCATTCAATCCATCTAGTTTACAATGGAAACTGTCATGGCCCTCACTGAGATGTTGGTATAAATAAGTTTTTATCCAAAGCAGTGTTGTTATAACAAGAATCTACAGTAGATTGTGCACATGTATTAATTGAAACAGTGAATTCCAATAACAAAGGCTCAACATTTTGCAGGAAATACATTCAACTTTAAGCATTAATATATTGAACAAAAAAGAACACAAAAGAATTTACTATTTTTGGGTTGTCATAATATATGCCAAAGCTTTTCAGATTCTGACTTAATGATGATGCTTCAGTAAATGTGTAGCTGCAGTTCTTGTATGACCCTTGTTCAAACTTGTATACAGCAGTGAACTGCCCTATGGGAGGCTTGGTTGTTGTTACTCTAACATCATGCAGGAGCCCACAGTAAACAAGATACATGAAGACAGTTAAAATCAAAAGCAGAATCACACTGACAATTCCAATTAGTAGGAGGTTAATAAACTCCATCCTATGAAAAACAGAACAAAGCACTGTTTCAAAGTTAGCTTTAATAGTGCAGAAATAGTAATAGCCTTTGGAAATATGTTAACTGTAATAGAGCTACAAATCTGAGTTAATAACATAACAAATCAGTTGATGAAATATACAATGAAGCCTCGTTGTCTCGCAATGGATTTCCGTGTTGGTCAAAACCTCTCCACAAAATCTAAGACATCATCTGATGTACAACAAGGGTGTAACCCCACTCCTGGTCTGTTCTGCATCTCCATCGATTTGATCCTGAACCATATGTTATCTGATTCAAGAATTAACATCAGCCTCCAATACTTCTCGGCCCTGGTCTTTGCCGATGACACGACTTTCAGTTTCCTAAAGCAAAGCTGACACTGCCAAATATCTCTTCGACCTTAGTGCCACCACTACAACTTTCAGTCTGAAAGAAGACACGGAAGAAGACACGGTTACAGAACCTGGGATGCGGCCCTCCACCTTCACCGGTGTCCATCAGCAACAAAACCATAGAACCAACAGAGAGCATCATATATCTTGGCAGTACTCAGTCAAACAGGCAGTGTAATGAGGACATCAAATGACACATATCCCTCATCTCATCAGCTATGTTCTCCTCCTCAACTTCTGGAGAGACCAACACATATCTCTCGAATAAAGATTCATCTGTACAAGGTCCTCATGATGTCAAAAACACGGACACTACTTTTCGTAAACCTTCACAACCTTCCACACGGAATGTCCCCGCTCCATCAATGGAATTTGATGATATGAGTCATATCATATGACTTTATCACTAACCAAGAAGTCCTTACTTGAGCTGCAATGCCTCCACTCGCCGAGCTACCAATCAAACACCGACTGGCCTTGTTTGGCCACATTGCCCGCCTCGACAACGACATCTCAGCTTGTAGGTTTCTTCTATCCCATTTTCACATGTCATCTGGTCATTGTCCCAATCCTTCCTGGAGATGGTCCAAGGATCCGATGGATCGATCAACTCTGCCGGAACAACAATATTCCTACCACGCTGTGGCGTCATGCCATCCTTTGTGGCCAAGGTTCTGAGGCAAAGCAAAGGTCCTCTGCTGGCTATGCGAGATGATGATAATGATGAAATTATGTCTAACAATCCATGATGCCTAGCACACAATACTAGATATCCAGTTGGGGTAGTTTTAGCCCAAGTGTCTATGAACGGGTGCAAAAATCCGTGTGGGGCCGCAGGCCTTACTAGGGGCGCAGCCTCTCGTGAGAGACTTAGCCTCAGCCCCCCGTGGAGGCTGTATCCTACACTGGGGCACAGCCCCCCAGGGAGAAAAAGTCACAGCCCTCCGTGGGAGACAAAGCCCCTTTAGGTCCATAAGCTGAAAAGGAGCCGTATGCCCAAAAGGGGCCGTAGGTAACACTGGAGGGTGCATCCCCCATGGGAGATCAAATCCTAATGGAATCGTAGGCCCAAACTGTAGTCATAGGTTCTGTTATGGTGTGCAGCCCCCTGTGGTGGGGTGGGGTAGGGGCAAGACCATCCAGTGAGCACATAGGAACAATTTTAAATGATAATCTACGCATTCACTTTATATTTTCAGATTTAAAAAATTGTTATATGTAATACAAACTTTTGCAATACATCGGGGAAGGGGATAGCCACTTTACCCAATCATTTTTGATGGGTTAACAGCAGGGTGTGATTTGTGACCTGGAGTAGTGGGGGGAATATGTCGAGCTTGGGGAATGTAGTTGTTGGGGAAGTGTAGCAGTGGGGGATGTAGTGGTGAAGGGATGTAGCAGTAGGGGAGATGTAGTTGGGCAGTGGGGGGAAAATCCCCTTCCCCCTACAAATCACGCCCTGGTTAACAGCTAGTAATAATAATAATAATAATAATAATAATAATAATAATAATAATGTCATCATGTGACCCCAATGCTAAGAGTGCCTTTGAGCAAAAATATAAGAGGTGCTATACAAATGCTACATTACATTACAATGTCACAAGTTTGAGTGATATTGTATGGTTAAGAAGAAGAAGAAGAAGAAGAAGAAGAGGAGGAGGAAGAAGAAGAACAAAAAGAACAAGAACAAGAAGAACAAGAAAAACAAGAACAAGAACAAGTGGCGACAGTCTGTAACAAGGCAAGCAAATGAGACTGAATATGTTTGTAAACTAGACGGCTGCCCTAGACAGCACTTGTACAGAAAACGCCAGGTTTCCATATACAACTATATTGGGTACTTTCCTGTTATCCGGACCCCAGTGAAGTGTAATGGCTTTTCGGTCGGGAACCTGACACAAACCCTAACCTAACCCTAACTATAACCCTAACCCTAACACCAACTACAACATCCCTCTACTGGGGTCTGGATAATGGGAAAGAACCCTATATTGTACAATAGAGTCCACTCAATAATGTCCACCACATTTTATCCCCTACAACACAGAGAAATTGTCATTTAAATAACAATTTATTCCACAAAATGATGCCTATGTACTTATTTGTTTATATGTCTTTGTTACGTCACATATTTTGAAAACCTGGCGTTTCCGGTCCAAGTGTCAGGTTTGCTCTTGTTAGCTCAGCCTGTTTTCTGCCCTCAAATGAATCCCATTTTTTTAATATGCTATTTTTTATTTTTGTAGGCCATGACTCTGCTATGTCTTTGCTCTATCAGGTTTCATGGATCATCACAAATTCATAACAATAATAACAGTAATAATAATAACAACAAATTTTAGAGGTGGTCAGTAGGGCCTGCCATGGGGTTGGGAGAATTGGCGGGGGGCGGATCAACGGGGCGGATGAACATTGTTGTTTGAATCAGCGGGGCGGGTGAGATGCTTAGTAGAATCGGCGTGGCTGGCGGGGCGGATGAAAAGGCTGGTGTCGATCGGCGGGGCGGGCGGGTTATTTACTACAATCGGCGGGGTGGATCAGCTGGGCAGATGAAAAATATGGGTGTGTATTGGCGGGGGGCAATATGCGATATTTGTTTGATTTGGCCCGGTGGGCGAGATATTTACTAGATTCGGCGATAATTGTTTGATTCGGCGGTGAGAGCAAAATATTTACTAGAATCGGTGGGCGGATGAAAAGGCTGGCGTGGATTGGCGGGGCGAGCGGGTTATTTACTACAATCAGCGGGGTAGATCAGCTGGGCGGATAAAAAAATGCGGGTGTGTATTGGCGGAGGGGCGATATGCGATATTTGTTTGATTCGGCCCGGTGGGTGAGATATTTACTAGATTCGGCGATATTTGTTTGATTCGGCGGTGAAAGCGAAATATTTACTAGAATCTGCGAGGCGGATGAAGTCTGGTGTGGATCGGCTGGGCGGGCGGGTTATTTACTACAATCGGCGGGGCGGATCACCTGGGTGGATGAAAAAGCGGGTGTGTATTGGCGGGAAGCCACATTTGATTGATTCGGCAGGGCAGGCAGATGTAAAGGCTGGTGTGGATCAGGGGAGGAGCAGGCGAAATATTTACTAGATTCGGAGGGCGGATGAAAAGGCTGTCTAGGATCGGAGGGGCGGGCCATTTTGTAAAATCGGTGGGGCGGATCAGCTGAGCCGCCAAATCTAGTAAATATTTCGCCCGCCCCGCCGATCCACGCCAGTCTTTTCATCCGCCCCGCCGAATCTAGTAAATATTTCGCTCTCACCGCCGAATCAAACAATTATCGCCGAATCTAGTAAATATCGCCCGCCCCGCCGATCCACACCAGCCTCAATAACAACCTGTGCCGTTGTTTTGAAATACGAACACTTCATCAGCCTTCGGCTTGCACAGTTTACTGACTACACTGCTATCAATAACGCAGTTGAAAATGCTATCTAAATCGTCTTTCCGCAAAGCTTCAGTACTCAAACGCACGGCCATTTTAGCAATGCAGCTCTTAAAATGATGGCATAAACGGCTGATGAACCCACGTGTCTATGACAATGAGCCTCGCTGATCCGCCCCGCCCCGCCGATTCTCCTCACCCCTGCCATACATGTGTAAGAACCACAATAAGATAGACTCTTAATTTATGTCACTAAAAATAATAAAGACAGTCCCACACTCGCAATAATACTCAACATAATAAAGAATATCAAGAATATGAAGAGCTATACCTACTTCACTTAGAAAACCACCGGCTAAACTTACAACTAATCCGAAAAACTTTTGAAGCGTCAAATTGTGTTTTGTCTCAAGACAAGCAGAGCTCTGAAATAACAGGCCTGAAATCAGCAATTTATCAGTGTTGCCAGTCAACTTTTGGAAAAAAAACAGATTGCATCCTTTTAAAAAAAACTGAAAAACCCGGCTAGTCCTCGCCATTAAGTAAGTAAGTAAGTAAGTAAGTAAGTAAGTAAGTAAAATCTCGTGGATTTCTATAGCGCCTTGGGAAGCACAACAGTAGCTGCTTATTCTTTGGCACTCAGCCTCTCTTAAAATAGCTATGGAGAAGGTATGTTATGAGCCAGGCAATAGTCAACATCCAAAGGGCAGTGAGGCTAGGTTGTTACAGCTATGGAGGATATGATTTTAGAAAAAGGAATGATTTAAGCTTGGACCTGAAGACTTGAGGAGATAATGCAGGAATTATAGGAAATGAGGATTCAGATTTTATTGTTTGAAAGTGTCCAAGACTGTGGAGGGAAGCTGGTATCGAGTTCCAAAGTTCAGGTGAGGCGTATGAGAAGGCACGGTTGCAAATTTTCAGGGATGACTGCCTGAGTGGGCGTGACAGAGTGAGGTAAGATGATGAACGTGTGGGTCGAGGAGGCTGAGGGGTTTATAGTGATCTAAGGTAGACAGGTTTTGATAACTGAAGTGAGCTATATGTAAGTGTTATTATTTGATATTGGATACGTTCAGTTATTTTAAGCCAATGTAATGATTTTAGTATGGGTGAAATATGGGAGAATTTAGGTGACTTAGTAACATCACGAGCAAGTGCATTTTGTATTGATTGCAATTTGTTGATGGAGGCTTTGGGAAGGTTATAGTAGAGGGAGTTACAATAATTTAATTTGGAGTAGACTATTGAGGTGGCAATTGTGGAGGCAGTTTTAGTATCTAGGCAAGGGCGTAGGCGGCGAAGGTCTCGGATATGAACATAGTAGGCTTTTGATAGTTGGGAGATTTGTGATTCGAAGTTTAGAAAAGAATCAAATTTGAATTCTAGATTTCCATCAGATGGAACAGGGATTATTGTGGTGTCAGCTAGGAGCCAAAACTAGTTTAGGATTATCAATTTTTTGAGTTGTTGGGGTAGTCCAATTAAAAGAAACTCTGTCATAGATGGGCTAAGAGCGAGGATATTAGATGACATCCAAGCAGAGATTGATGAGAATGCAGATTCAAGCTCAATAATAGAAGCATTGAATGAAAGAGGTGAGAAGGAAAGGAATAGCTGTCATCGGCATAGAGTTGGTGATTTAAATTCATCATCACCTTTGCTTTCTGCCAGCTCATCAGCGACAATAGCTAGACACAAAATGCTTCCAAGAAGTTCTATCTTCTGTCAATCGTCTTCCTTCTACTATTGTCATTCCTTTCATGTTCATGTCTTCTCTGATGTTGTCCATCCACTTTTTCCTGGGTCTTCCTCTTCCCTTGTTTCCTTCTATTTGAGTATAGAGTGCCTTGTATGGTAGTCTCCTTTCATCCATTCTGTTGACATGCCCATACCATTTTAGTCTTTTTCTTCTAATTTTGTCGTTTATTGTAGCCTTCATGTTGAGACGTTGTCTGATGTCTTCGTATCTTATTTTTTGTAGTCGGGTCACTCCCAGGATTCTCCTCAAGCACGTCATTTCGGCCACCAGTAGCCTCCTTTCGTCTGCTTCTTTCATGCTCCATGTTTCTGCTCCATATATAATTTGTGGGACTACTATGGTGTTGTATATTTAAATTATATGTTATATTTAAATTATATGTGTTGTATATTTAAATTTTAAATTAAGGGAATTAATTAAAGATGAGAGCGGAGTGGTGTAAAGGCTGAACAGTACAGGCCCAAGAACAGATCCTTGAGGCACTCCAAAATCTACAGTGTGAGATAGAGATTTTACTAAGACAGGACACTTGAAAAGACCGGGATTTAAGGTAAGATGAAAACCAGTTGTGAGCTTTTTCAGATATTCCAAACCAGAGAGAGAGTCGTTCGAGCAGAATTTTGTGATCTATGGTATCAAATGCAGCAGAGAGGTCAAGGAGACAAAGGCCAGTAACTTGTCGGAAACCAATTGCGGTTAAGAGTCTGTCATGAATGTAGGCGAGAACGGTTTAAGTTGAGTGATGTTTAGTGTAGGCAGACTAATCAGCATTATATAGCGAGTTATTTGAAAGGTGTTCGGTCAGTCTAGAAAGTACAATTTTCTCAGTAAGTAATTACTATATAAAAGCATTATAAATCGAAAACTGATGCCCTTTGCTTCGTGAACATCTGTATAGCTCTCATCTACATTCACATCAAATTTGTGATTTTTGCAAATGCTCACAAGCTCAAGACGTGAAAAATTAGCAACACCTTCTGTAGTGTTGTAACTGTCCCGAAAAAATAGAGTTATTTTTAGGATTGTGAATGGAGGGATGTCAGTAAAATGTGGGAGTCTCTGCTGAATAAGTGTGAACAAAGTCATCTCACAAAATAAAGTCTGACAGACAAAAAAAACCAAAACCAAAAACCGTATCAACTTTCCAAAAATCCTAACAAGCAAAAAAACGTTATCGAGTCTCAAAAAGTCTTACAAGCAAAAAACGTTATAAGGTCTTAAAAAAGTCTGACATGCAAAAAGGTCATAAAGCAGGTAAATAAAGTTGGGGGAGTTAGTTCTCGATTTGGGGGCGTTCGGAGCCTATTTAGGGTACATACCACATCCATACCATTGTTATATTAGAATTTTTGTGGTAGCTGTCGACTTCAAATTGGGGAGAAGGTGAAGTGGGGGATGTTAGGGGTGTGTGAAAATATCCCTGACTTCTGGCATATTTGACCTCTTTAAAAAATGCACTGACGGCGGCCACGCTCGGGTCCACGAAGTTGGGTCCGTTTAATCTTTGTTTATTGACAATTTGTATAGCGCAGTACGCAAGGCTAAGGCCTACAACAAAAGCGCTTAACACAATTCATATCCAATATTAAATAAATGTGTCTTCAAATTTCTAATGAAAAGTCCAGCTGAGACTGCTCCAGTCACATTGTCTGGAAGAGAGTTCCACAGGGCGGGATTCCCCCGCGCGAATGATCTTTCCCCAAACTTAGGGGTCTTGGACGGGGGAGGGACCAACAACTGCACTCTCCGACTGGACCTAAGAACCGATCTCCTCTCGATCACAGTCGATCTCCGTACAAGTACAGTTAGATAATCAGGACAGAATGAATCGTGTAAAGCTCGAAACGTAAGCCAACAGCGCTTGTAGACAATGCGCTGTGGAACACGGAGCCAGTGGAGTCGATCTCTAAGGAGAGGAGTGACGTGGTCACCCCAACGACAGCCGAAAATCACTCGTGCAGCCTGGTTCAGCACTGATTGTATGCGGTTCAGTCTAGTATCTGGAAGTCCAAGAAGCACACCGTTACAGTAATCAATTCGTGTCAGTACCAGGGCCCGCACTAATTTGACAGCCGCGCTCACTGGCAGGTACCGTCGAATTGACCTCTCTCTCCGCAGTTGGTAGTGGCAGGAGCGTATCAGATTGTTAACGTGTGCTTCAAAGGATAGAGTCTCATCTAGGAGCGCTCCCAGAAGACGTAAGCTCTCGGAGGGAGCAATGGCTGCATCTCCCACCACAAACGGGGCATGACTTAGCAAATGCCTTCTCCTGGGGGTGCTCATCCACAAAAATTCAGTCTTGGCCGGATTCAGTGCGAGCTGATTCTCTTCCGTCCACGTAACAATAGTAGTAGTAGTAGTAGTAGTAGTAGTAGTAGTAGTAGTAGTAGTAGTAGTAGTAGTAGTAGTAGTAGTAGTAGTAGACTTCTTTAGCGCCATTGTAATAGTACATCTGCACCAGTCGATGGTCGCTTCAGTGAATAATCGTAGTCGTGAATCATTGTCCGTGGTGAATCGAGGTTGTAATCCAAAGGTCAGTCCGTCACAATAGCTGCTATACAGTCAGTGAAACGAATCCGTAGTTACCACAGCATCTATTACATGCCATATAAGTTAAATTCGGATATAGATACCGCTGTAAAATTTTTTAGGTCATAATGATGTCATTGGTACGGGCTCATCAGATCATCTAGAATACTGTGTTCATGCATAGACAACGACTTTGGTTTTCTTTTGCACGCCTTGTCGAGTTCCGCTTTTTGTGTTATAAAACCGGCGAATTTGTATTTTAAATTCGTTTGCAGAATGTTAACGCGAATGTCGCTTTAACAAAGACTTGACTGAGGAGAAGAAAATTTCTGAGTTCTATTAATAGGTGCGACCTAGCTAAGCTTCACATGATCAAATGAGCCAATTAGAAGCGTCGAATTTGCCTTGGTGTACTAGCATGCAAGCATTTGTAAATATGCGGAGGGGCAGTGTTATTTCTAGGATTTTGAATTGGGGCGGTGTCGGGAAAATCTGGAGCGGGGGAGGGGGGTTGTCAGAATTTTTAAGTTTCCCCCGAAAAATTCTGTCAAAAAAGGTCATCCGACAATAAAAGTTTAGGAGGTGATGTTCTTCATGGGGGTGTTCATCAGAGCTAATTAGTATCCATTTTGTATCTATACCATTGTCATATGACCAAAATTTGGGGGCTGTTGACCTCAAATTGAGGTGGTGGTGGTGGTGTTGGGGGTTAGGAGGAAATAAAAATATCCCAGGGAGGGGGTAAAAAATTGCCCAAAAATTGTTGACATAATTAATGGACCGCCCTATGCCTTATTGAAAACACGATTGATGTCATCCAATATCCTGTCCACTTGATATTTTTCAAAAACAAATATCGAACAATAGCATCTTAATTAGTGGCGGCTACACAGGGGGCCCGGGCGGTCCGTTCACCTATTGAGTGCCTAGGGTGGGTCCGTGCCCCCTCTTGAGTGCCTGGCCTCCAGTGTCCCTCTGTTGGGACCCTATACTTAATACTACATACCTAACAACAAACGGTAGGCCCCCATGATTAGAAGTTGCCACCCCAACGCGGCAACGTCCCCCCCCCCCCGTTGCCAAATCCTGGAGCCACCACTGGGCACAGGGTGAGTCCGTGCCCCCTATTGAGTGCTTGGCCCCAGTGGCTCCCCTGTTGGGACCCTATACTTAATACTACATACCTAACAACAAACGGTAGGCCCCATGATTAGAAGTTGCCACCCCAACGCCCCCCACTTGCCAAATCCTGGAGCCGCCACTGGGCCCAGGGGGTCCGTGCCCCATATTGAGTGCCTGGCCCTCCAGTGGCCCCCTGTTGGGACACTATACTTAATACTACATGCCTAACAACAAACGGTAGGCCCCCATGATTAGAAGTTGCCACCCCAATGGCTCCCCCACTTGCCAAATCCTCGAGCCTCCACTGATCTGAATCTCCATTTTCAATACATGCTAATAAAAAGTTCTTAGAACATTGGTAAAACATTCCCGCAGCTATTCCCCATGGCTCAGCTGATGATGTTTTGAGTCTACCAATGTGGCTGCCGTTTGGGAATTTCCCAAATAGTTGGCTTCAGCGAAATGACGTAATGCCGTCTCCTTTAATAATAACTCCATGTTACATATACACAAAATAATAATAGTGACAACACTCAGACAGTTAACTCCTCTTCCGCTTTTTGCTCGAAGTCGACGAATGAGCGTCGACCACGAAGCCAAAGCGTTTCGTGTTATATTCTGATTGGCCAAAGCAATGACGATTGAGGTCACATGACAAAGCAGTAATTGTTATATGCTTAATGCCTGAGAGAGAACCGTTTCAACACGTGTAAGAAGGTGTTTTAGATCAGCATCTTTAATATTTCTGAAAAATTGTCAACAACTTTCGTAGAGTTGTATTGATTGTGCGCCATTGAGCGGTGACCAGACATACGATATAGCTTGCACAAATGAAGCAGAAGTGGCGTTTCACTGGGCTTATTGCACTGTTTCTTATAATCGGTGAGACCTTTTAACAGTTTGAAGTCTTATAGTCCGATATTTGATTACTACTACTACTGTACTACTACTACTACTACTACTACTACTACTACTACTACTACTACTACTACTACTACTACTACTACTACTACTACTGCTACTGCTGCTGCTACTGCTGCTGCTGCTACTGCTGCTGCTGCTGCTGCTGCTACTGCTACTGCTACTGCTACTGCTACTGCTGTTGCTGCTACTGCTGTTGCTGTTGCTACTGCTGCTGCTGCTGCTTCTACTGCCACTACCACTACTGCTACTACTAAACTATTGCAGTATAAATGACATAAAAGGAAACTTCTCTCAGCAATTTATTGAGAAACTAATAGATTTTACATGGCAGACACGGATATATATATACGCCATATATATATGTGTGTATAATACTGTATGTATATATGTATATATATATATATATATAAATTGGAAAGTGCAGTTTAGATGTGTAAATTGTTTCTGAATGCTAAACTCATACCTGAAAGATGAGGAAAGAATGAATTTTTTTCAGAAAACGACCACATTTTGGCCTATGCATAGAAATAATGGCACTTGTCCAGACTTTAGCCGCAATTTTAATTAGCCTAAATGATACTATATACTACGAGTAACAATACCAACCACATTTAACATCCATCAAAGAATGAGAAATAAGAGAAAATCAAATTTTTATTGCACAAATATTACCCGTTGTATTAAGTCAAAACCGGAAACATAGACAATATTTAGGCATACATAGAGACAGCATCAGACACATAGATTTATTATAATAGACGGAAAGTGTCAGGAAGCAAGTAAGTAATAAGATATTATTAGATATATAATGAATTAATTGTAATTAATTAAGCAAGTATGTGATTGAATTATTTTCCTTACAACTCTGTATAAATGGGCTCTTTATGAGTTTCTAGAATCACTGTACTGGACAAGTTAATGTGCCCGTTCTTGCATAGCGTTCCAAAAATGGGACGCAACTTTGAACCGCTATGAAACATAAGTGAAGCAGAATTTTTATAAAATAGGCCTATATGAGCTTTACCTTAATAACCACTGCCTCTATCTTCAGTTAATTTAGTAACAAACCAAAAATTCGTAAATGAATGGTTAAAGTGCTTATGTGGCCTGTCCCAAAAGTGTATTTCTAGAATTTTAATGTGTAGGTCTGCTGCTCTTGTCCGTTAGTGCCATTATCTTGGTTTTAGCAATATTGATAGTGATAAATGACGCAACGCGATTTGGGCCCTGTCATGCCCTCCTCCTCCTCCTACGTAACGCGACGTACCAACAAGCCAAGCCCCTAAAATACGGCGTAACATTCATCTTGTCCGTGCTCTGGTACTCTCAAGACTGGATTATAGCAACAGTCTCCTTCTTGGACTACCTGGGAACCAGCTCAGTAGACTTCAGGCAGTCATCAATGCCTCGGCTCGGATTATTTTCGGCTTGAGGTGGCACGACCATGTTACACCTGTGCTAAGGGACAAGCTCCATTGGCTTCGGTCCCGGAGCGTATAGTTTACAAGCGGTGTTGGTTAACTTTTCGTGCTCTTCGACCCAGCCTGTCCCGATTATTTGCATGCCTAGTATGCGGCGACAAGCGGCGACCGGGTGCCGTCTCCAGCTGAGATCTAGCAGCCGCCACCGGCTGTACGTTCCTCCTCGGCCAGGACTCCGAAGTTTGGCGAAGCGTTCTATGACTCGCGGTAACCCACGTCTGTGGAACGCTCCCCTGATCGCTGGCCGGGATTACTTCACCTGAAACGTTTGCTAAAGAGCTGAAAACGCATTTGTTCACCATATCGTACAGTTGACTGTTGACTGTACAGCGCTTTTGGTTTTGGCCGATGGCCATGTTACGGCGCTTCACAAATCGTCGAATAATAATAATAATAATAATAACTTCCCCCTCGTCACACTTCGCAACAAATGTCCTGACGCCTCCCTAGGCGCCTCAAGTAATTTGTGGACGACCATTTATTTGCGATAAATCTGAGGTTCATGGAACACATGGAAGAAGTGGCGGCTCCACCGCAGGATCCTTCCCCCTATTGAGTGGCTGGCCCCCCAGTGGCCCTCTCTGTTGGGACCCAAAAATTTGCATAGGAATATTATCTCGTCTCCAAGAAAAGTGTGCAACTACGCTACTGCTAAAACCTGGAGAAAATCTGCACCCCCTGCTGAAAAATCGTTCAGGCGGGCCCTCAACAAATGGTTGGCCCCCCATGATTAAAAGTTGCCACCTCAGCGCCCCCTCCCCCTCTCGCCAAATCCTAGAGTCGCGACTGCATGGCGGCTCCAAGAACTCTTGGTGGGGGATGTAGTGAATTTCTAGGAAGATCCTGCCAATTGTCAAAGGAATGATAAACGGTTTAGAAGAAATCTATAAATTTGATTTATAAAATATAATGTTCATAATTGACAATGCATAAAAGCTATTTTAGTCTGGTTGTACAGAGTCATAGAGCAAAATGAACTGTAGTTAGTAAGTATACTGCTAGACCAAAGCACCACCACCAGGCACTTTAATTAGGCCTACCCTTGAATTCCCTCCTTGCATGCACTGATGTATCCGTGTGTCCGAGGTCGGCCAAGGCTTGATTGTCAAGTTTCGGTTTGCTGAGTGAGTGACACCGCACATTACCAAGCATCATCTCTCTCTCAAGTATATATATATATATATATATATATATATATATATATATATATATATATATATATATATATATATATATATATATAATCAACATGTTTATACAAGTTGGCTATATAACAAGCCGTCGTGAGTCAGATGGACTGGGACCCGCCATGGCCGTCCTGGCCCGTCCATGTTACTATTAAATTGCAAGAAATTTTATCGGATAGATGAAAATATAGTTTATAAGTTATTTAATGCACTCTCTACGAGTGGCCACCACCAGTGGCTTGGTCCCTGGACCTTACTCTGCCCCTAGCCCCCTCAATCTGCTCGCCATAGCCCCACACTGAGGCAAATCGTTATTTAACCCACGTCCGGTGTCGCGACCCATACTGTTTTGTTGCAAACGGAGATGCTCTTACTTACACTTCATACCTCGTATTTACATATCTATGAATAGGAGTCTATGTTTCCGGTTTTGACTTAATACAACGGGTAATATTTGTGCAATAAAAATTTGATTTTCTCTTATTTCTCATTCTTTGATGAATGTTAAATGTGGTTGGTATTGTTACTCGTGATATATAGTATCATTTAAGTTAATTAAAATTGCGGCTAAAGTCTGGACAAGTGCCGAAATAATTGCTAAAGCTAATTAGGGATGTGCGGGTATACCCGTACCCGCGGGTATACCCTACCCGTACCCGCGGGTATGGGTAGGGTACACATTTTACGGGTACGGGTCGGGTACGGGTACAGCGCTACGGGTACGAGTATAGCGGCTACGGGTATACCCGTTTTACAAAAAAAGTTATATTTTCATTTCTCACTACTATAGCAAATTAGCAATGCAGTAATAGAAAAATAATATTGAGTAAAGTGTATTAGTATAACTTGTACATTGCGTTCAGTTTGTCAGACAGCATGCATTTTACTTATTGAAAACATAAAGGAAATACAGATGACGTCATCTGACATCATCAGTAATAAATCTATAATGGCGTCCTCTGACTCCTCCAAGGACTCTTTGACCGAGAAAGTTCTTCTGGTAAAGTTTTGTGGTTTAACTTGAGCTCTAATGCCTGCTCATAGATAAATAATATCTACTAAATATTTTAAACAAGCCCATTCATGTCGGCTTAGGCTAGCTGACTGATTATCCTGATTCCTAAGTACTAGATCTGTCCTAATCTAAACATGCGTGCTATTTACATTGAATAGTTATCCCAATTTCGTAGCCCCTATTTCACTGTTGCCTCTCTATAGTCTCTAGGAACGGATACGGGTTCACGGGTCCATGTACAGGACCTTGTAGTACTTGTACCCGTAAACGCACCCGTGGGTACGGGTCCAAAATTCCAAATCCAAAAACTCCAAATTCCAACCAAAGTCGGTTACGGGTACGGGTACACAGCTTACGGGGTCGGGTAGGGTATAGCGCTAGCGGGTACGGGTAGGGTAGGGTAAAAAAGTTTTTCCACGGGTACGGGTAGGGTATGCATTTTGCTGTACCCGCACATCTCTAAAGCTAATGCCAGGCTATAGGTGATCCTGTATTTTAGTCAAAAGAATTCCAAACATAGCACTTCTACAAACAGCAAATAGTTAATTTGAAAATGCCTCAGGTTAATTAAAATGGGACATTATATACAGTTATGTAGTGCATATTTCAACAATTCAGTTAATTCACGTAGTGTCATAGACTGAAGAAAAGCACATCTATATTTCAAAGGACTGTAAAATTTGGCAAATGTACAATGCAAGCAATTGCTGTTTTCGTGGTAGACCAGGCAGTGGTGATCGCATGGTGGGAGTTGTATGATGACTTGACTATATTGTATGAAGAGAAACATGTTGGCGATGTGAAAGGACTCTAAATTTTGACATTCGGTGGTTGTCTTCAAAGGCCGACCACTCTGACTTCGGTCCACTGTACTCCCAGTCTCCTGATGCTTCTGCAGAATGCGAACCACTACACTATGACTACAACCGAATTTTGCTGCAATCTGCCGACTGGTATACCCTTCTTGTGCAGAACAATGACCAGATCCGGTCCTCCGTTGAAAGAAAGTGATTTCTTCTCCAAGCCATGATGCTAGTCATTGCGTGTGCACAAGTAACATTACCAGCACAGAATTTATACTCAATGCTAAAAACAGTGATTGGCTATGAAATATTGACTAACCAAAATGTCACTTAGCAATTGGTTGTGGGATATCATGCTTTATTTGGTTGAGAAAGACATACTAGTAGGTTTATTGGATGATTTCGATGTTGGTACTACCGTATTTTCGCTCATATAAGACGAGGCTTATATGATAATTTACACAATTAGCCCCCTTGGTGCGTCTTATACTCGGGTGCGTCTTATCTAAATTTTTTGAAACACGAATAACTGGCATCTAAGTCATCATCAATAAATAAATGCAAAACTGCAAGTAGATACAAGTAGAAATGGTGGAGGAAAATCCTAGCCATTCAAGGTAATCTCTGTCTATCAGTATCTCTCTGTCTGTCTCTCTCACTCTCTCTGCTGGGAGAGACCCGAGACCGGCTTTATCTGGCCGACCCCGTTACACCCGAAACCGGCTTTATCCAGCCATGAACAGTACCTTACTTCCTAATGGCTTATCTCTCTTAACCCTGTCGACCCGTAAAGCCGCAAAACCGGCTTTCGCTAGTGATACAAATACCCGAGAAGCCGTTTTTTAGTTTTCCATTGCTTCTGGAGGACATAGACCATTCATTGTTCACTGAAGGACAACAAGTAATCATTGGACAATTGGATGTGTCAATAATAAAGGCACGCCATCCAATAGGGGCCAGACCTTCCACTTGCATACCACGCTCGCTAGAGAACAATGAAGCAAATTACTGCTTTTGTGTCATCTTGTCACAGGAGCAATTAAATGGACGGTCTCAGCCGACCCAAATGCCTGTAGATGCGGTTGCATACCGTACGTGGATAACGCTTTCAGCGTCAAATTCCTTGGACCGGATAGCGTATGTAATGTAATGTAATGTAATGTAATGTAATGTAATGTAATGTAATGTAACAAGATATTTGTATAGCGCCTCTTCTGAAAGATCACTCAGAAGCGCTTCCACAGCAAATTACTGTATATTAACAAAGAGATAAGTTTTAAGTCGTTTCAAAGAGGCCATAGAATTAGGAGTTGCTAAGCCACGCATACTGGCGTCAAGAGCATTCCAAAGGATAGGGCCAACTGATTCAAAACCTCGCTTCAGGAACATGGAAGTTCGTGCTTGGGGCACACTGAGAAGACCATTGGTTGTGGACCGAAGACATGGCCGACCAGGGATAGAGCTAAGGGGATGGAGTAGCTCTGAAAGGTAAGATGGAGTGGCACCATAAAGAGAGAGTGCAACCACTCTCAACATACGAAACTCAACTCGAGCAGGATAAGGCAGCCAGTGTAAAATAGACGTCATATAATCACTAATGTGATCACGTCTTGTGACACCAGCAATCACCCTGGCTGCTGAACGAAGAACCATCTGGAGTTTATCAAGTCGCACCGATGGAAGACCAGCAAAAAGTGAACCACAGTAGTCAAGCCTTGAGCAAATAAATGCATGAATCAAAGTAGAAGCAGATGGCATGTCTAGTGTACGTCGAATCACTCTAAGCTGGCGGAGATGATAGAAGCAACTGCGACAAAGTGAGTTAATATGATCCATAAAGGTTAACTCAGAGTCAAGAATTATACCAAGATCACGGACAGAGGAGGAGAAAGAGAGGCCGGGAAGGCAGCCTGCACAGACATATGATCAATTTTTAGAGCTGACCTCGAGTACCAAACCAGATGAGCTGAGTTTTAGCTGGATTAAGTAAAAGACGATTTGAGTGCATCCATGAATGAAGTAAGTCAGAGGCTTCAACAAATTCACGAGTGATCTGCAGCGCATTAGTGGGGCTGGAATGTGAATAGGCCTGAATATCATCAGCGTACATATGTTTTTTTAAAATTATATGGTGCAAACAAGCGTGCAACATCAGCAGTATAAAGTATATACAGAAGCGGCCCAAGAACCGAACCCTGAGGGACTCCACAAGTGACTGGCACTTCACGGGAGTAGGAAGAACCAAGTGATGCAATCATGCGGCGTTCAGAGAGATAGGATTTTAACCAGGCCAGAGGAAGACCAGAGACACCAAATGAGACAGAGAGGCGCTGTAGAAGAATATCATGGTCAACAGTGTCGAAAGCAGCACTGACATCAAATAGGGCAAGAAGAGTGACTTCTGACCGATCGATGGCCCTATAGAGATCTGAGAGAAGATGCAAGAGAAGCGTTTCAGTGGAGTGTGAAGCACGGAAACCAGACTGGTATTTCGGCAGCAAATCATTAGCCTCAAGATATGGAAGCAGCTGAAGAGTGACAACCTTCTCAAGGACCTTAGATAAGAAACTGAGGTTTGAGATAGGGCGATAACTTGACATTTCAGACTCATCAAGGCCAGTTTGCTTAAGCCTAGGCTTAACTATTGCCAGTTTCTGCGATGCAGGTAGGCAGCCTTCTTTAAGAGACCTATTGCAGAGTAACGTTAAAAAGGCAAGAAACAGTCAATATAGTCATGCACAATAAAAGTCGGAATCGGATCGAGTTCACAGGTTTTCGTAGGCATAGAGAGGATGACGCGTCGAAGAACATCCAACGTAACCGTCAAAAGTCCTGTAGACAAACATCTGTGGTTGTAAACTCTGGCGGCTGCGACCAGCTGTAGCATCCCTCACACGACGAACTTTAGATATCAAATAATCCACGAACTGATTTGCAGTAAACGATAAATCCGCATTCAGTTGTGAATTCGAAGGCTTTGTACGACCGAGAATATCATTGAATGTTTTCCAGAGTCTACGAGAGGAGTGAGCATTACGTGAAATTTGACACTCCCAGTAGTTTCTTTCTTTGTCACGAAAAAACTTATGCATGTCCCTGATCATAAGTACAGTCTCACGACGGTCATCCGGGTTCTTTGTTCGTCTGAATTTCCGCTCACACTTCCTAACACGACGTCGAAATGTTCTGCATTCTGCGTCAAACCATGGTGACAGAGGTTTATGACGAATCTTAACCTTGCGTACTGGAAGGAGATCATCAAGTAACCGTCTTGTTGTTGAATCGTATAGTTCAAACAGCGTACTCACAGAAGCAGAGGCAAGGTCTTCTAGGTTTTGGCACAAAGGGCTTGATTGAAGGCCTTGGCAAAATGCTTCACCGTCGAACTTTTTCCAGTTACGCACATTCCTGAGGATGTAGACAGGCTTACTGGAAGGAAGCGGAAAGGATGCCGAGACAAGGCCATGATCTGATATTGCAGGCGTGCATATTTGAATATCAGATGCAGGAACATCCTCACGAGTGATAATAAGATCCAAACATCCTCCATTGATGTGAGTTGACTCATTGACCAGTTGTACGAGCCCAAATTGATGAAGGATAGCACTAAGAGTTTTAACATCCGGCAAAGAAGGTCTTTCCATATGAATATTAAAATCTCCAGCCACTATCACATGCGAATTGAATATGGCTAATTGCTCCAGACACTGCTCCAGTTCACTGAAAAATTCACTTGTAACAGGTTGTGAACCTGGCCTATAGATGGAAAGGACAGTGCAAGGGCCATCTGGCGTAAAAATGTCAGGCACATTGACTCAAAGGTAGTCGTGGTAACATTGATGTCGACTTGTTTTGCTTTATAAGCAGCACGATGGTATACTACGATACCACCCCCTCTTGAGTCACAGTTTTGACCAATTGTGCCTCGAGAAGCAGATCGTGCTTGGCTTTGAAAAAGTGTAGCCTGGTGGCGCAGCATTACAAACTGCAACATCGGATGACCGTTCATGCCATGATTCGGTGACGATAAGGGCGTCAAGTTCTTTGGAGACAATTTCATTCATGACCGCCGTATACTTGCTCCTTATAGAACGTACATTCCATGTTCCCAGTCGGAAACAGTTTTTCACACGCACTCCACGGTGGCCTGAGACTCATCTAGGCACGACACGGATAACTCAAAGGCGTGTGGTCGCCAAATGTGAAGTTTGAACAGTGTCTTACGAGACGGATTGTGAAATGACCGGATTCGTTAAACGCAAATCACGTAGCTGCTCACCAGAGTAACGAATTTGGGACAAGGGAATGCATCCTACTGAAGACGGGGACTCTGCAACGTGTGTCGAAGAGTTCGAACGGAAAGAACTGGACGGCTGCCTAGGTGCCGTTCGTATAGGTGGCCTCCGATCCGAGTAGGCAGTGTAGATAAATGCTCCGTTAGCCGCCTGTTCCAGAGTCGGTCGGGGCGTCTTCGACCTGCCCTCCTACCGCGATGACGAGCCCGGCGCGGATTCCCATGAACTCTGAATATGCCTAGTTCGATCAGACAGTCGACGACGCATAGAGGGGGTCGATCACCGGGAGAGCAATTCAGCAACTTGATGTCGATGGGCGAGTAGTTGAGCATGGCTAAAGTCAAACGCTCAACTCAGAAATCCAATTAAGAAACGTTGCGATAGAAACATATTCAAACGGCAGCCATGTTGATTAACGGCAATTTTCAAAATGTTAACGGTGTTTGTTCAAGACAGCTCCGTTTCCTCCTAATTACGCCGAAGTCGCTCAAATAATTAGTCAACTAGTACAATATCCAGATGAACTGACAAATAATACGAATTTTAGCACATAATGAGAAGCCAAACGTGAAAATAGTCCAACAAAAACACACTTAAACCGCAGGATCAAAATACTTCGGCAGCCACAAGCGGCGCCACCTAGCGAAAAATCATGTGTGCGTATGCTCAAACAGGTGGCGATTTGTGACCTGGAGCAGTGGGTGGGGGGTATGTCGAGCTTGGGGATGTAGTTGTTTGGGAAATGTAGCAGTGGGGGGATGTAGTTGTGAGAGGATGCAGCAGTAGGGGGATGCAGTTGGGCAGTGGGGTGAATTCCCCCTTCTCCCCTACAAATCGCGCCCTGCGCTCAAACCACTAAGGAGGATATTCTTTGCTGGAAGTAAACTCAGTTTGTTGGCAGGCATAATTTATCCAGCGTAAATAATAATAAGTATGTCTAAATTTCGCCGGAATAGTGACATCCTGTCAGCGCCAAAGCGGCCACGAATAAGTTGCTGGAAACTCTGATCTTCGGAACAATCTTATTTCTTGTAGCTTATTGTATACATGCATATTTGATTTTGTCAGGTGTCTAAACTTACAATTGATTCAAATAACTTTTTGTATCTCTTTCTTGTGGCTTATTGTATACATGCATATTTAAAATGCCCCTCTCAACAACTGAAATGAATGAATTGTCGTGAAGCAGTGGCATAGATTCCAGAAGGGAGGTTTTGTAAAAAAGGTCGTCGATAACCGCCAAGGAGGGGTTTTCACCCCAAAAATTGCCTCAAAAATACAAATTGCAAGGGAATACATAACACATTTTTTCGCGCCGTCAAAACCTAACCGTCCTAACCCCCAAATCCCCCTCCCCCTTGGCTATGCCACTGTTGTGCAGGCATACCAGCAAACAAGTAACGTTAACATGATACTAATAGCAGGTGTCGAATAATTGCCCATATACACATCTTGCCCTGAGGGGATATCCTGGAGAAGAATGACTAGCGGGAAATCGGGAGATGGGCGTGCCTGAATAGGGGGCATTGGTTGGTATGTTTCTTCAGAAAGAATATAACGCTCTGGGAACAGAATTCTGTGAAAGAATATAACGCCAGGGAGGCGGCGATAGGGGCGATGCTATTGGACACTCTGAGCCAATTATAAACATTCCAGGGTTGTCCAATGCCCTTCTGCTAAAGCATTCTGCTGAATGTTGTGATAGATGGACAGGTCCTTCAGAACAATGTAACAAATGTGCCAAGAATCCCCATAATTTTCCCCAGGATTTCATGGTACAGGGGATAGATGCACAGGGGCGAGAGGGTTAATATAACATCTTTGGAGTTTCAGTCGGAGGTGCACGTGTAGGAAGGTTATCCCTCAAGATTTAGACACAACCTGGGAAAAATTGGACGATTTTATAAAAAAAATCGTCCTTTTAAAATCAGGGTATTTAAATTTACCACGTGTGTAAATACAAGTCGAAGGAAAGTAATTAAAACGACATTTTATTGAAGGTAACGTCTATGATCTTGCGACCTTTTTAGAGGACAATCGTAGGCATCCCCACGGGTCGCTATACATATATATGACGTCATAAAAGCTAAAAATAGTCCATTTAAATCGGGCATTTAAATTTGGCCTATGTGTAAACAGCCAATGAAAAGAATGAAGGTCTTCTCGGCAAGAGACTGTACAAAATGCGCTAAAGTAACGTCGAAGAAGGGAGCTAAAGCAATAATATCCAGGCATATATTTTTCTCTTCACGAGACTGCCTGTGTTTTATCTAAAATGGCGAAATGCGTGCGTTTGTCGGAAGTTTTGAAACGTATCTTGGAAAGCGACGCGAGTGATGAGGAGATAAGGAGATCGAGGTGGATGAGAGCGTCTTCCGAGTCAGACGTTGACATTGACCCTGATATCGATGATCAGCATACAGTGGGAGAAAGCTCTGATGATGAAGAGGTCACAGAAGTCGAGGAACGGTGGACTATAGAGGTTCAAAATTTTCCACTTTCACCCCTAACTGTCCGGTTTACAGGTGTTTGTGAAACTACATCTTTCAATTCACACCCGTTTAATTTTTTCAAATTGTTTTTAGACGCTGATTTCTTTGAACTTGTTGTACAGCAGACCAACCTGTATGCCGAGCAATCAAGGTCTGCTGCTTTAGCAAATGGCAACCCTCATAGAGTAGCATGGAAACCAACCTGTTCTGCCGAAATTCGTGCTTACTTCAGCCTCAACCTTTGGCACTAGTAAGCAACCCGAATTGCCTGACTATTGGTCAATCGATCCCATGTGTCATAATGAATATGTTTCAACAAGCATGACACGGGATTGGTTTGAAGCATTGACCAGGTATCTACATATGGCAGATAGTACCCAAGCACCAGCTATAGGGGAGCCAAATTATGACCCACTCTACAAAGTTCGCCCGTTTTTAGATTGCCTGCAGTCAAAATTTTCTAGTTTTTTCAAGCCCACTTGACTCTGAGTGTTGATGAGTCAATGGTTAAGTTCAAGGGCAGGCATTCAATAAAACAGTACTGTCCCAATAAACCCACAAAATGGGATTTAAAAGTTTGGGTTATTGCAGATGCTGCAACTGGGTACTTTCTGAATTTTGAAGTGTAGCCTATACTGGGAAATGTTTGACCGCCGACCGAGCCCAAGTTAGGAAAGAGCATGGCCTAGGATACAAAGTCGTAACTATGCTGTGCTCAGAATATCTGGATGTCGGTCATCATGTCTATTTTGACCGATATTTCCCTTCCCTTCCTCTTTGCGAGTATTTGCTTAGTCGGTGCACCTACTCCTGTGCGGATGGCGGTACATTGTGTGGTGGGGAGTGAAAGTGGCGTTGATGAATGCGTTCTTGCTGTGGAAGCATTCTCCTTTTAGTCCCGATGACACAGAGGCTGTGAAGCTGAGGAAGTGTCAGGCACCTCTAGACTTCCAGCGTGAAGCCGTACATGCTTTGAGAGCAGGATATGCGACCAATGTGCACCGCAGGCAATCATCACAATCCTCCCTGCCACTCTTGCCTGGGAATGAAATGGGACATTTTTGGGGGGAAATTGATGGGTGGAAAAAAACCTGTAGGATGTGCACTTGGCAGAACAGGAAAAAAAAATCTGGGGGTGCAAAAGAAACATATTTCCATTGTATTGCCTGTAATGTCCCCCTTTGTAAAGATGTTTGTTTTGCAGAATACCACCATAAATAAATACCACTCTAAAATTTGTCTGTAAATCCACTAATATAATTTCTTGCAAAGCCAGTTCAAAGAAATGTAAGCAAATTTTAAATTTTATTATAAAAAATCAACCACCTCTGTTTGTCCATCTATACCAGGAAGTTGAACTGCAACATCGACATCTGATTTTCAAAAGGCTCTTTTCAGAGCCACTAAATATTACGAACAGAATGAAATCGACTTCAGATTTGCATGTTTCTACTGTTTGCAGCTTCCTGAGATTACCCACTACTTTGCAACTGATGAATAGTTCCTGATTCGTGATCAAAACCACGACCTCACCAAGCCCGGGTGCTTGAATTGTAAACACTATATCTCAGCCAAATATGGTCCAATCTTTAAATTTTCTTTATTTCCTACCAAATACATTCCCCTGCCCCTTTGATGATAACCAAAGATAGGTTACAACTCAAAAAATTTAGCTGCACAGCTTTGAGCATGAAAATTTTTTGGTGAGGGGTGCTGTTTTAGGCAAGATAGTGGACCCTCACCTCCACTTTTTTAAAATTTTGCACGGATGGTTAGAAAGAGGATTAAAAATCCTAAACAGTGGTGCAAGCCTCATAATTTTATCTCTCCCATGGCCCGGGATATAGGGAATTGTAAAAGATAAAAGCTTTGTTCATAACTGATCAAATCGACAATTTATCATTCAAAGGGGCTCGAAGTAGGGAGATCATATCTCAGCCAAATATGGTCCTATTTTCAAATTTTTTTGATTTATTTTGTCCCAAATACATTCCCCTACAACTTTGCCGCTAACCAAAGATAGGTTACCACTCAAAAATTTTAGCTACACAGCTTTGAACAAGAAATTTTTTTTGGAGGGGATAATGTTTTAGGGCTGATAGTGGACCCTTGCCCCCATTTTCTAAAAATTTTGCATGGATGGTTAGAAAGAGGAATGAAAATGCTAAACAGTGGTGTATACCTCATATCTTTATCTCACCCATAGCCAGGGAAATGGGAAATTGTAAATGATAAAAGCTTTGTTCAAAAGTGATCAAATGGACAATCTATCCCACAAATATGGCTCAGGGTAGGGAGATCATATCTCAGCCAAATATGGTCCTAGTTTCAAATTTTTTTAATTTATTTTATTCCAAATATATTCTGCTACAAATTTGCTGCTGACCGAAGATAGGCTACCACCCAAAACTTTTAGCTGCACAGCTTTGAACCAAAAATTTTTTTGTTTGGAAGGGTGCTGTTTTAGGCCAGATAGTGGACCCTCACCCCCAATTTTTTGAACTTTTGCACGGATGCTTAGAAAGAGGATTAAAAATGCTAAGCAGTGGTGTATACCTTATCTTCTTTCCTTTCAAATAACCTGAGCAATTGCAATTTGAAAAAAAATTCACAATTACGTGAAAATACCCAAAAACGCTAGGGTTGAGGGAGGTCTCCAAAAATTTTTCCTAGGGTTTAAAGAGTTAAGTGAATGAGGCTTGTGATTAATCAGAATTCTGAATAGCTTCCACAATAGACAGTGGAGGGAAACCCTTCCAATTCAAGGTGATCTCTCTCTCTCTCTCTCTCTCTCTCTCTCTCTCTCTCTCTCTGTGTCTCTCCCTCTGTCTGTCTTTCTCTCAGCTGGCAGTGACATGAAATTGAAAGATGATTGTAATTGGTCAGATTACTGAATAAAGATTTAATGTTAGATGATTAAATTAGTACATAGTCATGCCTTCAGCAACATGAGCTTTCGTGCTTAAAAGACTGCTGCAGGTTATGGAAGAAGAAATTGAAGTCATAGCAACACCATGAATGAAGGCTGATATTTTAGATGAAAGTGTGTTGGGTCAAGTAAAGAACCTGCATAACTTGATGCGGCCAATGGCAGATGCAATTAAACAGGTTGAGTCAGACAGGCCATGTTTGTCAGATATACCACAGATGTTCTATGAGCTCCAGAAGCATATAACACAAGTTAGCACCTGTTCAGAAAAAAAGAAGAGAAATTCAAAAACAATTAGTACTTAGGCAGGTATTTTTACATCCAACCTGCAGCTTGTTGCACACCTACTGGATCCAAAATATTGTGGTGCATGGTTAAGCAACTTTGCTCAAATGTCCGTAGCATACAATACAATTTGCGAGATTGGTAGTAGAGGTTTGCAAGGGGATAATACTCTCTCCCCCGCCCTGCTTGGGTCAACCCTCTCTCACCCGCTTGATCCTGTCCCCAACACAATGCTTTTGTCTCCAAACCCACCTGTCACGGTGAAATGAAAATATGCCGGCAATGGGAAGGTGCAGGCTTTCTGATTCATATTTTACAGGATATGTATTTTTTGCAGGCTATCCGTGGGTGCGGACTATCCGCAGGGTGCGGGCAGTATGCACAAAAATACGGTATCAGGAAGAACTTTTCATGTCTGATTCCCTCATACAGCACAGTCCATGAACCTTTGATATAGTAAACAATTCAAAATCTGTACTGCAACATTGCTTTCTATTCAATTATTTGGTGTTATCTCTATTTTGACTAGCATTGTACAATGCATTCAATAGCCAGCATTATTATTATTGGCATTTAGGATATTGCGTAGCTGAAGAAGAATCGGAGACAGAGGAGGTAACTCTTGAAGAGGACATTGGAAAAAGTCGAGATGGGTCTCGGACAGATGATGAAGTTGTACAGAGGTGATAGTTTTATTCTGTTTCAATATTCTTTTTTTAGAGAAATGACTAAGGACCTACAAAGCTTCACTATTCGATTCAAACACAAATTGAGGAGTATATTTGATTCGATCAAAATATTTACGAATCTTTTAAATAAATAAATAAAAAATATCATACCAGTCTATACAATGTCATACGAGTTGTTTCTGCATCTCTACGTGCGGGAGTCAACTCGTACCAGTATTCTAGGTTGTTTGTTTTCGTTCACCCAATTGACACTCATTTGGTTGCTGTGGACTAAGGACTCTTTGCTTATACAACACACTGTCTGGTGGGCTGAGTAAGTGACAGGACAAAATGTCACGAGGACAAAATGTCTCGGGCGAAATCGTGCAAAAAATGTTAAAAATTGCCAAAATTACATAATTTCTAAATTCCAAAACATTTCCTGAAACATGCAGATTGGATGCAGATATGTAGCATTTGAGTCAAATTAATGTATCCTAAGATTCTAAGACACACACTGCAAAAATATAGCATTCATATCTTGTTTTCTGTCGCTGTTTATTGATTATAGGTCTACTGCCAAGATGAATTTGTCGTATAAAATGCTCGTAATATTTTTTATAGAGAAGAAGAGGCCATTAAGCTGGATGGCTTGAGTGTCGCAGAGATGAAGGAATTAAAAGAAATAGCTGAAAAGCATGTATTTCAGGCAGAGGTTGACAGAATGATGAAACTTATCATTAACTCTTTGTACAAAAATAAGGAGGTAAGTTGAAGTTTAATGCTGAGAATGTAAAGAGCTATGTTTTGTGTAAACTGTTACGAATGAATGTTGAAAAGCAGTCTGCAGGAATTGTGCGGAAATGAGAACATGCTGTAGGGATATCTTAGCCCTTTAACAACTGGGCACCCCAAATGCAAATGTACAGAATGACAGGGTAATGCTTTCAGAAAATTCCTGATAACCAACCTTTTTGCATATTTTCTCAGAATATTGAAGTTTTTTTCAACTTACAATTGCTTGGGTTCTTTGAAACCGAAAAAGATGAAGTATACACGATTGTGTTGCACATTTATTTCTCTTTCTAACCATCTGTTGAAAAATAAAGAAAACTTATGAGAAGGGTCCATTCCTGAACCTAAAACAGGGTCCATTCCTGAACCTAAATTTTTGTTGTTTTTTTTTTGTTCCAACTCTGCAGCTAAAATTGTTGAGTGATACAAGCTATGTGGCTACAATTTTTGAGTGGTAACTTAACTTTGGTGAGCAGCAAGGTTGTAGGAATATAATGGAACAAAATAAATAAAAAAATTGAGGTAGAGAAAATTTGGTAGAGTTTTTCTGATTCGAGCACCCTTGGTTGGGTAAATTTCATTTTGCATGGAAAAATAAATAAAATTTGGGAATGTCTGCTCTTTGGCCTAAAACAGCACCTCATAAAACCAAATTTTTGTTCAAGGCTCTGCAGCTAGACTTTTTTGAGTGATAACCTAACTTTGGTGAGCGACAAAGTTGTAGGGGATGTAATGGAACAAAATAAAAAAAAAATTTTATAAATCGAACCACATTTGGTAGTAAGGTTGTTAAGATTGCTGGTTTTGAAGGATCGGTTAACCGTTCAAAAAAAGACCGGTTAACCGCTAGTTAGCAGCAGTTTGGTGTCGTGCTAACATAAAAGCGCTTTGATGCCACCGGCGCCTATCCCGGTGTCCTGCACGGCTACAACAAAGCGTTTTGATATTTTCATTATTGAAATTACGGTTAACCGGTCAAAGTTAAAAGGACCGGTTCTTGCTCTTAGGACCGGTTAACCGTTAACAACCTTATTTGGTAGAAGTGTAGTGTTTTTAATTTTTAATCTGAGCACTCTTGGTTTGTTTAGTCATTTTGATGTAACAAAGGGTTTCTGGTTTCATAGATGTTAGTTTAATGACTGTCTTTGTATGTCTCTCGCTTGGGCCTTTAGCCCTTGACAGAGCCTCTGCTCCAGGACCTTTGGCTCCACCTAGTTCTGTAGCATGTGCTGAATTTAAATTCTCTGATATAAATGGACACTATTTTTAGTGCTGACATCTTCTATATATAGGGTATAGTTCAAACACCAGCAAACTTTTGGTGACAGTGTGCTAAATAAAGTTGGATTTCTAATCCATTCAGGATGCCAATAAGCTATCAGTATATCTGCTCTACCATATTTTTATATATTATTTTTAAGCACTCGTATATACAACTAATATTACGGAAAATCTGATATTGAATTAATTGCATTAATATTTAATTTAAAAAGAGAAAATAATTAACTTCAAAAATGTAATATAATATAAGGTTGTTAGTGATTAACCGGTTAACCAGTTAAAGAGGTCCGAAGAGCAAGGACCGGTCCTTTTAATCTTGGCTGGTTAACCATAATTTCAATTTGGCCTATAAATGATGCTAACTCGAGCGCCGGCAACATCAAAGTGCTCTGATGTAAGCTGTGCAAGATGCCCTCGAGAGTAGAATTACTAGAGTCGTTGACATTCTTCAAGACTAGTTGTGGGAATGGTCCATCTCTATAGTACATATGCACTTAGGGGGGTTTGGGGATTTGCATATGGGAAGGAGGAGGAGTCTCGACTGAATGCGTAATAATTGCATATGGATGCACAAATTTATAAATAGCCTAAGCAACAATAAAAAAGCCGCTCAGGTTGAAGACTAGTTTATTTGCAAAAACATTACATTTGAACACAATTACTTTCTCACAGTCAAACAAAGGTTCACGAGTATTGTTCCCACATCATCATCAGTGCTTCTATCTTACAGCAAGTCCAAGTATCCAGTGTTCCCACTCCGATCGATTGATTGCTTGCTTCTTCTTTGAGTTTCTGATATCCTTTATTCATCATCCACTCCAACATCATCTTTCTTGGTCTACCTCTCACTCTCTTTCCCTCCATTTTTCCTTCGATTATTGTTCTTAGTAGAAAGTCATGCCGGAGGACATGTCCCATCCAATTTCTCTGCCTTTTCCAGATGATATCTATCAGGCTTCTGACGTCCTCTATCAGGGCCGCCGAGAGAAATTCCGGGCCCCGGAACAAAAAAATTTGCAGGCCCTTAAGAAAAATTTATCAAGTCTCCGAAAAACCTGACAAGCAAAAAAACGCTATCAACTCTCCAAAAACAGCCTGACAGGCAAAAAAACCTTATCGTCATTGGATCTGGGCCCCTGAAAACTCCATGGGCCCCGGTACAATGTACTGGCTGCACCCCCTCTCCTCATGCCTGTCCTCTATCTCCTTCATGACTTCCTCGTTTGTCTTATGCTCTGTGTATTTTACTTTTAGCATTTTCCTCCAAATCCACATTTCAAAATCCTCTAATCGTTTTATATCTTCCTTTCTCATTGTCCACGTCTCTGCCCCATACAACGCCACACTCCATATCAATGTTTTTACCAATCTCTTTTTTAGGTTTAGTTTTAATTTACTTTGCATCAGCTCCTTTCTCTTATAAAAAGCTTCCTTTGCTATTGCTATACGTCTTCTTATCTCTTTATAGCATCTGGCATCGGTTGTTATCAGACTTCCTAGATAGCTAAATTCCTTCACTTGCTCTATGATCTGTCCATAAACCTTTATTTCCACTCTCATTCCTTCTTTTTTACTTATTACCATAACTTGTCTTTTTTGTATTGATTCTCATTCCATACTTTTCTGACACTTGTATCAGTTTATCCATTACTTCCTGAAGCCCTTTTTGATTACTTGCTAGCACGGCCTGATCGCTCATGCGCAGCGGCTTTACTGGTACTCCGACTTTGACTCCCTTATCTGTATTCTCCATCGCCTCTTGTACTAATTCTTCGATGTATATGTTAAACAGCAGCGGTGACAGTGGACATCCCTGCCTTACTCCTCTCCCAATCATACATGATTCACTCAGTTCTCCCTCTTCTCTCACCTTCACTGACTGTCCAAGGTATAGGTTTGCTATCAGTCTTCTATCTCTCCAATCCACTCCCACCCTTTTCAGTGCTCTCATAAAAATCCTCTAGTCTAATCTGTCAAAAGTTTTTTGTAATCCATGAAGCATATATAGATATTTTTCCATTTTGAAGTCTTCTCTCACTTAGCATTCTTAAGCATCCGATTGCATCCACTGTTATTAAATAATTGGCAGTGTTCAAGACAATAACATTTGGATGTTCTATTGTATTTCTTTATTACATTTATAAACTTTAGAAGACATGATATTACAAAACTAGAATTTAATAGTAATACAAAAGCTTTGTGACTATGGATAAAAATTTAAAAAATTAAATTTTTGCCAGGTGGGGGGGGGGGTAAGGTGATGAACGGTGAAGGGGTTAAGACCTTCGAAAGTCATGTGACGTCAAATTTAAATACCTTTTAAATCTCTACTGTAATTCGCTGGTATATTTATTTTTTGCCTTTTATTTGACTCTGAATTGATTGTTAATCATCTAACCCACTAATATCTGCTCCACAGACTTGAAAAAAAGAGTTTTGGATATTTAAGACCTTTCTAAATCATATAAAGCCAAGGCTGGGTTTGGACTGGCTTTTCACTGTTATGCCATGCTTGGGCGGGCTCATAGTACATCTCATCAGTTTTGTCCAGTTTACTCTATCAAATGCTTTTTCATAGTGCACAAAGCAGATATAGATTTAAAGGCTCCTTTCTATACTTCTTTCTGCCAGCGCTCTAGGAATTCCTATTGCAACTCTTTTATCTTTGCCTTTTCTGAATCCATACTGTTCTTCACCCTTCACTGCTTCTGAATTTGCATTTACTCGTTTTGTGAAGAGAATGACAAAGCAGGCTAATTGTTCTGAAGTCTCCACATTCATTTGCATTCTGTTTCTTTGTTGCACTTCATCCAGATTCTTGAGCATCTCTGCAGGTATACTGTCAATTCCTTCAGCCTTGTTCTTTAGGTCCCTGATTGCTGCAATTACCTCTTCCAAGACTTCTGGCCCAATATAATCCATTGCTTTCTCTGTGGTTTTTCTTTTGCACAGCACAAATCTTCTATGTATTCCTTCCATCTTGTTCTTACTTTGTCGGGTTAAGAATTGTATGCTCCCTGAATCTTGGGTTATGTACTGATGATGATGATAATGATGGTGATAATGATGTTGATAATGATGATGATGATGATTATTATTATCATGATTATCATGATGATAATAGAGTCTATGATACCTGAAAGTGAAGCCAGTTTTTCCACCATGATAATGATGATCCTTTGAGCCAGGATTTGAAATTGAAAGAGACAATAGTGAGTGACCATAGAATTAGTTATTTGTGGGGGCAAGAGGGAGAGGAGGGAGATGCAGGGTGAGGGAGAGAAAGAGGGAGAGGAGGGACAAGAGAAAGTGAAAGAGGGGAGAGATGGGTGAGGGGAGACAGAGTTGCTGTCACTATTCCCAGAAGTAACCAATTCTATGGTTACTCAAATGAAATTGCTCTCCAACTGTTATTTGAAAATTTTATATATTAAGAATTAGTTGAGCTTAAAAATTATGTGATGAATAATCTGTTAGTCTTTGTAAATTTAGATTTTTCTTCGTGAATTGATTTCAAATGCCTCAGATGCTTTGGACAAGATTCGTTTCCTTTCATTAACAGACAAATCTGCTCTGTCAGCCACTGGTGATTTATTGATTCGAATTAAGGTCAGTGATTATTATACTTATTGGAGGAAGTATATTGTTTTAAATTGCTTCTGAGCTCTAACTCATCTGCACTTCTGAGCAATTGCATTGTTTGATTGCCATTTATTTTATACTGACTTGTCGGTTTCTATTTCATGCTAAATTTTGCATGCATATTTTGGTTTACACTTGTACCTCTTGGATTGAACTAGATGTGCACCGATTGTGCCTTCTGCCGATTATCGGCCTTAAACAATTGACTGATTACGATTAATTACTGATTTTTAAAAGTTCTTTTGTTCATTACTCTGATAGATGGCGCTGTTCTGTGGCGGCCGTCCTCGAGTCTTACGGTCGTGATTTTCTCGATTTTTGATGGTTTCTTGTGCTCTTGGGGCTTCTCGTTTGTCTAGTTGGCGGTTGGTTGCGTGGCGACTTGTCCGGAACGCTCGGTCTCTGCAGTTTTGGAGCGTATCCCTAGTTTTCATCGTTTTGTTGAGTCTTGCGCTAGGTTTTCGGTTTGTGTATACTTTGTGTATACACCGATCTGTGTATACGTTGCGTACTCACTAGTTTCGCCAGCGTACACATGCTCTCGTACACGTCGGACGAACTGAAGGCGTGTGTTGTTTACGAACGACCGTCTATGTCTGCTTTGGATTCTATACGCGCTGGATTAAATCCTGCTCGGCGTCATCGTGGACGGCGTGCAGGTCGACGTCGTCCTAAGTTTTCCTTGGAGCGAAGTTGGAAACGGGGCCTCGTTTTTCTAACCACCCTCGTCCCGCGTCCTTCGCGCGATCGCACTCGCCGCATGTCACTGTTCTGCGTCCGAATTAAATGTCTTCGTGTTCCTTCTACCAAAAGTGATGAAATGGCGTTCGGGTTCCTGAACATCAGGTCCCTTACCTATAAGGTTGGCGATCTGCTTGAGGTCAGTGTCGAACTTGGGATCAGGGTGCTATGTCTCTGTGAGACCTGGCACGATCCTGACTCTGCCTGGATCGGCCGTCTTCGTTCGGACGGCTGGAATGTGGTGGAGAAGGCGCGTCCACGGCCCCCTCGCTACTAGTTGCTCCATATCTATTAGAGATGTGCGGGTACAGCAAAATGCATACCCTACCCGCACCGTGGAAAAACTTTTTTTACCCTACCCTACCCTGTACCCGCTAGCGCTGTACCCTACCCGACCCGCACCCGTAAGCTGTGTACCCGTACCCGCACCGCACCGTAACCGACTTTGGTTGGAATTTGGAGTTTTTGGATTTGGAATTTTGGACCCGTACCAGCGGGTGTGTTTACGGGTACAAGTACTACAAGGACCTGTACATGGACCCGTGAACCCGTGGCTGTTCCTAGAGACTACAGAGAGGCAACAGTGAAATAGGGGCTCTGAAATTGGGATAACTATTCATTGTAAATAGCACGATGTTTAGATTAGGACAGATCTAGTACTTAGGAATCAGGATAATCAGTCAGCTAGCCTAAGCCGACATGAATGGGATTGTTTAAAATATTTAGTAGATATCATTTATCTATGAGCAGGCATTAGAGCTCAAGTTAAACAACAAAACTTTACCAGAAGAACTTCTCGGTCAAAGAGTCCTTGGAGGAGTCAGAGGACGCCATTATAGATTTATTACTGATGATGTCAGATTACGTCATCTGTATTTCCTTTATGTTTTCAGTAAGTAAAATGCATGCTGTCTGACAAACTGAACGCGATGTACAAGTTATATTAATACACTTTACTCAATATTATTTTTCTATTACTGCATTGCTAATTTCCTATAGTAGTGAGAAATGAAAATATAACTTTACGGGTAAAACGGGTATACCCGCACCCGTAGCCGCCATACCCGCACCGTGGCGCTGTACCCGCACCCGACCGCACCCGTAAAATGTGTACCTACCTACCCTACCCGCGCATGGGTACGGGCACGGTAGGGTATACCAGCTGGCACGGTATACCCGCACATCCCTAATATCTATCAATCATGGGGTAGCCATTTGCGCATACCCGGCATTCGCCTGGTTAACGGGGCGTTCCTGTGACCGCGACCACCTTCGGACCGTCTGTGCGCCGCGTTTCCTCCGTGGCGTCTTGCGTGCTTGCTGTCGCTTATCGCCCCGGATCGCCGGTCGTTAATCCACTGTTTTTCAAGAACTGATGACCCTTCTCGGTGGCTTAGCGTAGCGCTGTGTGATCCTGTCTATATCGTGGCGATTTTAATGTGCGTTTTGATAGGGACAATGATCCTGCTTGTCACCGTTGCAAGATCTCTTAAATGTCCCACAATTTTGAGCGTAGTGTGACTGGACCAACACATCAGAATGGAGGTGTGCTTGATGTTCTCGCTTCTAGTCGTACTGTTTCCACTCCCTGTGTAGCAGTTCATGATGTGGGTCTCTCCGATCACCATCTGCTGAGGTGGAATGTCTCGCTCTCTCCCGACCGTGCCCTATCTATGCTACCGTTAGTCGACGTGTGTGGGGCAAACTAGACCCTTCGGCCTTTCGTGATGGGGTTGCAACTCTCCTCACTCGCGGATGCCACGTCCTGGTCTGGCCTGGATGCCGAGTCTATGGCTCAGCTCTATGACAGTGAGATTACTCGACTGCTTGATGAGTTTATACCGGTCAAGACAGTAAGCTTTCGAAGCGATCGTCCGATCCGTGGTTTGACGGCGAATGCCGCACCGCTAAGATGATGCTTCGTAAGGCTGAGCGCCGGGCTCGGCGTGCCTCCCCTGCTGACGCCGTGTCGGTCGCACGGCTGAGTGGACCAAATATCGCCAGAGCATACCGGCGACTGATAAGTCGGAAGAGAGGTCTTCTGGTGTCGTAAGGTAGAGCGAGCCTACTTCACCGCTGTCGGCTTTGGCAATCGATTGATGCGCTCATGGGGCGTGGCGCGCGCTTTACCTGATAGACTCTCGGCTGATGATTTTTCCGCTTTCTTCAGCAAAAAGTGTCCGCTGTATTGACGGCTACCTCGGAACATGAGCCCCCTTGTTTTACTTCGCTCCGTCTGGGTGTTCCTTAGGCGGTTTTCGCGCTCTCTCTGTGGAAGAAGTAACCGCAGAGCTAGGCGCCTTGCCCGACAAGTGCTGCGCCAGTGATCCTTTTCCGACTCGCCTCCTTCGTGGAGTGTTCTGATATCCTGGCGCCGTTTGTTACCGCGCGCATGAATCGCTTCACTACAACTGGGTGAGGTCCCGAAGTCGTTTAAGGCCGCTTCGTGACACCGCGGATCAAGAAACCTGGTCTTGATGACTCTGATGTTGGCTCTTACAGACCGATCTCCAATTTGTCTGTTCTATCGGCTGCTGCTCGAGCGCTTACGTCTCTGGGCAGCTCATGGACCATCTCGCGGTTTCTGGTCTCCTTCCCGAGCTACAGTCTGCCTATCGTGTTTTTCACTCTACTGAAACGGCTGTTCTTAAGATCACTTCTGATATACTTCGTGAACTTGATCAGGAAAGTTTGCCCTCCTCGTCCTTCTCGACCACACAGCCGCATTTGATACCGTGAGACCACTCCATCCTACTGCGTCGTCTTAACATCTCCTATGGTATCAGTCACGTGGCTTTGAGATGGTTTTCCTCCTATCTTGACCACCGTGACGCACCTCGTCCGCTGTCCTCACTCCAGGACCCTTCCATCTCGGGTGACTTGCGGCATCGCAGGGCTCGGTCCTTGGTCCCATCTTATTTACCTTGTACGTGGCTTCCACCTTATACGTATCATTCTTAAACATGGGCTTTATGGACATCTTTACGCCGGATGACACTCAGATCTCACGGTGGCTGCTGGCCGTCTGAAACGCATCTGCTTCTTGAGCGTCTCACCCGGTGCTTGGATGAGTTGTCAGTCTGGCTTAAGTCTAATAGGCTCCAGCTTAACGTCTCTAAGTCGGAAGTGCTCTGGCTAGCCACCGAGAGGCAACAGCACCTGTTGCCGCATGACTGTGTCAAGATCGATGATCTCGAGCTCCACCCGCCTGCCTCAGTGCGTAACTTGGGAATCTACCTTGATAGTGCAGCGACCCTTAAGCTGCATGTATCCAAGACTGTCGCCAGCTGTTTCTCTTCACTTCGCTTTGATCAGGAGTCTGCGCCGGTCTGTTTCTCAAGCGCCCTTAAGACGTTGGTTGTTGCTCTGGTACTGACTAGGCTCGACTATGGCAATGCAGTTCTCGCGTCACCTGCCTATTCTTTCGACCGGTTGCAGTCTGTTTTGAACTGTGCCGCTCGTCTTATCTATCGCTCGCCCGATGTGATCATGTCACCCCGCTTCTTGTTGATCTTCATTGGCTGTCAGTGCCTGAGCGCATCATGTTCAAGTTATCAACTCTTGTATATCGCTGCCTTCACGGGATGGGTCCGAATTATCTTGCATCCGAGTTTCAGTAGTGTTTCTGACCTCGCGGGCCGCAGAGACGACTTAGATCGTCCCGCGACCGGTGCTTATGGTTCCAAGAACGCGTCTTGTCACCGTCGGAGATCGTGCCTTCCCAGTGGCTGCTGCGCCAGCATTTGGAACTCGCTTCCTGCTGACATACGGAGTCATCGTCGCTAGATATTTTCAGGAATCGACTGAAGTCTTGGCTTTTTAAGACTAGCTACTTAGTTTAATTTTGTTAAAGTGTTCGCGCAGTCTTTTAGACAAGTTACCACTATAATCTTGACGTTCTCTTACTTACTTACTTACTTACATTGCTAATTTTAACCTATTGTCAAATGACCAGTTGTAACTCTTTTAGGTGGAACTGTGTTTGACCCATATTGTGAAATGAGTGGTGTTAAAATTAATTTCATGCTATCAAATATATTTGGTTAAAGTGACTTTGGCACCGACAAAAGAGTGCATTTCTTACTTCTGTGATAGCTCTATTGCAGTGAAGAGAGGCAGAATGCATGTGCACCAGAGATGTGTGGATCGCGGATCGATGAGTAGGCGGACTCAGTCCCGCAAGGATTTAATGGACCCGCAGACCTCCACGGACCCAAGTATCAAATAATCGTTGGACCCGGATTATCCGCGGACCCTGACAACTGGCAACACACAGTGTCACGCACACACGCGCGTGTGGCGCGCGCGCGCACACAAACACCCAAATGCATACACATTGTGCATTGCTATTTACTACCTTCTCAAATGGCCTCCCTGAATTGTTTGGCTATGGCATGGTTTACATTGATCAATTACCGCTTTGATCAAAAGAAACGCTGAGTTAGGTGGTTAAGATGAGAGATCAGAGTTACTCATAGGAGACAACTTCAGACAAGTCCACAGACCAGACAACCCGCATCGTCTGAGTCTGTGCCTCCCGAATGGGGTTTTAATTGCACATCATTAATAGATATATGACACCCAACACTGACAAAACTTTTTGTAATTAATTTGAAGAGGTATTGGGTAATTTGGAGCTCCTTGGTTATAAAGTAACCAATTTATTGCCTAAATTTGCTTCGTACTGGTCGATGTGTGATGATTACTCTGTTGTTCAATATACATTATTCAGATATGACATAGGCACATAATTTTAATGCTTATGATATTGAAGTACAGTCCTAGGCTTTCAGAAGTTATGGCTGGGGTTGATAGTAAAATATCAAATGTATCTACTATCTGTGGATTTGGATCCTCTGCGGTTCCTGACAGCGGAAACCCTCATGGATGCGGATCCTACGCAGATCTAAACTTGGCAGATCCGGATTATCTGTAAATTAATTTTTCGATCCACACACCTCTGATGTGCACCCCCTCTAGTGGATAGAATCTTTCCTGTTTGCCAGAGAAACTGCTTGAGTGCCACCTTGGGATGCACTGCAGCTGATCTTTGAGCCTTGGCCAGTTGAAGAATGTCGGGCAGCACCGGCAGCAGCCACCTTAATGAGTGACCGGCAGGTGATCTCCCCTTAGTTGAATGCAAGTCTCGGTGATAAGAAGAGGTGGGTTTTCTTCCTCATAGTTACTTTGCAACGGGCAGTGTATGGCAGCTGCTACCAGTAGTGATGTTGATTGAAATATTTCAATTTGAAATATTTCATGTGGTTGTGAATTTGTTGAAGTATTTCAAGAGCATGCAATTTGGATTTTAAGTAAGTAAGTAAGTAAAGTCAAGATTAATGTGGTGACTAGTCGATAGACTGCATGAACACTTTACATAACTAAATAACTAGTCCTGAAGAGCCAAGATTTGAGACGTTTCTTAAAGGTGTCGAGCGATTGAGACTCCTGAATATCTGCATGCAGTAGCTATCGGAAAAGCTCGATCACCGACAGTGATGAGATGCGTCACAGGGACAGTTAGTTCAGCCGTGGTAGAGGATCTCAGTCGTCTACGGCCTTCAAGATCCGTAATGCTGCGCAACTCGGTCGCTAGATAGCTCGGTCCAGTTCCGTAAAGAGTTGATAGTTTAAACTTAATATGCTCTGGCACGAACAGCCATTTGTAGATCATTAAGTAGTGGAGTGACATGCTTGCAACGCGCTAACAGATGAATTAGGCGAGCAGCCCCATTCAGGACTGACTGTAGTCTGCCAAGTAGATGGTGAGGACTAGAGCTACAACGACATCGTAGACGCCATTGCCAATGGTCATGTAGCTGTTCTTTGCCTCCTCGACCTTTCCGCGGCCTTTGATACTGTCAATCATGCTACCCTCATTCGACGTCTTGAAATATCTTATGGCCTCAAGGGGCAGGTCTTATCCTGGCTCCGCGACTACGTAACGGGCAGAATGCAGTCGGTCCGCTGTAACGGCCGAACGTCATTATACAGCAATGTCCTGAGCGGTGTTCCCCAGGGGTCTGTGTTGGGCCCTCTTTTGTTCATATTGTATGTTGCTGATGTTGGCCGAATCATCAAAGCCTTTGGACTAGACTCGCACAGTTATGCTGATGATAGCCAAATATATTCCTTCTGTCTACCGGCAGACTCGGACAGATTGTGGTCAAGGATCATTGAATGCATAGCTGAGGTCAAATCATGGATGTCATCTAATCGCCTGTCGCTTAACTCAGGGAAGACTGAGTTCCTTTGGCTAAGCTCCCCGAGAAGGAGATCCCAAATAAACAGGACACCGTTTGAAATAGAGGACACTGTCATTGCTCCCTCTACCACCGTACGACTGCTCGGCATTATTTTTGATGAGACACTGTCGTTCACGGATCATATAAGTAACGTGACACGTGTCTGTTATTATCAGTTGCAGAGAATCAGAAGCATCAGGCGATATATACCAATGGATGCTGCGATACAACTGATTCGGGCGCTTGTTCTATCCAGGGTTGACCAATGCAATGGAGTCCTCCTCGGCCTTCCAGAGAGCCAGCTAAGCCGCCTCCAGTCGGTGCTCAATGCATCCTCTCGCTTGATCTTTGGAGCTCGCTGGAATGATCACGTGACACCGTTGCTTAGAGACAAGCTTCACTGGCTTGGGGTTGAACGCATCACCTACAAGCGTGCCTGATTACATATCGGGCCCTGAACGACACCACCTGTCCTGACTACATATCAACACTTTCGTATGCAGGGCAACGACCGAACGACAGACGCGCGGAACTTCGATCCAGTAGTCGGACATTTTGATCGTCCCTCCGCCTTCAAGACTGCCGTGTTGGTGACAGATCAGTCACGCGGGAAACCCAGCCCTGTGGAACTCGTTGCCAAGCGATGTTATTAATCACGAAGTCTGTCGGCTGTTTTGAGAATCTCCTAAAGACACACTTATTTAACATCTCTTATAAGTGACTCCTTTGTAAAGCGCTCTTGACTTTAGCTCCAGTTATGCTACTGCGCTATATAAATTGTCGTAGATAATAATAATAATAATAATAATAATAATAATAATAGAGCTATGACCAGTTTCTTGAGGACGGCTTGGGAGACTGACTGATGTAGACTCTTGATCAGCCAGAGAGAGGCAAAGCAGCTTGCAATGGTTTTAGCTGCATGCATATTCATTGCGCTGCACTGTCAAAATATATGCCCAAGTTCAGTACGGATGTGACTGTGCGTAGCTCAAGTTCGTTGATCCTGATACAGTAATGTGGCAGCTGCTGTTGATGCCGATCAGTGGCAAGCCAGAGGACCTCGGTCTTGTCGACATTGAGCTGGAGCTTGTTAGACTTCAGCCAGTCTGCCATCTCACCCAGACATCGAGTGAGAGGCTCATGCAGTTGCTGTGTCTGCGAGGGCCAGCAGCCACCATATATCTGGATGTCGTCTGCATACAAGTGTCCTTGGAGCCCGTGTCGATGGATGAGACGTATCAGGTCAGCCACGTATAGGGTAAACAGGATGGGTCCAAGAACAGATCCTTGTGGGTCACTGCAGATAACGTCGGATGGGTGAGTGCTGGAGTTGGAACAATGCACACATTGTGTGTTGCGATCAAGATTTGACGAGAACCATCTGAGGGCCACGTGACTGATGCCATAAGAGACATTAAGCCGACGCTGTAGCATTGAGTGATCCACCGTGTCGAATGCAGCTGTAAGGTCGAGGAGAACGAGGACAGCCAGCCTGCCCTCATCCAGTCCGCAGTGGGTGTCTGTGATGATTTTTAGGACTGCCGTTTCCTTGGAATGATAGGCAAGGTAGGCGGATTGCAGCTCAGGGTAGAGGCTAGAGGTCGCAAGATAGTCTGTGAGCTGCCTAGAGACTATTCGCTTCAGCAGCTTTGATAGGACAGACAGATTTGAGATCGGTCTGTAGGATCTTATGTCTAAAGCGTCTAGGCCGGGTTGCTTAATCCGCGGTGTAACGAAGGCGGTTTTGAACGTCTGTGGCACTTCAAGCAGCAGTGAGCGGTTGATGATCTCAGATCTCGGTGATGAACAGCGCTAGAATGTTGGAGCATTCCCTGAGGAGACGTGTTCGGAGCGGGTTGCTGGCGCAGCGCTTATTAGGCAGGGTTAGTATCTCTGCAGTTATTTCCTCTACTGATAGAGTACAAAATACATTAAATTTCAAGATTTTTTCAACCTTTTTCTCGGTGCGACATCTTTGTTTTTGTTCATGGTATAGTTTTAAAAAAGCAAGAATTTCAGATCTGCCTAATTTTGTAAACCTTTTTATAAAGAGCGGGATTTCTACGTATCTAAAAGATTAAACCCACAGAAGGTGTCAATAAAGCTTGAATTCCAACTTAATATTTTATAAATTAAAGATATTTCCAATTAAAATTTGAACAGGCTGCTTAATTAACAATAGTTATTATAGTTTTGCTGACATATCATAAGCAGACTAAAGGAAACTTTTGCCACAGTGTCACGCCATGCGACAATGTGGTAATTGTAATCTGATGGTTTCCAAACTTTTTCCATCTGCGGCTCCCTTGCCAAGTCCAGATTTTCCCGAGAAGAAGCCATTACATCTGAACCTGTTCTTCTGTCAACAAGTGGTTTATGCAACAGGGTCACACTGTCATAATAGAGCATCAAAACTTCTCATTCTTTTCCATCAAACAATGAATCTGTCGACTCCATTCATTCTAGTCAGTCTTCATCATTGTCCTCACATGCAGAATTTCCGGAAGATAATGTTGATTTAGATGAATCCTTTGAAAATGCACTCTGTTTCTGATGACAGTGACAACCGATTTGTACTAAATTAAGTACTTAAATGACTGTCCATTCGCTGGTCTGACAAAATTCCAAACACCGAAGTCCTCAGGAGACCTCACAACATCAGCATTGAAGCATCACTTGCCAAAATAAGGTTACGATGGAGTGGCCATGTCGTTCGATTGCAAGATACACGATTGCCAAAGATTTTGCTCTATAGTGATGTAAAAGGCCGACATTGCTCCCAGGGTGGCCAATATAAGAGGTACAAAGACCAACTGAAGAATATCCTGAAAACCTGCAATGTCAACATCAATGACTGGGAAATTCAAGTACAAGATCGCCTACACTGGCACCACACTTCACAGTGGGGTCAGTCTCATGGAGAGCTCCAGAGTTGCTCATGCAATAAGAAAATGTCAGGAGCGCAAAGAGCGCAACAATTCCTCATTAGTGTTTCTCGCGAATAATTTTGTATATTCTATATGTAGCAAACAATGTACTGCTAGTATAGGCCTGTTTAGTCATATGCAGACCCACAGTGGGTCACTCCTGTCATCATCGAAATCGATGGACTGCTTTTAATTTTAGTTTAGTACTGAACTGAAGTCTGAATCATTGATAGTACTAGCAGATTGCTGAGTTTATAAAGTCAACTAGCAACTTGAATATCTCAAGTGATAGTGGCTGGAGATTTTAATATCCACACTAGAACTTCGAAGGCTGCCGTCATGTGAGCTTACGCCACATGATGAGGCGAAGCTTCGCGTCGCCGCTTCGCTCGAGGCAACGACCAATCCAATTCCAATTCCAGAATGACCAATCAGAACGCTCACTCAGCCAACCAATCAGAACGCTTGAAGGTAACCAATCAGAACGCTCACACAGCCAACCAATCAGAACGCTCACACAGCCAAACAATCAGAACGCTCACACAGCCAAACAATCAGAACGCTCGAACGCAACCAATCAGAACGCTCACACAGCCAACCAATCAGAACGCTCGAAGGCAACAGACATACAGATAACGATTTTAATATAATAGATGGAAAGACCTTCTTTGCCAGATGCTAAAACTCTTAATGCTATCCTTCATCAATTTGGGCTTGCACAACTGGTAAATGAGTCAACTCACATCAATGGAGGATGTTTGGATCTCATTATCACTAGTGAGGATGTTCCTGCATCTGATACTCAAATATGTACGTCTGCAATATCAGATCATGGCCTTGTCTTGGCATCCTTTCCGCTTCCTTCCAGCAAGCCTGTCTACATCTTCAGGAATGTGTGTAACTGGAAAAAGTTCAACGGTGACGCATTCTGCCAAGGCCTTCAATCAAGCCCTTTGTGCCAAAACCTAATAGACACTGTTTATTTATTTCTTTATTTATTTATTTATTGACAATTTATATAGCGTAGTAGACAAGGCTAAGGCCTACAACAAAAGCGCTTAACACAATTCATATCCAATATTAAATAAATGTGTCTTCAAATTTCTAATGAAAAGTCCAGCTGAGACTGCTCCAGTCACATTGTCTGGAAGAGAGTTCCACAGGGCGGGATTCCCCGCGAAATGATCTTTCCCCAAACTTAGGGTCTTGGACGGGGAGGGACCAACAACTGCACTCTCCGACTGGACCTAAGAATCGATCTCCTCTCGATCACAGTCGATCTCCATGCAAAGTACAGTTAGATAATCAGGACAGAATGAATCGTGTAAAGCTCGAACGTAAGCCAACAGCGCTTGTAGACAATGCGCTGTGGAACACGGAGCCAGTGGAGTCGATCTCTGGGAGAGGAGTGACGTGGTCACCCCAACGACAGCCGAAAATCACTCGTGCAGCCTGGTTCAGCACTGATTGTATGCGGTTCAGTCTAGTATCTGGAAGTCCAAGAAGCACACCGTTACAGTAATCAATTCGTGTCAGTACCAGGGCCCGCACTAATTTGACAGCCGCGCTCACTGGCAGGTACCGTCGAATTGACCTCTCTCTCCGCAGTTGGTAGTGGCAGGAGCGTATCAGATTGTTAACGTGTGCTTCAAAGGATAGAGTCTCATCTAGGAGCGCTCCCAGAAGACGTAAGCTCTCGGAGGGAGCAATGGCTGCATCTCCCACCACAAACGGGGCATGACTTAGCAAATGCTGTAACTTGAGTTTGCACAATGGTGCAACTATGACAGCCATGAAACCTGGTAGTCACACTCAACTGTTACTATACTTATAGTTACCCTACCTTTGGATCATTAAGAAATCTGTCATGGAGTTATCCGCAGTCTGGGTGTAACCATCAACGTTAATTGTCATATGATGTCCATGTTGACATAGTCTGCAAGTCAACATACTTTCGCATATGGGCTCTAAGGAACATATGTAACCGCATAAATTTTGACACAGCTGCCTCAATAGCCTGTTCCGTGGTTAGCAGTAGACTAGACTACTGAAACTCCGTACTTGACAGCACCTCGGGGAAAAACTTACAAAAGCTTCAACGGGTACAGAACTCACTGGCCAGGACCATTTGTGAAGTGTGCCGAACAGAACACATCAAACAGATCCTTGCATTAGCTCCCAATACGACACTGCATTCAGTACAAGATTGCGCTAATTACCTTTGAGGAAATAACACAACAGCCCAGCTACTTGGCACATGTCATCCAAATGTAGGAACAGTCTCAACTACTAAGATCACAAAGTGCTAACAAACTGATACAGCAGAGCACTCGCCTTTCTCTCACCGACCGTTCCTTTGCCAACGCTGCTCCGTCTGTTTGGAACAATCTACTGAAATCTGTCACTGATGACTTAACTGTTCCATTGATTGTTTTTAAACGCTGTCTGAAAACTGTGCTCTGCAGTTTATTTAGCACATGCTGTTTAGGTCACATGACTCACCCTGCACTGATTCTTCACTTTGTGAATGAGTTAATGTGTGTTAACAACCATGTAATAATAATAATAATAATAATAATAATAATAATAATAAAAATGAAGTGATGCATAAATGAATTTAATTGTTGTAATAATCTAGGTAGTATAAGAAAAAATATATACGAGTATAGCTATAGCTATTACAGCACCTCAGTAAACCCTTGCTTTTATGTCCTTTACCATTTGAATTTCAGGTGCCTTTAATGTCTAGTGTTTTTGAAGCCATTTTTTATGTACTGTGACAAGAGGGTTGTCTGCATTATGGATAAATTTAGTTATTTTGCTCATAACCTGTGGAATTTCTTTGTTGGTTTTATTACTTTGACTTCTAATTAATTTTCATTGTCTTTGATACTGACAAAGTGTCCCAATGCTGTCCCATTGATGCATTCCAATACACAATATACTTACTTGAGGTATATTGTTGAAATATTTTTATAAATTTATGAATGTTAACTAGATTCACCTGTTATTCATTGTATTGTATTTTTGTCTGTTTGTTATGTGTTTTCGATATTTGTTGTATTATTGTTGGAATTAGCAAATACATTTGAATGATTCCTTAAATTTCAATTTCCAAATTTGAATGTTACCTTACTTATGTTTGGAATAGGCTGACAAAGAAAATCACGTCCTTCATGTTACTGACACGGGTGTCGGTATGACAAAAGATGAACTAATACGAAATCTAGGCACAATAGCAAAATCTGGAACAAGTGAGTTTCTGACTAAACTGGGTGATGCAACATCACAACAGGAGACAAGTGATCTAATTGGACAGTTTGGTGTTGGATTTTACTCTTCATTCTTAGGTAAGTCAATCAAGATTTATGGGTAGATTTCAGAATATGAATAGTTTCTAAATTCCTAAATGTCTCAACTATTCTGGCAATTTGGAGGCCCTTTTGCTGATTTAGTAGCATGCCAGTTCTGCCTTTGATATGCTGTCAACCTCAATACTTATTGAGTTACTGAACAACTTGGTACTCCCCCAACTTGGTAGTTGAAGACAAACACTTTGAGAGCCTGAAATGGAACTTCTTTTGCAACATACATCTTCTCACCAGTAGATGTCAGGATTTTCAAGGACAGATCTCTGAGCTATGCATGACTTTGTGCAAGTTGTTTCCAACAAGTCTTCATGCTTCTTTCCTTTGATGATAATATTGATTTATGTATCATATTTGGGTTTCTTATGGAAGAATGTGAAGACTTTCACCTGATCACTATTCAGTTCAGTCTCTAGAGGGCTGTGCCATTCCAATTTATAGGACACATCAGGTCCTGGTGAATGCAACGCTGAACCATTCTGTGTTGGGCTTAACAGGTTCAGAAGAACGCTGTGTTCCAATAAAAATTGAGAGAACAGCAATGGCCCAGATATTTTCTAAAGAAATGTACTGAACCTTTAGGTGCTGCATGGTTGAAAATCCCCAAAGTCCCGGACCTACCAAGATACTTGAGGCCTCGAACTGGAGACTGCACTAGGGAATTCACTCTGAGTCACCATTCAAGATGTTCTATCTTTTCTTCAATAGTTTCTAATTCAGCTTCTACTTCAGTGGATTCTTCATCAAGAGCCTTTAGAAATTTTGAAAATAATTCACTCTTATCAGGTCTGCCGAGAGGGCTCAAATGCCCATGGACCTGATGATCTGTATGGGAACTTGGAGCTGCACCAGAGCAACACAGGACTGAGAAAGATGTAGGCAAATTGTGAATCAGACTATCGACACCCATGGGTACAGCACCCATAGAGCTGGCTGATGATGATGATGATGATGATGATGATGATGATGATGATGATGATGATGATGATGATGATGATGATGATGATGATGATGATGATGATGATGATGATGATGATGATGATGATGATGATCTGAAACATGTGCACATATGTAATGGATATTAAAAACTATATAAAATATAATGTTTTAGATAAGAGATGATCTTTTGTGAAAAGCCTCACAGCATTTATGACATACATATTTTTACACATGTCACTAAAGTTCAAAAGTTCAAAGACTTGTGTATTTTGGTACTGCCCAGTAGAATTTTTTGTTTTTGTTATCATGTCCAGAAATATCCATGTCATCAACCTTACCATTTTCAATCACTTCCAGAACTTTCTTGGTTGAATAAAACTTCTGCCTCTATGCACAGAAGGGTATTTAAAATTTAAATGCCAAGGACTGAAAATCTGGCCAACAAATTGATATATTTTCGTAGTCAAACTAACAAATCCAAGCATTTTGCATATGCTTTAAAAGCAAAAGCATGTTGGCTTTCTTTTAAATTGCCCTAGATCATAAAAATAAGGGTTTATATTTAGAAGTGAGTGCATTTCTTGTTGTGTGGTTGAAAACGACCGCAATGGCTGATAAAAAGTTGACAAATGATATTGGATTTGGAGAGTTGCCATATTTAGAATTGTGGGATAGCAACATATTAAATTTATTTTTCTCTGAGATCACTATGACCTCAGACTCTGTTGGCATGTCTTATGTATTTAGGCATGTTATCCATAATACTTTTTAAACAAATTGTCAAAATCTGCGTATTATGATAGGTTGCGCCATCTATGCAAGAGAATATAAATGATTATAATATTTAATGGGATAATGAATTAATAGTAGAAAAGATGTAAAATGAAAAGGAAAAGAAGTTTTTGGTTTGAAAAGATGGAGTTAATTTGAAATAAAGGGTTGTTTTGGAAAAGGAGGGATTGGACAAGTCCTGGGGGAAAATGAAGCGGACTCTGACAATGACAGAGGATAGCTTTGATAACATACACAACACATTTTCGTTAGTTATGACTGTTTGATATTGAATTTTTTAACATTTTGACAGTTGCAGACCAAGTTGTTGTGACTTCAAAATCAAATGATGATGAGCAGTATATATGGGAGTCTGATGCAGTCTCGTTTACTGTTGCTAAGGACCCTAGAGGGGACACTCTTGGTCGTGGAACAACAATTAGGTAAGGATGATGATTCTGCTGATCTTGTGAGACCTAGAGTATTTTGTTTTATTACAGAAATATGTAGTCTGGGTTATGAAGTCAGAGTCATATGTATTTAATGTATAGTCTAATAAAATATACCGTAATTTACGGGGTATGGTGTGCGGCCCCCCCACGAATCAGTGCGCACTATGCAACGGTGTACATTATCTTAAAAAAATTTGACCAAAGGCTATTAATTAAAAATTTCAGTAGGGTAAACTATTATAGATAGTAAATTTATATCGCAATGTTTTCCTCCATTTTGTTTAGCTATGTCAATCATTTCTAGTTTCTTCAGGCATCTGCGTTGATTATGTTGCGCAACATTTATTCAGCACTATTGAATCATCTTTGATTACCATTGCTGAACTTGGCAAATGCAAGACGAGATGTAATTCCAGATGAAGATTAGGATGGCAGTCTTTTGATCTTGTCCGGAAGATTGCGCCTTATCATTTTTAAGCGCGTATCTAGTCTAGTGTTCTACAGACCACGTCGATGGAATAGCGCTGGTGAGAACTCCAGACACTCGATGGCGAATGACCAAAAGTGTCCAAATCTACCCGGAGAAAGCGCAGAGGACCAACCAAAAAGGCAATTAGTGTGAACTCTGCACATGAAGTGCTAATAAACAAGTGCAAGATGCCAGCATTCTGCCAGGAATGATGATTAAATGAAGCAATAAAATACTATTACAAATATCAGTACTACCACTGCTGCTGCTGCTGCTACTACTACTGGTACTGATACTGCACTATGCTACCATCACTGTCACCATACTGTCGCCACCACAACTGCTGCTACAGCTACTACGTTTACTTCTACCACCACCAACACTACTACTAATATTGCTACTACTGCTATTACTACTACTATTACTGCTGCTACTACTACGACTACTACTACTACTATTAATATGACTACTACTACTACTACTACTGTCACCACCACAGCTACTACTGCAATTACTACTATTACTAATACACTGTACTACTGCCGCTACAACACTATCGCCTACGACCACATCCATCATCTTCACCTTCATCTTCATCATCATCATCATCATCATCATCATCACTACTACAACTTCTACCACAACCAATACTACTACAAATATCAGTACTACTGCTGCCGCTGCTGCTACTAATATTACTACTACTATTACTGCTACTATACTACTACTGTCACCATCGCCACAACTACTACTACTACTGCTACTACGTTTACTTACCACCACCAACACTACTACTACTATTACTACTGCTACTACTACTACTACTACTACTACTAATAATAATAATAATAATAATAATAATAATACGGAATAAGGGTTATTGTGGAGATAACAATTTTACTTATGGGGAGCTAAAGATGGTAAATAGCTGTGAATACTAGTTAGAACCCATTTTACCAGGATGGCGATCTTAAACTACCGTATTTATCTCGGGTATAATGTGCAGCCGTGTATAATACACACCCTGAGTTTCGAAATTTATCATAATGCAAAAATCTTTAAACCTATGTATAATACGCACCTGAAATTTTGAAAACCATATAATAATAGCTCCCCACTTCTGGTACCATATGTAGCGAATTTACAGGACTTCTTCGTTTGTTTTTGTTATTTTAAAAAAATTGTTCTTTTTTGTTATTTTTTTGGTTCTTTTTTAAAATTTTTTGTTATTTTTTATTAAATTTTTTGATCTTTTAAATTTTTTTTTATTTTTAAAATTTTTTTATCTTTAATATTTTTTTTCTTTTTTTAATTTTTTTGTTCTTTTTAAGTTTTTTAGTTTAAAAAATTTTTTGTTCTTTTAAAACTTTTTTGTTCTTTTAAAACTTTTTTGTTCTTTTTACCTTTTTTGGTTCTTTATACATTTTTTTGTTCTTTTAAAGTTTTTTGTTCGTTTTTTGTTATTTTTTTCTGTCTGCTCTAATGTCACAAATAAATGATCCCACTTCTGGTACCATTTCTAGCGGGTTATGGTCGGGGCTAGGCTAGGGTCAGGTTCCTGTCCGAACAACCATTACACTTCACTGGGGTCCGGATAACGGAAAATACCATAGTGTTGGTTCTGCGTTTGACTGAAAAGTGAAAAAAATTTATTCCTATGCATAACACGCACCTAGACTTTATAGCATTTTTGGGGGAAAAAGTGTGTATTATACCCGAGATAATACGGTAGATTCTAGATGTTATCACCCAAGGGCTCTACATCGATGGCTGAGTGGTAGGCTAGGGCAAGGCGCTTACGATGAGGCAAGCGACTGGGACCTATATGGGGGAAGAATATCATGGAGAATAGCCAGACTAACTAACAGGTTTTTTTCACGAATATCCTTTATTACATAAAACAGCATAAACATAAGACAAGACTACAGACCTAGGCGGGTGCAATCATCACTGGCTCCGACGGGTCAGGTAGAAGTCTAAGCTTTATAAAAAGGGGGGGCCTGAAATGGGTTAGAACAAGGGGGCTTCCTAAGAACATACCCAACTTCTCTTACCTTAGGGCGAGGAGAAGGTGAACTCCCGGGGAGGGCATCTCTTCCTACAGGGAAAGAGGCCAAAGGGACGAGGGGACTTCCAGGTTCCAAGCGTCTGTCCGGGGTGAAGAAACTGAGAGGCAAGAAGGCCCAGCTCCAGAGCTGAAGGGGGTTTATATACACTGCCACCCGCCACCTAGTGGTGGACACGCGAGTCAAAATGCTTGGCTTGAAGGAGGGGCTGAGGTTGGGGCGTTGGACATGTCTGGGCGAGTCTAGCTATAGCCTCCTCTACCCCAGGCCACCGCGCTCGCCCACTAGGCGGGGGGATCTCGTCTATTCAGTTCAATGTAAATAGCAGTGACTTAAAGGTTATTTTAGCAAAAATTATACTTAATTGATGATAAAACACACAGATATACTGGAACTGACATGCAAGCAAACTCAAGGACAGTGGAGACAGACATGTAGACAGCATTAGAGACATACAGATTGAAAGGAAAGCAATTGAATGAGAGTACAAATAGAAAGACAGACCGATAGACAGAGAGACAGGAGACAGAGAGAAAGGGAGAGCAAGAGAGAGAGAGTGAGAGGGGAGGGAGATAGATAGAGAGAGGGAGAGATAGAGAGAAAGGGAGATCGCTAAAGTCAGTGTTTATTCTAGGCCTTCTCTAGGGGAATCTCCCAAAAAG